>JANFOE010001120.1:0-593302 GCA_025667525.1 Glebionis coronaria | reverse complement strand
TATATATATATATGCATGACCATGACTTACACAACCACCTAATTATGGAGTTACCATAACCATGACATATGAGGCACTTGTGTCATGACTCTTCCGTGACGAGAGTGATTTCGCGTGGCGACCCTCCACGTTCAAGTTGGCCATAATTATTATTATGTGGGGGCGTATGGGTGCATCTTAGTTACACGTTTTCAGGTTTACACGTACAGGGTGCTTGATTAGTGTATGGTCTACACTCCATCACATTGGAGTTGATCCCTCCACCCAGATTATTATTTATTAGAGGTCACCCCTCTAATAGCATGACGAGGTCACCCCTTTATGTATTCATGCATGTTGATGATATGTTATGACTTATATGGGCCCGTGGGCATTTAAATTATATTGCATGCATAAACTTAAAACTTTTCAGTTATTCTTGTTTGTAAAACATCTTCCAGGTTTTTCAAGACATACACATATTCCGCTGAATTTCATATCTTTTACTCATATTTTAGTTATACTTATCATGTCATTATACCCGTTCACTGAGCGTATTGCTCAGTCGTATTTTCTTTCCATCTCCCATACGACAAGTACCCAAGTACAGACTTGAGCATTTGAGAGTACGTGCATAGGATGTAGGCTACCTTAGACTTCTTTCCTTTTTGCATTTTAAATACTTATGCTTGGTTGGACAATGTTTAGTCCTTTTCAACTTCATTTACTTTATGCATGTTGAGCTTATGTTTGGGAGTCGATGTTTGATTCTGGCTTTCCTATTGGTCATTTATGTTTTATGACATTATACCTTGTTATGCTTTGATGACACACCATAATTATGACATAACGGCCTCCTTATCAAAGTGGGTCGTTACACTATAGAAAACTAACAAATTTTCCTTGTGCAAGTATTTTACCGGACTCCTGAGTTTAGCAAAATAAAGTGTATCAGTTTAGCCTAGGTAGGAACCATCAGCATTCCAACAAGTGCGACTTGCCCATATAGGGGATGCCAGTCCCCAAATAGTACTATTCACAATATTAGCGGTCATTTTCTAGAAATGATTAACGGTCATGATTAAAAAGGGACTTAGCGGCAGTAGTAAACATAGTGTCGGTAATCATACCATACAACATACAAAAGCACTTGTATTCCAGTTTTAGTATATATCCCCCTCACGGGCTTCAATTCATTTATAAAGCATTTAAAAGTGAGGCTATGAGCTCACCTTATGTCCATAGAATCTGAGCTACAGTCAGATATATTTCATTCACATATAAACAGCTTGGTCATATAAACCACAACTTTGTCTCACACAAACCTGGATTAACACATTGTGTATAGTATCAAGTCTTTGATCTTTAGTTCAATACTTTTAAGTATTAGTTATGTATTATTTAATTAATATTTTGTTGTAATTATAGCATCATTGTTCGGGCCATCATACTCGGAAGCCATTCTATAAATGTTTGAGGAGCGAGGGCACTTTAAATCGTAAACCCAACCACTCATCAGAACGTAATATCGAGATGGAACATCTTTGTAAAAAGCTCCCTACTAACATGATACCTTCATTAATTTCTCATATTTAGAGGGGAAGAGTTGTAAAACCCACTTAAAAATACCATTAAATAAAAACTTTTAATATTTATTTATTACACGACAAGTATTACGTATATAACTAATCACGACAAGTATTACATATATAATTAATGCACGACAAGTATCACGTAAATTAAATAAATCACGACAAGTGAATAACGTAATTAATAATACATGACAAGATTTAACACGAATTAAACTTACGAATATACAACACACGGGAATTCAAGAAAAACGAAACATATATATTAAGGGGTGTTTTGGCCGCCGTTTTTAAGAGAAGAAAAGGGGCCAAGGACCGACCCGTTATTAAAATTATCAAACACAGGGTTTTACTTTCATTTTCACTAGTTTACAAAAAACCAAAGAAAACCTAGGGTTGGTGTAGTGTGGCCGTCGGTAGAAAAAGAAAAGGAGGGGAGAAAAAAACTTGAGTTTGATCTTTGATCATTCGGGTATACACGTGTTTGTTAATCATTAATTCATCTCTTTCGGTATTACCTAAAATCTTCCTTTTCTTATTTAATTTTACAAGTAAATCAATTACGAATTTAATTAAATAAATATATGAACACGAGGTGTTATTTGATTAAAACAAGATTAGAATCGGGTTTTGTTGGTGGGTTGGTCACGGAAACCGAGGACCCTCAAGGTGCTCTCGATGGTCTCGTTTAGCCAACAGCCATCGGCCTTAAAGGCTCGGTGGCTGGCTTGTGTTAATAGCCAGAACCCCAACATGGGGGCCGCGGTGGGAAGCTTAGTTAAGAGGTGGAAACCGAGACGTTGGGGTCTCGGTGGGTAGCCGCTGCTAGCTGTGGGAACTACCAATTGGTAGTGGCTAGGTCACGGCCACAGGGGGAAAACCACCTGGCGATGGTGTTTGTTGATTCATGCAACCGGGACCATAAGGTCTCGGTGGGCTTTTGTTTTGGGGCTCGGGTAAACCGAAGATCAAAGAGGGGGTGTTTGGTTTATGTTTTGACTTATTAAACTCGGGCTAAATTGAAAGTTAACTTATTAATAAATTGTATTATTTATCACGAGTTATTTTATTTACTTAGTAATAAAAAGATTTATACAAAAGGGGCATATGATTAATTTTAATAAGTTATAATTCATGAAATATTATTAATTAATAATCAAAGTATAAAAACATGATATATTATTAATTAATAATTAATTATTAACTATGGTATATGAAAGTTATATATTAAAATGACTTATTACTATAATAATTATAATTAAACATGACTTATAAGATTTAGCTTATTTAATATACATATTAAATCATGTCTTATAAAACTAGCTTATTCGATGAACAAGATATAATACTTATGTATATTAAACGAGCTTATTACTAATTATGGAAATTTACTATTTTTGGAAACTCTCTAATTATGGAAACTTACTATTTTTGGAAACTTACTAATTATGGAAACTTACTATTTTTGAAAACTTACTATTTATGAAAAGTTACTATTTATAGAAACCTGCTATTTTTGGAAAGTTACTAATAATGGAAATATCAAGTATAATAAAACAAGAATCATGAAATATATTAATCAAGGACACACGAATGTAAAACATGAAAGGAAAGATACGATAAACCATGAACAAGTAACTCAAGTCATGAACAAGTAATTAAAAACTACAAACAAGTAACTTATTACTGAACAAGCAACTCATACACATCCTTTATCATGTAGCTTACATGAAGTCGGAGTATTACTTTCCGCCATTCCATCTATCACCGATTACTTGACATAAGGTACGGATATTCCGTCCTTCAGTAAGGACATCTTTTCTATGCATACTTCGAATTCCCCGTATGCCATCTGTTTTCCCTAGTTTTCAAATCATAAAAACTTTCATTATTTTCCATGCAATCATTTTAAATTGCTCGAGCTATACATATATATATATATATATATATATATATATATATATATATATATATATATATATATATATATATATATATATATATATATATATATATATATATATATATATATATATAGAGGAGCGTTATTGTAGGAACCGTTTTAAAATAAAAACAATAAAAACCATTTTTGACCGTTAGATCAATCATCACCAAACATTATGAGTGATATTTAACTTTAATAATTTAATTAATTATTAATGGCATTTTTGTGATAATGTTGTAACAATAGTGGCAATTTGCACAAGAAAGGCTGGTATACACTTTTGTTAAAGTATGTAACGTAAAATGTTGGTATCCGAAATATTTGTTCACTTTTAAAATGAACTTTTATTCTTGAAGTCCTAATGATAAATTTCTTAGTATTTGTTAGCGTAATATTTTTCAACTATGAGGTGGTGAAACATTTTTTTCTATCATGTTTCTTTGACAGACTACACTCTTGACACATATTTTAGCGACATATTGAATCTTTTTACATAGTGTCGTATGCTATTATTTACTACATATAGTGACCAACATATTGTTATTATATATATAGTAACACATTTATTTTTATTTCACATTTTAATTAAAACTAAATTATTTTGACTTTTTTTATCATTAAAAGATTACGTGTGTCACAAAAACATGTGTCAAAAAACTTATTATATCACTAAAAATTATTGGTATAAAATTAAGTATGTTAAAAAAACCAAATTTTCACTAAAAATGTGTCATTATTGTTTATGTGTCACTAAAAATGTGTTATTAATATTTATAGTTGAAAATTAAGTGCCATTTTTTTTACCGATTTTTATCGATAATTTGAATTGAGTGTTATTAAAAATTTTGTAATATGAATCGATAATTTGAATCTAGTGTCATTAAAATATGTTATTTAAAATGTGTCACTAAAAATGTGTCATTAAGATTTATAGTCGTTGAGTGTCATTAAAAATGTGTCATTAATATTTATGCTTGAAAATGTGTCATTATTAAGTCTTATCGATAATTTGAATTTGTGACAAGATAAGTTCATTGTACATTTTTTATACATTATAAACGACACATTAATTCTGTAGCACTTTTTTTAAACATGCTGTCTTTTGGTATATTTATAATGATATATTAATCTTTTAGCTTATTTTTTTGTCAGACACGTAGTTTTTGTTAATATATTTTCCATGACACATTCATTTTCTAACACATCTTTATCGACAATCCAAATTTGTGACACGATAAATTTCATGATACATTTTTAATGACACTAACTTTTTTGCTACATATTTAATAAAAACAAAAAGGCATTCACCGTTGAACAATTCATAATATATAAGTACCGTAAAAAAACAAATTCATATCAAATGCGTATATATTTCAATTTAAAAAAGAAGAATAATAATTCTTAGTTTAAAGAAAGAACAAAAGTAAATTGAAAAAAGGAATAGATCAAATTTTAAAGTTGTGAGAATAAACGGATTTGGAGGTGGATATAATAGGACCCACACTTTTGTGGATGTTAGATGTCCCGACAAGATATACAATAAAATGATAACAAGATATATAATAGATCGAATTTTATGTAGCGCATTTTTTATAATAACAAGATATAAAATAAAATAATACAACGAATAAGAAAGTACAGAAAGAAATATGTCTAATAATTGTGCACACGTATGTTATTATGGATGTGGATGGGGTTGGATAAACGGTTACAAAAAAATAGGAGAACAAGTACCCACAATACCCTTTTTATATTAATTCATAATTCGATTTTAGTTTAGATTTTTTAGTTTTACATATTAAATCTTGTGCCACATGTCAAGTTATAGTTGGTTCTTATTGTTTTTAAGTTAAAGCTGGTTCTTACTTGAACGCAAATCTCTCTCTCTCTCTCTCTATATATATATATATATATATATATATATATATATATATATATATATATATATATATATATATATATATATATATATATATATATATATATATATATATATATATATATATATATATATATATATATATATATATATATGCATGACCATGACTTACACAACCACCTAGTTATGGAGGTACCATAACCATGACATATGAGGCACTTGTGTCATGACTCTTCCATGACGAGAGTGATTTCGCGTGGTGACCCTCCACGTTCAAGTTGGCCATAATTATTATTATGTGGGGGCGTATGGGTGCATCTTAGTTACACGTTTTCAGGTTTACACGTACAGGGTGCTTGATTAGTGTATGGTCTACACTCCATCACATTGGAGTTGATCCCTCCACCCAGATTATTATTTATTAGAGGTCACCCCTCTAACAGAATGACGAGGTCACCCCTTAATGTATTCATGCACGTTGATGATATGTTATGACTTATATGGGCCCGTGGGAATTTAAATTATATTGCATGCATAAACTTAAAACTTTTCAGTTATTCTTGTTTGTAAAACATCTTCCAGGTTTTTCAGGACATACACATATTCCGCTGAATTTCATATCTTTTACTCATATTTTATTTATACTTATCATGTCATTATACCCGTTCACTGAGCGTATTGCTCAGTCGTATTTTCTTTCCATGTCCCATACGACAAGTACCCAAGTACAGACTTGAGAATTTGAGAGTACGTGCATAGGATGTAGGCTACCTTAGACTTCTTTCCTTTTTGCATTTTAAATACTTATGCTTGGTTGGACAATGTTTAGTCCTTTTCTACTTCATTTACTTTATGCATGTTGAGCTTATGTTTGGGAGTCGATGTTTGATTCTGGCTTTCCTATTGGTCATTTATGTTTTATGACATTATACCTTGTTATGCTTTGATGACACACCATAATTATGACATAACGACCTCCTTATCAAAGTGGGTCGTTACACTATAGAAAACTAACAAATTTTCCTTGTGCAAGTATTTTACCGGACTCCTGAGTTTAGCAAAATAAAGTGTATCAGTTTAGCATAGGTAGGAACCATCTGCATTGCAACAAGTGCGACTTGCCCAGATAGGGGATGCCAGTCCCCAAATAGTACTATTCACAATATTAGCGGTCATTTTCTAGAAATGATTAACGGTCATGATTAAAAAGGGACTTAGCGGTAGTAGTAAACATAGTGTCGGTAATCATACCATACAACATACAAAAGCACTTGTATTCCAGTTTTAGCATATATCCCCCTCACGGGCTTCAATTCATTTATAAAGCATTTAAAAGTGAGGCTATGAACTTACCTTATGTCCATAGAATCTGAGCTACAGTTAGATATATTTCATTCACATATAAACAGCTTGGTCATATAAACCACAACTTTGTCTCACACAAACCTGGATTAACACATTGTGTATAGTATCAAGTCTTTGATCTTTAGTTCAATACTTTTAAGTATTAGTTATGTATTATTTAATTAATATTTTGTTGTAATTATAGCATCATTGTTCGGGCCATCATACTCGGAAGCCATTCTATAAATGTTTGAGGAGCGAGGGCACTTTAAATCATAAACCCAACCACTCATCAGAACGTAATATCGAGATGGAACATCTTTGTAAAAATCTCCCTACTAACATGATACCTTCATTAATTTCTCATATTTATAATTTATCTTCTTTAGTTTCAAAATTGTCAAAAATAGCGCTTTTATTTATATTTTAGCTTAATTACATTTTTAACCCTTAAAGTATATAGTTTTAATATTTACACTTTAAACCCTCAAATATTAACCTTAGGGTCTTAAAATTTCCAATATTTATTCTTATAGTTTTAACTTTCAGAAAATGACACTTTTGGCCCAAAATGTTAATAGTTTTAAAAATTACAGTTTTAGTCAGTATACTTGTTAAAAATCACATAACAACCTCAAAAATATACCAAATGATTTAGGATTTTTGAAAAAAGTTTCAAAACATATTTACAATCATAATAACAACATTTATACAAAAACATAACTTTTGAAATGGGTTTTTTCTTATTACTCCCCCTGTCCCAATATTATTGTCCATCTTTCCTTTTTCGTTTGAACCAAAATTATTGTTAACTTCTAAAAATAGATAGAAAATTTAGTTCGAGATTATCATATTACCCTCACTTGTGGTTATAATTACACATATTTATGTTTTAAATTAATTAGTTAAGAGTAAAAATGTTATTTTGCAAAAAGTATGAGAGAGAAAGATGTAATAACTATGTTTTTCTTATACTGTTGGTTTTTTGTCTAATGACAATAATTTTGGGGCGGAGGTAGTATTTCATGTAAATTACAAAACTAGGGTTTTAAGACATCTTTAGCTTATAACTTTCATTCTAAATGATCATATGACCTTATTTCTTTTAGATTAGTTTTCTAAAATCTTATAAACAGTATAACAAGTCTAAGAAAGTATTATAACAAGATCAAATCATAGCTAACAAAGTGATTACCTAGGTAGCTCCAAAATGGTTCCTAATGGGGCAATATGGACTATATCTTCTTCATAACTCTTCAAGAACTCTTAGAACTTCTTCCAAATCTTACTACTCATCTTAGGTACTTCTTAGGGCTTCAATGGAGGCTCTAGATTAGAATGTGTAGGTGTATAAGATTCAAAGTGAAGGATGATATGAAATTGAAGCTAAAGGCTCCTATTTACACTATTTTTAACCCTTAGGCTCCAAGTTTTTCCAGGAACATGTAAGAACAGTAGATAAGTGACTAACATAAGGTAGGAAAGATCTATGCAAGTTTGAAGAACCTAGGAACAAAATATCTAAGATTTGTGGTGTAGAATGGCTCACGACATGTTTTAGATAGGAATGAGGCTTTGTAATCTACAAGTAGGTGATCCACCTACTAGAAAATATCCCAAAATATCTATTAGTACTTATCTTAAGTTTGAATTTCGGATTGAAAGGTTTTAAATGCATTTTTGGAGGGAAAAACCTAGCCGAGTCATAATCTAGGGCTTGTAACTTTGTAATTATTACAATTAAGGGTTTAGGAATGTGATTAGTGATGGATTAGGGTGTAATTACGGTTTAGACATTGTAATTAAGAAGTTTGGGTCTTTGGTTTGAAGTTTAACAAAGGTTTGAGGTGAAATTAGGAAGAAAACCTAGGCGAGTTATGGTTTCTAATGATCTAGGGCTAAATCCTTGTTAAATCCATTATCCTTGAATTAGCTATTGTGATAACCCATAAATTTGAACTCACTGTTATTCTCAAATAATGAAATAACTCGTTAAATTTTTATTTTTACTTTAAAACATTGTTAATTATAGAATGGGAGGTAACCTACAAATAACAAATTATATTATAACTGATAATATATGCTAAGGATTATTTGAGAACATATAAATCATATAGAAGTCAATATTTACGCGTTTAATTATTTACTATAAAGTAGAAATAATTACTGTGCTATCTAAAAATCATTATCAACTCTATCTTGAGGCCATCCAACTAAAAGCAAATGTTTTTTATTTGTGTTATGTGTAATGAATCATTTTAAGTTTATAGGTCATATAAACGAAAATAATAGTTTATTTTATTAGTTAATATAAATTATCGAAATCACCGTTAATTATTAATAGAAAGTTATATAAACGTTTTCAACTCACGGTTTCTTCAAAAAGAATATATGACGGACTATAAAAAGTGTAAAAATCGTATATATATATAACTTTTAATTTATTTCCAAGATTTCGGATAGTTTACCCAGGTAATCGTATTTTATTTATTATTTAATTATAAAATACCGTTGTTACGTCTAAACGATCACGAAAACGCTTAAATTAATTTTATCAACTTTAAACTAATAAAATTTATTTGTAAACTTCTTAATCAATCATAGGAGCTTAATTAAATTATTAAATGATTAGAAATAAATCGTATAATTTTAAAAGCCCGTAAGTGATTTTAAAAGCCCGTAAACCCTAAGTAAACCCAACTAATTATTCCTAAACCCATGTTAGCCCATAAATATCATTAGTTGATGTAAATTTCCTGGGTTTAGGCGCTAGAAAGATTTAGCCCATTTATACTAAGCAATAAAATAGGTAGTATATCTTAGATAATTAGGAAATAGACTAGAAAAGTTGTTTACACTTATCTACTTGCGAAATAATGAAAATACTTGTTCATAACAGCAGTGGAACGAACCATACCTCCCCTATATACCCTACCCACGAATTCATAGCATAAAAATGCCAAAAAAAACCTCAAAACAACTCGTCTTTTATCCCCAGTTACTGTTTATCATCTCTAGCAATAGTTCTTCCTTATAGCCACATCCTCTTGATTTTCTATCATAATTGAGGTCTTATGGGTAAGTTATAATTAGGTTATAAATAGGTAGTGCAAGCAATATGATCATGGATCCCAAAAATATAAGAAAAACCAAACCCGTCTCTTCTTAAAACACCGTTACCACCACTTCTAATCCTTTTAATAACTCATAAACAATGGTCCTAAACATCATTAAAAAAATCCTTGAAGCTCGTGCCTTGAAGTGCTTTAAAAAAACAAAACCCTAAGTGAGTCAATTTAGGGTTTTCTTCAAAACCCTATTTTCGTAAACTTTGGTTCTGAATTTATCTTGGTTCGTGTACTCTACAGCAACAAGATCCTTATTTCTAGTTCCCTAGTTGATCACGAGGTTGAGTTTTCAGTACCAAAAGGGTTCGTGTCCTAGCTTTGGAGTTATAATGAAACGAGACCAAATTACGACACCCCTAGGGTGTAAACTTAATCAAACCACCACTACATTGTAAGTAATGTGTTACCCAATGTTAAACAGCTTATTATTCATGTTAAAACTCAAATTAGTGGTGCTTAGAATTTAGAAATATTTCGTAAGTAATAAGAGTCGTTAAAAGCCTTATTCAGTAGATTGAAGCTCTTGCACGTTTCCCGAGGTAGACAACTCCTCCTACAATTCTATCATAAAGTAAAATACTTACACTTCATTACGAGTCCATAGCCTCTTGAATCACTTAAAAGGGAGTTATAACGAACCGGGAAACTTAAAATGAAAATCTAAATAAAAACATTAAAATATGTCAAAGCTGTAAAATATTTTAAGTCTGGAAGCTGTATGGTCAGGTGAGTCCTGTTTGGACTCGATTTCGAGCCTCTTAGAGGCCGAATGGGTAAATTTTGAACAAGGAAAATATCAGTATTCACCCGACATAGTTTTGGAACCGTAAGTCGTTTTACCTAAGAGTCAATGAGCAGTGAGATACATGTGTTCAAAGTTTGTGAAAAACCATATTGTCTAGTGTTAAACTGGCTGGAACCACGTTTTGTAAGCTAAATTTGACCCACTTACAGTTCGAATAACGACTAGCTTAGTAAGAACATTATCGATGTCTACCAGGTGGTCTATCCACAGATACTTCATTTGAGTCGTAACTCTAAAGTATGCAAAACTTATGGCTCTCAAAGTAGGCCCGTTGGACACTTTTTAAATTTTGGAAAATGTTAAAGATGGTCATTGTATGTAATAATTCAACTGTAAGACGCCTAGTTAAATTCCGACTCTATAAACTTGACCATTAAAGATAACATTTAAAAAAATGACGTTTTTACGAAACCCTAATTACTTATATGTCTTTTAATAATCGTTAAATGAATTTAGATGTAAAAGTCGTAAATTATATATACCATGTTGACCTAATAAATAATGAAACTCATTCTATAAAATTCAAAATCTGTAATTTTTATTATTTAAAATTTATATAAAATTGAACTGTTAGTTATTATCAAAATTTGATAAATGTGGAATAATATTATTTGATCCATACCCACATATCAATTATTTTATAATACATAAACATGAAAATATAAAATGATAATAATTGATGAAACCCTAGTTTAAAAAGATTGTTGGGTCCACTAGATGTGGATCTTGCAGCCTGTTGAGGATGGTGAACGACTTCTGTAATCACAAGTCTATTCACAGAGAGACTCTAGATGAATCACACAGTATAAGTGCGGAATACAAATACTATGAACAAGAAGAAATAGAATAACTATAATGACTTGATCCTTTACTAAGGATTTCTAATATTAATATGAACTAGAATAATGTTTGATGAAGGTGTGTTTAACCCTTCTGCCTAAGGTTCCTTTTATACTACAAGGAAACCCTAATACATCATTAAGCCAAAACGTGTAATTCTGATATGCATATCCTTTCCTAACATATCTCATGCATATCCTAACAAACTACTCAAAATAATAAAGTTTGACTTTCTAAAGACCAGGAGCACGTGTTGCTCCTATTACTACTAGGACCAGGAGGAACTACATACCTCCTAGTATACCTATTACAAATGACTATTCCAAAGGTCCTAACAATCCTCCCCTAAACTTGAATTTGACTTGTTGAGTTCAAGTTTCCTGGTAGATCTTGCAAAACAGCTTGGGGATTGGAACAACAAAACAAACAGTAGCATCATAACCATCAGCATGAACAACATAAAGACTGCTACAACAAGTAACACCTAAAAGCTTCTTGAAAGCTTGAAACAAATATGCACCTTGTTGAATCTCCACAGCAACATGAGCAGATTTTATGAGCCTTTACCAAGTAGTTGCTCGCTCTTGGGCTAGCCAGTCTTTATGGTAGAATAAGCATCACCCTGGGAGACCAGAACCCAGCCCAACTCTTAGAACGTGAATCAATGGTGAGTGGGGGTACCCTGATGATTTTGGGAAAATCATCACAACCGTCAACGGATTTGATATGTCTTTACCAGAAGCAGTACTCTTCCGGAATCGCCAACTCTTAGCAATTAAGCATCAGTGAGCTGAAAACCCTATAGCTTTGAGCAAGCTATTACAGCTATCAACGGATTTGATATAGATCTTTACCAAGAGCCGTACCCCCTTGGACTAGCCACTTTTCAGTCTAGGACCATGGCAAGTGAAAACCATCCAATTTTGGGTAACCTCGCAACCATCAACGGATTTGACTATCTCACCAGAGCCGTACCCTCATGGTGAATCAACTCTTTCTTGTCTGTGAAACATGGTGAGTTGAGCACCATTTGTTGTGTGGACCAGGTCCAACACTAGAAGTACCTCAAAACAGCTCAAGTATGAAAATGTCAAGTGGGAAACAATATCATGATGGAAAAGTATAAGCAGATATTATATTATGTACAAGTTTGAAATTCCATCATATGTTTAAAGTATAAGCAGATATTCTATAAAAAGTTTTTTTTTTGTTTTTTTGTTTTTTTAACTATAAAGTGAGTCACCAATCACTATACAGATTGGTGAAAACAATGTTAGTATAACACAAGAATAGAAGAACCATACCAATCACATACCAGAAGCTGCAACCTTGTCAGAATGCAACCGGGCTTGAATACCTTCCACCAAGGTAGTAGCCATGGCAGACTCATTCCCAGAAGGAGCATTAGATATTTGTAGATGACAATCCAGCATAGCCTCCATAGTATCAATCGTCAATGGATACTCCATATCTGTAAGCATAAACACCACGCCACCAGTCTCAAGCTCCAACACATGAACCCCACAACCAGCATACAATTTCCACCTCTTGATCACCTAACGAGGCTGATCTTTCCATACACCAGAATGAGGAGCATCAGGAGGAGAATCTAACATCAGCTTCAAATCACCCCATAGAGTCAATCCAGGCCAGGTGGGCAACTCACTCGGTGAGGAATCACAACATCCACCAAACCATATAACAACATAAGATCACGACGCTCCACCCATGTCAAAATGTTTTGTAGTCCCGAGACATAGCGAGCATAACCATAACTGGTCGTAACCTTACGAGTGAATGTACCACGAACAATAGGGGATGACCTAACCTCCCAAGCGACAATCCAACCCTTACCCAAGTGCAACTCTGTCTCACTATCTAAAGCAGCATCAATGAGATTTGTAGGATCTCGCTTCTCAAACGGAACAGACTTGCCACGACGAGCCTTCTTCTTCCTAATAGAACGACGAGGTGAAGGAGTACCAGAAGAAGATTCAACCTTGACGTTTCCAGCAGTAGTAGACTCAAAGTCCTTATCAACCATAGGATCAGATTTTGCTGCACCAGCGGATGAGGTAGGGAGTGGTTCAGTCACCGGTGTTGATGTTTGCTCCACAACAGGAGTAGCAGGGGTGGGATTAGCAGCAGGAGCTATAGTAGCTTCATTGGTGGTGGTGGTATGAACCTGAGAGTGAGTGGGATGAACAGTCGAAGTGGTGGTAGTAGGAACAGCAGTAGAAGTAGAACCAACATATGGAACACCAAAGTATCCTTGGGAACACCAGACGAAGAAGTATAAGCAGCAGCAGGCTGAGTAGTGTGAACAACACTTGGAGGAGGGAGATAAATAAAGTGTTCAGGGACCGGTGTGTTTTGACGCTTGATCATCTTCGTGTACAGATCTTTAAGCTCATCAAATGACAACCCCCTAACCCGTTCCCAAGTCCATCCAGCATGAAAGTAAGCAGCCGACTGATTCTTAACATACTGCTGTGATAGGTGTGTAAACACCCATCCTTTTTACCACTTAATTACAATAATAACCGAGCCAAAACGTGTATTTTATGTCTTTTATGTCGGAATTATGCGTGGTTTGTGTTTTTGTTGTGATTTAGGACGAAAAGGTGAAAAGTGGAGAAAACACGGGCATTCACGGGCTTTTATTGAAGAAATAGATGAAAGACGAAGTCAAGAAGTCAAGAGTACAAAAAGAACAGAAGTCCAAGACCAATTCTGAAGATTTATCGAAGAAAAAGTCAAAAGACGGAAGTTTACTTAAAGCCGAAGAACTCAAGTCTAATTTATTGAAGAATTACAAGACGAGTTCAAAGAAATCCCGAGCCAAAAGTCATTAAAGTCCAAGATTTAATCAAGATTAAATGCTTAAGGACTAATGGTGCAATTAAATGAAGATTAAAGGCTTGAGGGACTTAATCATACAATTAAGAATAAATGAAGGAGGGGAGGAAGCTTCCTAAGCATTCCTTAATCCTCCCCTATAAATAGTCATTAGATAAATCATTTTCATTTTGTTGGATAGCTTGACAAACTATTTCTTCCATTTTAATTACCTTGCACATTTAAATACATGTTATTTAATTTCTTGTTTAATTTAAATACTTGTCTTGCACCTTAAATTCCTTTAATTTCAAGTAAGTTTCCTTTTAATTCTTGTCAATCTTTACTTTTTATTGTTTATCTCTCATTCTACCTTTCTTTCTTTGCTTTAATCTTATGTTTATATGCTTATTGTGTTGCTTATTTGATTAAAGATTATGTTTTTATGCTTTTGATTGTTTTTTATTATTGATTCTTATAGCTTATTTGTGTTTATCTTTAAGTTTCTAAAGTTTTTATAAAAGTTATTTTTATATAAAAGTTAGTTTTCGTACATATTTGTTTCATTTTGTGTTTTTAAAAGTCTTTAAACTGTAGCTTATTAGCTTTTTCTTATACGTGTTTGCTTAGGATTTTAGTCTAGTGCTTATTTGATTTATAGCTTATTAGTCTTGCTTATTTTAGATTCCTTTTACTGTATTCCGACCATACCAGTCGGAAAAGGGTTTCTCATTCCGACCAGCACTCCTTTAGCTTGGTCGGAAAAGGGTTTTGATATTCCTATCAGCATTCCGATTGGAGTTCCACTCCACATTCCAATCTGGGTTTGTTTGGTTATTCCGATAAGGACAGGTGACAGCATTCCGATCTTGGGGTTTCCGATCAACATTCCGATTAGGAGGTAAGTCCATATTCTGATCTGGGTGAGCTTGGTTATTCCGATCAGGATAGGTGACAGCATTCCGATTGGTATTTCCGATCAGCATTCCGATTGGAGCATCTTTGACTTTATTCTTTATCAGGGTAAGTTGGTATTCCGATCAGGGGTTTTTGCTTGGTTATTCCGATCAGAAAAAGGTGACAGCATTCCGATCTGGTGTTTCCGATCATTATTCCGATCAGGAGGTAAGTGCATTCCGATCGGAATGTATTCCGATGGTAGATTTGTTTTTATATTTTGTCTTGTTTAATTTTTAAGTTTACGTTTTAATACTTTGTCAAATTTTAATCTTCGTCAAGTTTTAATTACACGTCATTTAATTCCTCGTTATTTACTTTTCAAAGTTTTTAAATATTGCACCCTTTCTTTTAAATTAGACTTAGATTTATTTTAACGCTTTATGTTTAAGTCGTTTTACATTTAACGTCTTTGCATTTTAATATACTACAACGACAAAACTTTTGTTTCCACCAAAGAACAGCTGAGTCACACTTAGAACCTAGATCAATTCGATTAGACCACTAGAACGATAATTTTCTTAACTGAGTAAAACCAAGTTATTAAATGGCGCCGCTGCCGGCTCTTTTCGTAAAGATAAACGGTTTTCTGTGAGAGACGTGTTGCTTTTTGGGATCCGTTCACTTGTGAGCGTTATTTTCTTGCTTAAAAATTTCAAAAAACCCATCAAAAATTAAAAATTTCAAAAATCCAAAAAGATTTTATTTTTATTGTGTATATATATTGTCTTTGCATTTGGTATTGTTTTCTTTTGTCCTTGTAGGAGTATGCGTACTAGATCTTCTAATTATCAAGAGCCCGAGACTCGAGAAGATTTAAGTATGTCAGGTGTTAACAACAACAATAATCCACCGCACCTCAACAATAATAACAACAATGTTCTTCCACAGCCCGATCTTCGGACAATGGAGGAACTTTGTCAACCTACCATGTTTGGACGAGGAGGACCGATTGCGCCGATGCAAATCACGGCTCCGGAGTTTTCGTTGAAGCACCACATGATTCAGCAAGTGCAAACTAATCCATTCGTCGGAATGCCTGATGATGATGCCAACAAACACCTCGACAAGTTCATTACAATCACTCAAAGCATAATGTTGCCTGGTGCCACAATGGATGTTCTTCGCCTTCAACTCTTCCCACATACTTTATCACATCATGCCGAGAAATGGTTTGATCGTCTCCCGAAGAATTCAATTCATACTTGGGATGACATGACTCAACGCTTTTTGTCGCGCTACTTTCCACCATCCATGGTCACGAGCCTTCGCAATCAAATCAGCGGTTTCATGCAAGATCCCGATGAATCTCTATTTGATGCTTGGGAAAGATATAATGTCTTGATTGATCGTTGCCCAAACCACAACATGCTCCCTGTGACCTTAATTGATACTTTCTACAACGGTTTGACTTTTCGTGATTGTGATACGATTAATGCAGCCGCCGGTGGCACATTTATGAAAAGGAGACATGAGGAGTGTAGAGAGCTAATTGAGAACATGACTACTCACCCCAAAAACTGGGATTCCTCCGCTTCTTCAAGGAACAACCCGAGAGTCAATGTCTCTTCTACTTCAGCAAACCCTGATATGACCGAACTCACCCGCATGATGACTGAAATGAGCAAAAGTATCTTGCTTCTCGCTTCAAACCAACAACAACAACAAGTTAAAGCGGTTGCACCTTCTTGTGAAACATGCGGTGGTCCTCACTCATACACCGATTGTCCTTCTACACAAGGAAATCCGGAAAATGTGTATGCAGCTTATGGTAATTATTCACTGGAAAATTACCAAGCTCGACCTCAAGGGGATAGAAATTTGCTGAGTTACCGATCAAACAACTACCTTTCACCCGGTTTTTCTCCTCAAAACCTAAACACCGCCAACAATTACAATAGAAGCAACCAAATCCCACCAAGAGATTCTAATCCTTATCACCCACCCGCCCAACAAGCCCCACCCATTAACCCCGATGTTGAAGCCATCATGAGAACCCAAGGTGAGCAAATCAAGAATCTGCAGAGCCAAATTATAAATTTGAAAGGAGATATTACCAAGCAAGGGAATGAGATAAGATCCGAGCTTCGAGATAATATTCAATCTTCCTTCAGCAATCAAACAACTGATTTGAAGAATATGCTCGCTAGTTTCTTGCCCGCCGCTCAACCTTCTTCTTCGAGTTCTCTACCTTCAAACACCGTCACCAATCCGCGAGCAAATGTGAGTGCTATTACTACCCGTAGTGGAGTCACCATCGTAGGACCACCTATCCCACCCCCATCATCTACACCTCCTCCACCACCATTTATCCCTACTCCTCCTACGCCTAGTATTAGTGTACCATTACCGTCTCCGCCTCGTCATGACGATGTTTCCAAGAAGAACCCTTCAACATCTCAACCTTTACCACCTTCACCTTCACCACCCAAACCTAATATCCCTTATCCTTCTCGTTTAGGCAAGACCAACGAGCTAACCAAGAATGACTGTCAAGTGTCAAGCTATGTGAAGATGCTCTCTCAAGTGAACATCAACATTAGCCTTGTTGAAGCACTTGTCCATATGCCGAAATTTGTTAAAGCATTCAAGGAATTGCTTAACAAGAAGGAGAAGTTGATTGAGCTCGGCAACACACGCTTAAATAAAAAACTACTCTGCAGTTATTCTTAAATAAATTTCGGAAAAGCTTGGAGATCCCGGTCGTTTTGTGTTGCCTTGCCTCTTTAACAAAACTGAAGAATTTACTACTCTAGCTGATCTCGGGGCCAGTATTAATCTTATGCCTTTGAGTGTTTGGAAAACACTATCATTACCCGACCTTACTCCAACAAAGATGAATCTTGAACTTGCAAATCGCACTCTCGCTTACCCCGTTGGTATTGCCGAAGACGTGTTCATCAAAGTTGGCACATTTACTTTCCCGGTCGACTTTTTCGTTGTTGATTATGAAATGGACCCTCGTATTCCTTGAATACTTGGTCGGCTATTCTTGAGAACCGGACGAGCTTTAGTTGATGTGGCCGAAGGTGAGTTAATCTTAAGAGTCGGGGATGATGCACAAGGTGTTCAAAATGGGGAAGCTTACAAGCAAATCCTTTGGACGAGAATCTGTGAATATGATTAATGTGCTTGATGATTTTGTCATCTACCACAATCCTCTATTCGACTCTTGCATTGATAATCCACTTTTTCAAGATGATGTGGATGATTCTCTATCCAATTTGGATCCTTCACCCATTTATGATTCTCCACCGATCTTTGATGCTTATGATGATGATTCTAGCTCAGATTCGGGTGATTTTGATGATTGTACTTCCGAGTATCCCGACCTGCCCACATACGATGATTTTGATGAGGCCGATTCTCTTTCGAGCAATTCTTCACATGATGAAGATCCTCCGCCATCACTCGATCCTACTTTGGATGATTACTCATTTGAGGAAGACTTCTCTGCATTTCTCAACACTTACTTCCCTCATGAGAGTGATGCTCCTCCTTATGATTTTGAAGATTATCTTCTTGATCCTACTTTGGATTTGAAGAACATTCTTTCAAAGGAGAAGAAATCGGTCGACACCAATATCCGCAGCACATACGATTTAACACGTCTTTGTCCACCTTCTGAGGACGAGGTTGTGCATCTTCTTCGCGGATCTTCTTCACACTCTGCTGAGCCTGAGTGCTATTTTCCCCTAAAGGAAAAGGTGTTCGACCCCGGTATCGATATTATGCATCCATCTCAGTATCCACCTGATGAAATAAAAGGAAATATCGTTGGAACTTATGGAAATCTTCTTGCACCACTTCACCCTTGCTTCCACTGTGCTCCATCGCTGCTTAAGGGAACCTTTCCTACTCTTCTTTGGCTTGACTTGTTCGCCTTAAGCTTTGGCTATTTGATGGACGAAAACTATGTCTTTGATCCCGGTGGATATGTTTCATGCTTCTTCCTCTACTAATCAAGGTAGAGTCAGGCTCATGACTCGGTAATCAAAAATCAAGCGCTTCTTGGGAGGCAACCCATGTTTCTATCTTTTAGCTTTCTTTATCCTAAGTGTAGGGGAGACCCGTTGGTATTTGCTATTTCATACCCTCTCTTAATCAGGGATTCGAGCGCTCAATGATCCACTCTTGATGATTCTTGACGACCCGTGATTCCGTGTTCACTTCTTCCCGGTTCTATCCTAAACTCTTTTCGATTCACTATTTTATATTTTCTCAATATTAAAATAGGAATCTCTTTAGTTGTCTTTTCCTTAGCAAGATTTAAACAAAGTGCACAATGTCCTAAGTGTAGGGGAGTTTACTCCCACATGCTTAAACATTGAGGACAATGTTTATGTTAAGTGTAGGGGGGACTTCTATCGAAGTTAAGTGGCCTTTTCCTTGTATTTGTCCTCATTTTAACCGAAAAATCAATTTTTCGACATTTTTCAAAATTTTTGATCTATTTTGGCCTATTAGTTTTTACTTTTGTATAGTTATTTTCTTTCTTTGCTAGAATAAACTTTAATAAAGTGGTTTTAATTTTCAAACGTTGTGAATCTTTTGACTCAACCCGAGTTTACTTATCTAAGTTACTCTAGCTAGTATCATTAACGTATTTAAGTCAAGTTTTGCTAGGCTTTTATATAGGGAGCTATAAAACGCGAAAGTCTTAACTCTTACGGGTTAAGAACAAGAACTTTTCGCAAGATCCTATAATTGATCCTAGAGATTCATTTATCAAGGGAACTTTAAAATGCGATTTCTAAACTTGAAAAAGTCTAAGAGTTTGCAAGATCCTATAGGCGACTCGAAAACCCAAAACTTTGATTTAATAGGCTAAGCATCCACGAGTCTCATTACTTGATATTTTAAACTGTGGAGAACGAGAGATGATAGAGCCAATTATAAGTTTGGTATTCTTTCGTGAATTTATGTGAGTTAATTATGAGCCTATTCTCCCATCGCCTGCTAATGAATTTATCTGCAATAAATAAGGTTGTACGATTTGAAAAGTTACTTAGCTTCTAGCCCAAGATCGTTTAAAAGTTGCTCGGTATTGATTAGAGTTCATAGCCAAGGCATAACTTATTGAAGCGGGATGCGAAGATTGGCGAGTCCGAAATGGCCCTAACAAGGCATGAGGGCTATATTTTGTTGCTAAAGATCCAAAGTGATGTGAAGAATCATTTATCAAAAATCAATATGAAGGATCGAGACACACGACGAAAAGCAAAAACTCCCCAAAAGTCATGGAGAAGTGTATCCGAAAAGACCCTAGCAAGGTATGAGGATAAATAGATCCAAGTCATAAAAGGAGGTGGATCGTTGTATATCAAAGTCCAAAATAAAGATTGGAGAAAAATGAAGAAGTCGTGGTCCAAGTATGAATCTCTCAAAACTTTAAGTGAAGAAATTCCTATATGAAGAGAAGACCATTATTTCATGAACGTCTCTCAAGGTTTGAAGTATGAAGTCGCTTCCAAATATCGGTCCGATTAAGGTCTCAAATCGCGAAGCGAGTTATGCCAAGATATGAACTTTATGAGGTCCCGAGAAGTAGTTTTAATAGATTTTGTACTTTAGCTAACTATTGATTAAATCGTTCACTTTATTTTCGGACTAAATAACTATCGTAATAAGTCAACAATGCATCCTCGTGATCATTCAAGACAAACAATAAAATATAAGAGATACCCCTAGGAATAAGGGAGTCTAAGTGAATAATTGGCCCACATGAGTTCGTGTTAGTTTGCTAACTTATAATAACAATGATCTCGTTTTTAAGCTTGGTTTGGAGAAAGTGAAAACTTGAGGATGATGATTATTCATGACATTTCCAAAACCCAAGGTATGCTTTTGATTTCTTTACTTTGAATGTTTATAGTTTTCTATCTCTTTAATAAAGGCCAATGTGGATTGATTATGATGAAAAATGTAAACGTGCTTTGTAACTAATGCATTGCATGAGGACATTGCAATGGTCAAGGTAGGAGATTTGATAGGTGTGTAAACACCCATCCTTTTTACCACTTAATTACAATAATAACTGAGCCAAAACGTGTATTTTATGTCTTTTATGTCGGAATTATGCGTGGTTTGTGTTTTTGTTGTGATTTAGGACGAAAAGGTGAAAAGTGGAGAAAACACGGGCATTCACGGGTTTTTTTTGAAGAAAAAGATGAAAGACGAAGTCAAGAAGTCAAGAGTGCAAAAAGAACGGAAGTCCAAGACCAATTCTAAAGATTTATCGAAGAAAAAGTCAAAAGACGGAAGTTTACTTAAAGCCGAAGAACTCAAGTCTAACTTATTGAAGAATTACAAGACGAGTTCAAAGAAATCCCGAGCCAAAAGTCATCAAAGTCCAAGATTTAATGAAGATTAAAGGCTTAAGGACTAATGGTGCAATTAAATGAAGATTAAAGGCTTGAGGGACTTAATCATGCAATTAAGAAGAAATGAAGAAGGGGAGGAAGCTTCCTAAGCACTCCTTAATCCTCCCCTATAAATAGTCATTAGATAAATCATTTTCATTTTGTTGGATAGCTTGACAAACTATTTCTTGCATTTTAATTACCTTGCACATTTAAATACATGTCAATTTAATTTCTTGTTCAATTTAAATACTTGTCTTGCACCTTAAATACCTTTAATTTCAAGTAAGTTTCCTTTTAATTATTGTCAATATTTACTTTTTATTGTTTATCTCTCATTCTACCTTTCTTTCTTTGCTTTAATCTTATGTTTATATGCTTATTGTGTTGCTTATTTGATTAATTATGTTTTTATGCTTTTGATTGTTTTTTATTATTGATTCTTATAACTTATTTGTGTTTATCTTTAAGTTTCTAAAGTTTTTATAAAAGTTATTTTTATATAAAAGTTAGTTTTTGTACATCTTTGTTTCATTTTATGTTTTTAAAAGTCTTTAAACTGTAGCTTATTAGCTTTTTCTTATACGTGATTGCTTAGGATTTTAGTCTAGTGCTTATTTGATTTATAGCTTATTAGTCTTGGTTATTTTAGATTCCTTTTACTGTATTCCGACCATACCAGTCGGAAAAGGGTTTCTCATTCCAACCAGCACTCCTTTGGCTTGGTCGGAAAAGGGTTTTGATATTCCTATCAGCATTCCGATTGGAGTTACACTCCACATTCCAATCTGGGTTTCTTTGGTTATTCCGATAAGGACAGGTGACAGCATTCCGATCTTGGGGTTTCCGATCAACATTCCGATTAGGAGGTAAGTCCATATTCCGATCTGGGTGAGCTTGGTTATTCCGATCAGGATAGGTGACAGCATTCCGATTGGTATTTCCGATCAGCATTCCGATTGGAGCATCTTTGACTTTATTCCGATCAGGGTAAGTTGGTATTCCGATCAGGGGTTTTTGCTTGGTTATTCCGATCAGAAAAAGGTGACAGCATTCCGATCTGGTGTTTCCGATCATTATTCCGATCAGGAGGTAAGTGCATTCCGATCGGAATGTATTCCGATGGTAGATTTGTTTTTATATTTTGTCTTGTTTAATTTTTAAGTTTACGTTTTAATACTTTGTCAAATTTTAATCTTCGTCAAGTTTTAATTACACGTCATTTAATTCCTCGTAATTTACTTTTCAAAGTTTTTAAATATTGCACCCTTTCTTTTAAATTAGACTTAGATTTATTTTAACGCTTTATGTTTAAGTCTTTTTACATTTAACGTCTTTGCATTTTAATATACTACAACGACAAAACTTTTGTTTCCACCAAATAACAACTGAGTCGCACTTAGAACCTAGATCAATTCGATTAGACCACTAGAACGATAATTTTCTTAACTGAGTAAAACCAAGTTATTATGCTGCATCAACTTCCTCTCCTCGGTTCTCAACATATGTCTGTTACGGCGCTTTTCACGAAGCTGGGCAGCAAGAGACAACTGTTGTTTTCTCATCAAAGCCATTGCCCGTGGGATACAATTATGTTAATTGACATCAGCTCCCAAAATACCTGTGAACTGCGAGTAATCAGAAGTAAGAATGGTAAGCACTCTCATCCAGTCATTGTCATCCCAATGCATGGCATCATGCCTCAACTGCTCACGCCTCTGCTGTTAAAGGGCTTCATCCTTAGCCCTAGCTTGTTGATCAATCTCATCTTGCAGTCGCTGCGCAGCCTCTTCCCCCAACCTTTCTTCCTCAATTTGTCTGCGAGTACGCTTCCTTGGAGGAGAGGGTGCATCTATCATAGAGGATTTTCCCTTGGGATCATGAGAAGAACGAGCAGAAGGACCAGTAGAAGCATCCATTGGCTTGGGATCAGCAGGCTTAGGAATTGATGAAGGACTAGGAGGAGCAGGCAAATCATCACTCGTCTTATCGGCAAAAGCAGCCCTGGCCAACATAGTCAGCCCATCCTCCTCAGTATCCTTATTGTTAGAAATACGTTTTAACGTATATTAGAAGTATCGGTCGCTCCACAATATGATTTATGTTGTAATAGCTCGTAGTTAGTAATTAGTTGTTATTTGCTTATTAACTTAAGTAAGAACCGGTCCATGGGCTTGTCATGGACCGGCCCAAGCCCAATGTTTGGTTTGGACTATAAATACCCCTTTCCACTAAGGAAAGGGGTTGGTTGTTGTTTCATTCACATTTTCATAGTAATAAAATCTTCCATATATTTCTCTCACTTTCTCTCTCTAGTTTCTCTCACTAGAAAAACATCAACCCACTTCATAGATTCATAGGTTATCAATTTCTACATTTGGTATCAAGAGCTATGGGGTGATTTAAGGTAAGGATTGTGTTGCTTTTTTAGTTTTTGAATCTATTAGTGATCTTTAGGAAAAATCTATCTTGAATCTTGTTATTTTTGGTGTTTTTGTTATTGGGATTGATTGATAAGGATTGGGTTTAGCTTATTTTGGTAAAAATCATAAAACTTTTTGTGGTTTTGGATCAAAAATCGGGGTAAAAAGCTTCTTTTTAAGTCTCGGAAACAATTTCTTCCAGTTTTTTCCGAATAGGATTCCGAATAGGAGGATTTTCAGCATAGACAGTTTATTCCGAATAGGATTCCGAATAGGAGGAGTTTCCGAATAGAAGAAAATTTTCCGAATAGAGAATTTGTTCCGAATAGAAGAAAATTTTCCGAATAGAGAAGTTTTTTTCCGAATAGAGAAGTTTTTTCCGAATAGAAGTTTTTCCGAATAGCCAATCTTTCCGAATAGACACCAATTTTCCGAATAGCCAACTTTTCCGAATAGACACCAATTTTCCGAATAGCCAAAATTAGGAAATATTCCGAATAGACCAGTTTTTCCGAATAAGCCAAATTGCCAAAATATTCCGAATTGAAGAAAACATTCCGAATAGGGGTTTTTCCGCATAAGGGTTATTCTGCATAGAGTTTATTCCGAATAGGGTATTTTTCAGCATAGGATTATTCCGAATAGGCATTATTCCGAATAAGGGTTTATTCTGAGTTTGGGTTATTCCGTATAAGCAAGTTCAAGGGGTATTTGAGTTTTTTCGACGATCCTTAGTGGATTTAATCTTGAGTTCAACCAACACAACACAAATTCTCAACCTTTCTTCACTGCTCGATCAAACGATAATCTTTGAGTCTGTTAAGTGATCACAATGAATCCAAGTTCATTAATGCCTCAGATGACATCTCTTACGGATATCTCGATCATAACGGGGACTGATAGTCGTCCACCGATGCTTATTAAAGAGGTGTTTGAGGCATGGCAAGGTCGAATGATGCAATATCTTAAGGGGAAACCGACATACGGAAGGCTTATGGTCAAATCGATTTTGAATGGTCCACTCGACTATGGTACCATTACGGTTGACAACGTGACTAGACCACGAGAATTTGAAGAACTCACTCCAGCTCAACAACTTGTTGCAGATGCAGATGAAAAAGCTCTTCAAACGATTCTTCAAGCTCTTCCCCATGATATTTATAGGATGGTAAGCAAGTATACGGTAGCAAAAGACTTATGGGAACGTCTTAAGGTGTTGCTACAAGGTACATCTCTCACAAAACAGGAAAGGGAATGTCAGTTGTATGACCTGTTTGATAGATTCACCTACAACCCAGGGGAAACACTTCATGATTATTACTTCAGATTCACCACACTTATGAATGATCTGAATGTATACAATCTTGAGATTGCTCCATTCCAGGTTAACACCAAATTCTTGAATACTCTACCTCAAGCTGAATGGGGTGAGTATATTACCGATGTCAAGTTAACCAGGGATCTGCACAAGTGCAATTTGGATCAAATATATGCCTTCCTTCAGCAGCATGAGAAGCATGTGATTATGCACCGTTCTCCTCGAGGTATGTATCCAGATTCCTTAGCTTTGATGGCGAATCAACCAAGTTTGTCACACAACAACACACCCTATATCTTGGGACATCAAGCCTATCATGCATCACCTTACATGACACCAACTTTTCCCCAATACTCGATCTTACCACAACCCCCCACCTCACATCAGCAACAGTATCGGTTCAATGCACCTTCGCCACAGTATGGTTCACAACTTCATCCAGCAAATGTTGCACCTTATGCTCAGCCTTCATATTCGTCTTATCAAGAGAATGCAGCATATCAAACAAGCTACCCTGATCAAATGAGTATTCCTTCTACTGATTATGCAACTCATCCAGATCAAGCATTGTATTGTGATGATGAAGAAGTCCCTGTTCCTGTTTTCCAACAAGGAGCTGACCCAGTTGAAGTGCTAACTACTATGTCTGCATATCTCACAAGAACTTTAAGCAAACGAGGATTCAGAGGATCAGCTCCTACCAACAATCAGTTGAGGAATTCATCCAATTCTCGCCAACAAGCTACAATTGAGAATGGCAGGGTCATGGTTCAGCCAATTCAACCATATCAGGGGAGATCTTCCACTTCAACCAATGCTCGCACAATTACTCCTGCTCCTGCTCCTATGGTCAACAATCCTCCACGGGCTAATACAGGCAAATTGAGAATGATTACCTGCTACAACTGCAAAGAAGAGGGTCATATGTCCAGGGATTGTAAGAAACCCAAGAGGAAAAGGGATGGACAGTGGTTTGCAGAAAAGATCTATCTGGTAAATGCTCAGGCGCAAGGAAGGGAACTTGATGAAGAGGAGCTTGCATTTCTTGCTGACCCAGGGATTGCTGAACAAGACGTTGTCACTACGCAAAATGCAGCTTACCAAGCCGATGATCTTGATGCGTATGATTCCGACTGTGATGACTTTCAAACTGCAAAGGCTGCTTTCATGGCAACTTTCTCCAGCTTAGGGCCAGATAAGAAATCTGAGGTACTTATTAATAACACCGATAATGCCACTGATGCTAGTATTCAACCACATCAAGTTGGGCAAGAGAGTGCTGATTCGAATGAATCTTCGGTGGTGAGTCTTTCAAACGAGGAGACAAACAATGATAGCAATATCAATGTGAGTCCCCAGACTTTGAGTGAATCACAACCGGGAACCAGTTCGCATATGCCTACTCCTGCTCAACAAGATTTGGTCATGGTTCCTGCTACATTACTTAGCCAAATGAATGCTGCACTCTTAGAAACCTTAGCTAAGAATAAGAATTTGTCTGATGAGCTTGCCTTAAGCAATGAGAAAGTACAAACTTTGGAATTAGTGCCTTCGTCTAGTGTTCTAACTAATCTCGAATATGATCACTTTAGAAACAAACAAATGGGTCACTTGCAAGAAATAGAAAACTTAAGAGCAAATTTGTCTAATGAACTTCGAGAAAAAGAGTTAGTGGTCACTAATTTTCAAAAACTTCAAACGGATTTTGAATCACTAGAATCTAAGAAGACTGAAATGGAGATTAATGCCACTAATAAGATTAGAAGTCTAGATTACTTGCTGTTAAGACAATACGCTGCTTCACAACTAGTTCACTTATTTGATGCTTCATTTAGAGAATTTAACTTATCACGTCTAAAAGGCCTTCCCCCTAATCCACGGTATGCAAAACAAGCTTTAAGACATAGTCCTAGACTTTATAATGCAACTCAATTAGGATTGGCTTTAGACCCGATTGTTTTTCCCAATGATCGAACAAGTAAGGATCTAGTTGATGAGGATCGGTCATACAATTCTGCAAAATATCCCGAGTGTGATTATTTTAAAATGAATAAGGAGCTTGCAAAAACTGATTTTAGAGTTCGCTTCCATATGGATAAAGATCTCATCACAGCACCAACCTACATGTTAGAGGAAGAACGCCCTAGTACATTTCCTACACTTGTCAACATGGAAGGTCCTAAGGAAATTCCAAAGAATCTTCCACCGGTTAGCACCGTATGGTTAAACTTGAAAGAGATTAACCGATACTTTACTAACTTTGACAAGGTCATTTTGGAATGTACGACTTCAAATTGCTTAAATGCCGGAGAATGGGCTTTCGAACACATGAACGAGGTGTTTAAAACTAAGATCAATCCGTTTGTCGAAAGTCTAAAAGAAAGTTTTGCATCTCTTAAGGAAAATCTTCAGTTTGAAATTGGGGAAGTTCAAAAAGTGTTTTATGAAATGGACACCGCTTACGAACTGCAACTAATTGAAAAGGAAAAGATTTTAACCGAATATGACCGATTCTTGTCTGAAGTAATCTCGTGTGATGTGCTTACTACTGTAAATGTTAATTATTCGAATGAGCTTACATCCACTATGATTAATTGTGATGCTGTGAATATTTGTGAGGATATTTGTGATGATGTTTGTAATCTTTCTGTAAATGTTGCTGATACTGTAAATGAGGTAGAAAATCATTCTTGTCACGAATCTAACGCTGAGTTTTTAAAGCTACAAGATTCTTACAATTTACTTTCCCAACGCTTTAATCAACTAGAACAACATTGTATATCTTTAGAATTAAAACAACAAAATCAAAATGAAAATCTTTTGATATCAAATGTTTGTGAAAACGGCGTTGAAAATAGTGACAAGATGATTGCAATTGTTAAGACATTAGAGGAAGAAATCATGAGATTGAAGAGAGAGATATCATCAAAGGAAACATTAAGAATGGAACTAGAGGCTGCAGAGTCTAAAAACCAGGTCTTAGAAATTAGACTATCAACTGTTCTAGGGGAGATGGATCGGACAAGGCAGGGACTATCCGCTCTTTATGGTTCACTAGAAGAACGCTTCGCTTTTAATGCGGCACAGCAACAATATTATGTTGAACAACTGAACCAAAAGTGCGAAGAAATCTCTGACTTGAACATCCTGCTCATAGACAAAAATATGGTTTTGGCTGAGTTAAAGGAGACACTTCTTCTCACCCGACGAGAAGTTGTTGATAACTCAGCTACCGACTCTGCACCGTCCACTAGTGCTCCAACAACCAAGAAAGTAGTGCTTTATAAGAATCCGCTTCATAAGAGAAACCCGGTTGTATACGATGATTATATGAGGAATGCCATTAAGCATGTCGATCTTCTTAGGGATATTTTAGACGATCTTTATGCCTTAGATCCCTCAAGTAGCGACTATTATTCGGCTCATGAATATGTTAAGCGAGTTCAATATTGCTTGGCTTATTTGCAATACATAGGTACACCAGGTTCTGCACTACTTAATAATAGGCCCATTGCTGTCACTCCATTTAATAAGACTCCAGGAGCGAAACCGTCATTGGCACAATCAAGTAAGACACCTTTAAAATCTGCTGCTAATATTCCCAATTTGCCTTCTACAGGATTAAAAGAGACTACTAAGGCTAAAGGATCGCCACTCAAGAAAGCTAAGATCAAGCCCTCCACTAGTAGTGCCACAAAGAAGAAAGTAGAAGTCCACAATAGGAATGCTAGTTCAGTTTTAAATAAAATGAATCATGTTAAGACTAAAAGCTCTGCGCCTGTGCAGCAGCCTAAACCATTCGTGAATTCTGATTTAAATTGTTGGAATTGTAATGAATGTATGTTTTCCCAGCGTCATGATTTGTGTCTGATTGATCACGTTAATGAAATGAATGCTATTAAGAATGGTCTTGAATGGAAGCCAACGGGTAGAACTCGTGCCCAAGTTGGCTGGCAATGGCGTCCCACTGGTAGGACCTTTACACTAGATGGTAAAATGTGCCCTTTAACTAGGAATGCAACCATTGAGGTTAGGTCTGAGCGTCCTTTAGTTAGGAACACTCGCACTCAAGTATGGAAACAGCGCCCTTTAATTAGGTCTGCCCCCACTGTTGTGCCTATCAGTGTAGAAATACCTCAGGATTTGAGCCAATTAGAATCTACACCACCAATTAAGAAGAAGAAGGCTAAGAAATCTAAGAAACCTAGAGTTAGCAAATCTAAGATTATTAAATCTGTACCTGCTAATGACAAGGAACACTCAGATTCCGATACCTCTACATTGTCTTTGTGTGGTGATATTTTCAGGTGGTCCAAATCATCCTGTGGTATTTGGACTCCGGTTGTTCAAAACATATGACCGGAAATCGCTCGATGCTCCGAAATTTCGTCAGCAAGTTTCTTGGTACGGTTAAATTTGGGAATGATCATATAGCAAAGATTATGGGATACGGTGAATATCAGATTGGAAACGTGACGATTTCTAGGGTATACTATGTTGAAGGTCTTGGTCATAACTTATTCTCAGTAGGACAGTTTTGTGATTCCAACCTTGAGGTTGCTTTTCGACAACATACTTGTTTCATCCGCAACTTGGAAGGAAAAGATTTGTTGAAGGGATCTCGTGGTGCAAATCTTTACACTTTGTCCTTACAAGACATGATGGCCGCTTCTCCAGTATGTCTTCTCTCTAAAGCTTCTAAGACCAAGTCATGGTTATGGCATCGCAGATTATCTCATCTTAATTTTGATGCTATTAATCATCTGGCTAAAAACGAGTTAGTTCGTGGTCTTCCAAAGCTTAAATTTCACAAGGACCATTTATGTTCTGCGTGTTCAAGAGGGAAAAGCACCAAGAAATCTTACAAACCCAAAGCTGAAGACACTAATCAAGAAAAACTTCATCTTTTGCATATGGATCTTTGTGGACCGATGAGAACTGAAAGTGTGAGCGGTAAGAAATTCATTCTCGTCATTGTGGATGATTTTTCCAGGTTTACATGGGTTAGATTTCTACGTACAAAGGATGAAGCACCAAAAGCTATCATCACTTTTCTGAAGTTCATTCAGGTACGTTTGAATACCACTGTCCGCCGCATTCGTACAGACAATGGTACAGAGTTCGTAAACCAGACTCTCCGTGATTATTATGAAGGAGTTGGTATATCACATGAAACATCCGATGCACGCACTCCACAACAAAACGGTGTCGTTGAAAGACGAAATCGCACACTTATGGAAGCTGCTAGGACCATGCTTATTTATGCGAACGCTCCATTGTTCTTGTGGGCAGAGGCTATTTCTACTGCATGTTTCACCCAAAACCGTTCTATCGTTCGGAAACGCCATGGAAAAACACCTTATGAGCTTCTACATGACCGCAAACCCGATGTTTCATTTTTCCATGTGTTTGGTGCTCTGTGTTATCCAAACATCAATAGTGAGAACTTGGGTAAGCTTCAACCAAAAGCCGACATAGGTATTTTCATTGGTTACTCACCGTCCAAAAGAGCATACCGAATCTATAACCGTCGTCTTGGCAAGATTGTGGAAACTATGGACGCTGATTTCGACGAGCTGACAGCGATGGCTTCTGAGCAACACAGCTCTGAACCCGCGCTTCATGAGATGGGACCCGGTGCTATAAGTTCCGGATTAGTTCCCAACAATCCTACTTCTACATCATTTTTACCACCTTCAAGGCCCGAGTGGGATAAACTGTTTCAACCGTTGTTTGATGAATTTTTCGATCCCCCGACTGATGAAGTTCCAGTACCTGTAGTAATTGCTCCAATACCTGAAGTGGTTGCTCAAGTTAATGAACCTTTATCTAATGCATCTACAATTCAAGTTGAACCAGATGCACCTTCACCAAGTGATTCACAAACTACACCTGAATCATCACCCCTACTCGTGCCTAATGATGTGGAAGAGGATTCTACTGATCACGACCTGGAATATGCTCACTTGCAAGAGCTTCCTTTCTTTGGTGTAGCGATCCCTGAAAACCCTTCAGCCGCCTCTACCTCAGAAGAAGCTCCATCTATTGTTCACTCCAGACCACCTAGGATTGAAAACCATAGCACTAAATGGACAAAAGATCACCCAATTAGGAATGTTATTGGAGATCTAGATCGACCAGTCTCTACACGCCATCAACTACAAGAGAGTGCACTATATTGTTACTTTGATGCATTTCTCTCTGAAGTTGAACCCAAAAATTGGCAGCAGGCTATGACCCAATCATCTTGGATTGAAGCTATGCAGGAGGAACTCAATGAATTCAAACGACTAGAAGTATGGGAATTGGTTCCTCGCCCTGACAAGGTTAACATCCTTACTTTGTTATGGGTTTATAAGGTTAAACTTGATGAGATGGGTTCGGTATTGAAGAATAAAGCAAGATTGGTCGCTAGAGGATATAAACAAGCCTTGGGTATAGACTTTGAGGAATCTTTTGCTCCTGTGGCTAGATTGGAGGCGATTAGACTATTCCTTGCGTTTGCTGCTCATATGAATATGATCGTCTATCAAATGGATGTGAAGACGGCATTTTTGAACGGTGAACTAAGGGAAGAGGTTTATGTTAGTCAACCGGATGGGTTCGTCAGCACGGAGTCTCCTAACCATGTGTACAAGCTTAAGAAGGCTCTCTATGGGTTGAAACAAGCTCCACGCGCGTGGTATGATCTCCTGTCAACATATCTCATGTCGGAAGGCTTCTCCAAAGGCAAAGTGGACCCCACTCTATTCACTCTCAAGGACGGCAACGACATGCTTCTGGTACAAATTTATGTTGATGATATAATTTTTGCTGCCACTAACATAGAATTGTCTAAACAATTTGAGAAGATAATGTCCACACGCTTTCAGATGTCGATGATGGGAAAAATTTCATTTTTCTTAGGATTACAGATTTCTCAGAATCCCAGAGGCATCTTTATTAATCAATCCAAATATGCTCTAGAATCTCTTAAGAAATATAACTTTGAGAATTGTGACCCCGTAGACACTCCAATGGTTGAGAAAACCAAGTTAGATGAAGATAGGGATGGGATTATTGTCGATCCGAAACTTTACCGTGGAATGATCGGCACCCTTCTCTATCTGACTGCTAGCAGGCCTGATTTGCAATTTGCTGTATGCATGTGTGCCCGGTATCAGGCTCGGCCTACCGAAAAGCACTTACATGTAGTGAAAAGGATCTTTCGGTATCTAAAAGGAACACTTCATCGTGGTCTATGGTATCCGAAAGATTCCTCGATTGCTTTAATATCATACGCAGATGCCGATCATGCTGGATGTCAAGATACGAGGCGTAGCACTTCTGGATCTGTGCAACTCCTAGGAGATAGATTGATCAGTTGGTCTTCAAAAAGGCAGAAAAGCGCTGCAATTTCTAGCACGGAGGCTGAATACATCGCCATGTCCGGTTGTTGTGCTCAAGTTCTTTGGATGAGATCACAATTAACTGACTACGGTCTTGGATTTAACAAAATCCCGATGTATTGTGACAACAAGAGCGCCATTGCCCTTTGCTGCAACTATGTTCAACACTCCCGGGCCAAGCACATAGACATTCGCTACCATTTCATCAAGGAGCAGGTGGAGAACGGAGTGATCGAGCTGTATTTTGTCACTACTGAGTATCAGCTGGCGGATATGTTCACCAAAGCCTTAGATCGAGGACGAATCGAGTTTTTGATCGACAAGCTTGGCATGAAATCATTCACTCCAGCGACTCTCAAAGAGTTGGCAGAAGAATCAGCTGAATAGTCGTGGTAAACTATTCAGAGTATCCTTTGGTTGTGATCATGTATATTATCGTAAATATATAAACCACAAAAGAAAAATACAAAAATATAAAACCAAGAAAAACCATAAAAAATATAAAAACCAAGAAAAACCATAAAAAATATAAAACCTAGAAAAACCATAAAAATTATAAAATCAAGAAAAACCAAAAATATTTTTCGTTTAAAACGGGCATGTCTTTTAGTACGGTAATATTTACGGCCTTAGAAATGTCGATCAAAATTGACACGGTGCCATAAATAGAGTCCGTATAAAAGTTGTACATTTTTAAAACATGCCCATTATGGCTTGTAGTTATTTCAGACTGCAACCCGGTTTTCATATTAAAGTCACGTATTTCCTTGGAAAACGTTGGCTCAGAACGGGAATTAATTTTCTCGGGCGTGATTTACAAGCCAAATCATGCAAAGGGATCAAGTTTACTTTATAACTTGGTCTGACACGAATTAGTGTACGTCTCAGTGCATTAATTTGTTAAAATAAGAGAAATCTTATTGACACCACGAATCAAACTTTTTCAAGATATCAATTGGGAAATGTTTTTTTCATCATCATGTGCCTCGTTAAACAATGACTACAGCTCTTTAAATAGAAAACGGGTCATCGTTTAAGGGGGAGAAAATGTTTCATCATCTTTCACATCAAAAAGATCTTCAAAAGTTTTCAAGGAAACTCACAAAGCTTAATGGTTAATGGTTGGATTGCTTTGGCATTTGTAGTGTTGTTGCTTATAAGTTTGTCGTGGATAGTTTTGTGCTTGTGTTAAGTTAAGTTAATCACTAAGGATCAGATAATTAACATAAGATAGGATCAATGTGACAAGTATCAAAACTTGGTAACCAAAACAAAATGAGTGAATGAAGCAAAAAGAAGAATTGAGGGGGTAAAGTTGACAATATGTCTAACTTATGGAAAATTTGACTAGGTCAAACCCTCCCCCCCCCGTTTCTTCTATCCCATTCACTGTTCTTGTTTGTATCTTGCCGCCATTAACAACCTTACACACAAACTTACGAAATCAAACAAACACGTTACACTCAACATCTTTCAATTCAAGATCTTCACAAAAGGTATTAAATCAGATCTATTTTCATATACATCAAGTTAATTAACTGATTAAGGTGGAAATCAAACGAATCTAATTACTGTTCAATTAGGGTTAAATAATTTGGGGGTTTTGCTTGGGTTATATTCGGAATAGGTTTAATTACACTATTTTTGCCTTTAGATCAAATGAATCAAACGGATTAAGTGCCTAATTAGAAAAACTTGTAACTGTTGACATTTTTTCCGAATAGAACGGTTTTTTCCGAATAGAACGGTTTTTCCGCATAAGGCAAAAATTCCGCATAGGGCAAATGTTCCGAATAAGGAAAAATGTTCCGAATAAGGAAAAATGTTCCGAATAGGAAAATGTTCCGAATAGGAAAATGTTCCGAATAGGAAAATGTTCCGAATAGGAAAATGTTCCGAATAGGAAAATGTTCCGAATAGGAAAATGTTCCGAATAGGAGAATGTTCCGAATAGGAGAATGTTCCGAATAGGAAAATGTTCCGAATAGGAAAATGTTCCGAATAGGAAAATGTTCCGAATAGGAAAATGTTCCGAATAGGAAAATGTTCCGAATAGGAAAATGTTCCGAATAGGAAAATGTTCCGAATAGGAAAATGTTCCGAATAGGAAAATGTTCCGAATAGGAAAATGTTCCGAATAGGAAAATGTTCCGAATAGGAAAATGTTCCGAATAGGAAAATGTTCCGAATAGGAAAATGTTCCGAATAGGAAAATGTTCCGAATAGGAAAATGTTCCGAATAGGAAAATGTTCCGAATAGGAAATGTTCCGCATAAGCCTAAATGTTCCGAATAGGAAATGTTCCGCATAAGCCCAAATGTTCCGAATGGAGGAATTTTTTCCACATAGCCCAAATGTTCCGAATGGAGGAATTTTTTCCACATAGCCCAAATGTTCCGAATAGGCCTTTATTCAGAATAGAGATCTTATTCCACATAGGCTAATTATTCCGAATAGAAGATGTTTGAATGATTTCAAAGCTTAAGGGATTATGTCATATGTACAATGATTAGGTTTAAAGTCATAATGATATTCATACTTGTTTGTATCAACCTTTGTGTTTTATCTTAAGCAGAGACGATGACTAACCCTACCGTACAACAAATACAAGACGACAGAGCCGCCGCCATTGCTGAAGCCAAGACTCTTAAGTTTGTTCCAAACAACTACCGTCTGAAGGAGGTATCTCACTCTACCCATAATGGCTTTAAGGTAGCTACAGCCATGCTTGATAAATCTCATTTCAAGTATGCGTTAAGAAGAAGTGCTTCGGTACCCTATGACTACCTTTACGAGTTCTGGGCTACCAAAGAGAGGACGTCGAACAAGATCACTTTTTCCTTGGACAACAAGCAGCAGACGCTTACAGTGTCAGATTTCAGGAAGATCTTTGGCTTTCGTCCGATTCTCAAAGGACTACCATCATACTCACCCAACCCAACCAAGGACCAGATCATGGAGATGTTCACCGCTATTGGATGTCTTGACATACGAACCCCGTCTGAGTTTACTACCGCCAAAGTCGGCCAACCATGGAAAGCTATTTTTGGGATTCTTAGCCGATGCTTGACACCCAAAACAACTGGGTATGATGCTGTTCGTCCACCGATCATCAAAATGTTTTATGGTATGTTCAAAGGTATGGGTATTGATTATGCATCACTGCTGTGGGAGGAGTTTACTTTTCAACTCTTCACTAACACAAAGGGTAAAATCAAAACTTACCAGTACCCTAGGTTCATTAAGTTGATCATACATTACTTTATGGAAAACGATGCATCCATTAACAAGCTTGCAGGTAGTCGTCACCACATGATAGATGATGATGATTTAGTAGACTTAAGGCAGGAAACTCATTCGAATACGGTTATTCCTGGTCCCATTCCCAGTCATCTTCTGACCGATGAGATCATTGAATCTGATGATTACAAGAACTTGCTCACGGAAATTGAGAAACAACGAGCAAGCCTTCTAGCAGGAGAAGACTCATCTACCACGGTTAAAAGCAAAGGTAAAAGGAAGCAAGCAGATTTACCTGAGCCAAAAACCAAGAAGAAGAAGACAGAGGGTAAAAAGGGAAAGGGTAAGGATTTGATGCGTCTACGTGATGAAGCAGATATTGCTGATCCTGATCTTGAGAAAACTGAGAAACAAATGATGAAAACAGCCATTAAAAGGAGCAGAAAAGATACTGGTGGTAGTGGTTCAGGTGTAAGAGTAGACGTTGAGGATGAGTATATTGAACCTGAAGATGTTGATGAGTTTGGGTCACCTGAAAATTACTCCACTTCGAAGGAGCCATCAATCCCTGTTTCTACACCACCTCCTCCACCTACTCAACCTTTAACAACTCAACCTCCACCAACTCAACCATTACCAACCAAACAGGTTTCTACACCACTTCCTCCACCACCACCAAAACCCATCCTTAGCACCGCAGTCACAACTGAGCCTATTCCATCAACATCTGCAACATCTGCAACATCTGCAATGGCAGCAATAGTGTTGGGCGAGATGTTGGATAAACATGTGGATGCTCACAAGAAAGAAATGAATGAACTTCGCCAAGAGTTAAATAGAAGAGCTCAAAGTGAAGAAGCATCAAGGAAAGCTCAAGAAGAGTTGATTGCCAAGTTCGCTGCAGACATGGAAGCTACAAGTAAAGCTCATGCAGAGGAACTTGCTCAGGTTAAAAGGGATGAAGCTAATAGGCATAAAGCACGAATTGCAAGACTTAAAGCTATTAAGGATGACCTTAAAGAACAAAAAGACGCTCTTGAAGCTACTATTGAGCAGAAAGTAAAAGACTCCGTTGAATCCTTAATGCCTAAACTGCGTGATGACTTGAAAACGCTTGCTGCTGATAACTTGATGATCAAGTCATCCAACCCTTCAGAAGCCGCCTACAAGATCGCATATGACTTGACGGATTTTGAACTGAAGAAGATCCTTAAGGCTCGAATGAAGGAACTTGGATCGTTTGATAAATCGAGGAAACAACGGGCTCTCTTCAAATCCCTGAATGACGCTATCATGGAGGATGATAGGTTGTTCAAGACATTTGGAAGTGTGGTTCCCTACCACATTCTCCCTGAAGAAGAACGGGAAGAGAGTGAGGAAGACGAGGGTACTGGTGGAGAGGAGGAAGAAGAAGAAGAAGAAGATAAGAATGAGGAGGAGGATGAGGATGAGAATGATGAGGATGATGAGGACGATAGTGATAATAATGATGAAGATGAGGATGAGGATCAGGATGATGATGATGAGGATGGAGATGATGATAATGATGGTAACGATGGTGGTGATGGTCACCAGGAGAGTGTTAAGGGGAGCAATGCTGATAAAGGTGAACAGCGTGAGAAAGGGGATAAAGGCGCCAGCTCAAAGAAAGTGGTTAAGTCTGGCACCAAGTCAAAGAAGGATGCAGCACCAAAGGAGAAGTCTACATCCACGGAATCCAGACGATCGAAGTGGCACCATGACGTGAATGCCACTACAGGGTCATCTATTCCTGGTACATTTATCCATAAATCAATACCTGTTACCACTAACCCCGTTAGTTCTTGTGTTGTTACTCCTGTGATTGCAGAATCGGTTACCGAACCAGAAGCTGCTCAACACTCACCCATCCATGACACTGCTAAAATGCCTGAATCTGAAGCAGATGTTCACATCTCGACTCCTCTGCAACAAAACCCACAATCTACTATTGCTGAACCAAGCACAAGGAACTGGGAGGACACGTTGGAAATCGACGAGACTGCTCCACCACAGGCTTGGATCATGGCAGCGGCGCAGTATGATCCGATCACCGACGCCGACAAAGAAGTCTTGTACCTTCGTATCCGAAGTCCGATTGACTTATGTGCATTTCTTGCTCATGAGTATAAGACTTCGGTTACTCCATCATTGGTGAAGAAAGTACTGAAAGATAAAAGACTTCGCGCCAAAACCCGGTTGCCCCAAATGGAGTTCGAATATTATGCCGAGGAGATCCTGAAGGCTCTGAATACCGTTCAACGGCCAGGTCTTCATGAATCAGAAAGAGCTCCACCTCCAATGGATCAAGATAATCAGATTGCTCTTGACTTCTTTGTCACCAATGATCTGGTATATCTACTGAAGGGGTCATCGAAGTACGCAACATCCATGACCTTGCTAAAAGCTGCCAACTGGGGGACAATACCCTTCATCGAGGAAAAGGTAAACCGACTCTGGGTCCCTAAGATAAATCGTAATTATGATATGTATGCTGTCATAGGTGCATCTCATTGGGACGAACGAGTCAAAAGGGCGTACAGGGGTTGCTGCCTAGTCAATTCTGGAAGCTCAGTTAGGTCCGATATCCGCATCTCCAGCATTTTAGGGATGAAAACAGAAGCCAAGAACGGCTATTATCATGTGACGGAGATTCGCTTGAAAAGGGAGGATGACAGGGAATACAGAATCCAGCAGGGAGATTTTTCCATCATTCGCCTTGAGGATATCGAAGATATGCTGCTTCTGATGACCAGAGATCAACTGACACATATTCCTCGTGAAGATCTGATTGCGTTGAATACAGCACTTCGTATGTTCACACGAAGCGTTGTCATCAAAACACGAGTTGAAGATCTTCAGTTAGGAGTCGAAAGCTATCAGAGGAAGCTCAATAAAACCCGTCCTGTGAACAAAGTGTTACCTCAACATGTAGCAAGATGTCCTTATACCGGCATTTCGGTCCCGAATTACGGCATTTTCTACTTAAACAGTCGAGGTTTGATGAAGTTTATGAGGATGGGGGAGCTCCACAAGTATAGTGATGGAACTCTTATACAAGTCAGAGGAAAGTTGGAGCATCTGAACTCGGGTAAGACTTTGCCAGAAATGACGGAGGATTGGCATCAAGGTTACCGGCAGATGGCGAAGTACGTGATCAAAAAGATCGATCAAAAGCTCCGTGAATGTAGGTTGATGAGGAGTTTGGAAAGATTCGTGGGTGGTAGACCATATGGAGTGCACTACAGGACACTGCAACGATCCATCTGAAGGGTCGTACATTTCAGGTCACTCTATATTGGTAGTATTATTTGTGAATATGTATATTTGTGAATAATGTGCGTTAATGGCTTGTTGTAGTGTTAAAGTATGATAATTTTTCAAGAATTTCTCACGAGATTCTAAATCTTTCAAAATATATCATATTAAAGCACTACAACTACCCCTTATTAACTTAAGGGGGAGCAATCAGTTGTTCTATGGTCAAACAACAATTTCATTTTTACCCAAAGACCGGTTAATCCATTCAATATCCCAAATATTAATGGTTAACATTTTGGATAAGGGGAGAAAATGGGATTAAGGAGACGTAAGTGATACTTGGCTAAAAGATGAAAAAGACTTAAAGATTATCCAACTTAATATGTGTTAAGCACGTGTTAAGGGGGAGCGTTTTTGATGAACAAAACACCTAAGGTACAAAACTTTTGATTTCAATATCACAAGTACTTTAGGTGATTTTCAATGACTTTTCATGGTGGCAATTCCTTCCCAAAACACGCTTAATTCACGACGGATGTGGTGACAAAAGGGTGGTAGGAATAGGTTTAGTCCAATGATTCATCAGAGCCGATGGAATCTTCCCAAGGACAATTCCCTAGTTAGAATTAGAAGTCCTAGGAAAGATGGAGAAAGAATGTGAACGTAGCTGAATGCCGACCAAGTACTTAAGCTAGCACTGGAACAATCACAACAAGGTGCTAGTGATGACGTATTGGTAAGCATTGAAGGGGTTGAAGAATGAAAAAGAAATGTAAAGATAAAGGGTGTAAAGAAAGAAGCCCTCCTTACAATTTTAGGCAGAAACCGGGTCAATACATATGCTATTGAGGTCATTTTTGCTAATGATTCTCGGTATTGAAGAAAGACATCATGGACCCAGTGATGCAATGCACAACCCTTCCCCAGCTAACTCAGATATCTCTCAAAAGGTATTTGTTTTAATCACACGGAGATCAACACGTTATCTATTGGTTTATTCACTCTGAATAGACTGGTATTGAAAAGGTGGCACTCCTCTCCAGCCATCGCTCACTAAATCAAAACGCACAATCGAGTCTAGAGCCAAGAGATCATCAAAAGTCTCATTAGGACACTTTCCTTTTATTCCTTTCTTTCTCACACACTGTGAAAAGTAAGAGATTTTCATGAGTCCTACGCAGTATTCCTGTAATATTGCCAGAACATCCGAGTAATATGCAAGTATTACAATGAAGATGGAAATCCTGCTTGAGCCAACATCAAACAAGCTCATGGTAGGTTACACGTGCGGTTCTTTTAGAACCAATCTTGTGAAAAACTGGAAGGTAACAGTGGTTTAATTCTTAATTGAACTTAAACTCGTTCCAGGCCTCTTCGCATTATCATAAGATCTTGCCAGAACACTCAGAGTGACTCTTTATTGACCACAGTGACGAGTGGAAATCCTTCTAGTGTCAACATCAAACAGCACTTGGTAGGTAACGCGCAAGATTCTTTATGAATTGAGCTCGTGACAACTGGAAAGCAACGATGGTGAAAATCTTAATTGAAATTCACTTGTTCCAGGTTTCATGAATTGACGGCTTTTTAATCACAAGGATAATTTATCCAAGTGATTCACTCTTTATGTTCGCAGTCAGCTTTGGACGGTCGAATAAAGAGAACGGGTTCACCCGCGAAATCCTGTCAGGAAGTTACTTAATTGAAACTATCCGTCACGGGTACGATATCTAATATCGTCCAACGGTCTTCACCGACCGGAGGTAAAATGCTACCGAATTAGAATAAAATGTTCAAAGCCATTTTATTCGTGTCGTTGCTGTGTACCTGCTAAAGACAGTGGCGTTGCTGTGTACCTGTTGAAGACGGTGGTGTTGCTGAGTACCAGTAAAGACGGTGGTGTTGCGGTGTACCTGGAAAAGTCGTTTCCACATGCTTATGTCTTTTGCAACAAAGTTCAGCAAAAATTCAAGAAAGTACAAGATGAAGTCTTCCGCTGTACCAAACTCTGAAGCTTTCGAGAATTCAACAAAAAGACGTAAGTGTGTGGAACATGAAGTCACGAGGAGGCAAAGTTCACAAGAAAGGCAAAGATCGCACGTGAAAGGCCAAAGAACAATGCTCTCAAGTCAAAGCCAAAAAGATCAAATCAACATATTCACAACAAAAGAAAGAAAAGAAGAAAAGACTACGAGCTAAAGAACGAAGACTTAGTATAGTATGCTAGGTTTAGAACTTTGTAACGTGGAGTGACCTCCCTTAGGGGGAGATTGTTAGAAATACGTTTTAACGTATATTAGAAGTATCGGTCGCTCCACAATATGATTTATGTTGTAATAGCTCGTAGTTAGTAATTAGTTGTTATTTGCTTATTAACTTAAGTAAGAACCGGTCCATGGGCTTGTCATGGACCGGCCCAAGCCCAATGTTTGGTTTGGACTATAAATACCCCTTTCCACTAAGGAAAGGGGTTGGTTGTTGTTTCATTCACATTTTCATAGTAATAAAATCTTCCATATATTTCTCTCACTTTCTCTCTCTAGTTTCTCTCACTAGAAAAACATCAACCCACTTCATAGATTCATAGGTTATCAATTTCTACACTTATCAGAATCAGAAAGCACAATTTTCTTCTTTTGGCGCTTCTATTATGACTCTAATGCTTTAATCTTGTTCGTCAATGGAAGGACAAAGTCTCGGGTGAGCTTGTGGTGCTGATTAAGATCATCTTCCAAAGAAACAACCTTCGCGTAATACCTGTGCATAAGAGCTAGCAAAGAAGTTAGTGTAACAAGTTCCTCAGCTTCCCTACCAAGAGGACTTGGCCTGGGAGAAGCATCATTGGGACCAGAAGCAACAAAGGGGTCATCTGTATGAGCATGAGAGCTAGATGGCATCTCAGCAGAATGCGGAGCTAGACTAGAAGGGGGAGTATCAACAAATGGGGACTTATGTGGGTGAGAAGAGGGGGCAACCTTTGAGGTGGATGGAATTTCTACCACCACCTCTCTAGCTGGCTCCTCCACCTCCACATGAGGCACACTAGTAGCATGATGCTCCTCCTCCATAGGATCATCCTCCAATGGAAGTTCCTCCTTGGCTTCATCAGCCGGAGGAATCACATTAGGATCCCCTTGGGCAAGGCCCAGCATAACATCAGAAAGAGGCCTCCAAAGACCCTTAAAACCAAGTGCCATACTCGAATACACCTTAGAACTAAGCTTAGGGGTCTCATATTCCTCCCTATTCCTAGGTAGGTACATAAGAACCTGCTGCAATTCCGTAAAATCATGGTGTGGACATTCATGTAACATCTCTTTAAATCGTTCCTATGCCATTGAAAAACTCTCATTATTTCTTTGCACAAATCGTGAAATCTCATTTTTCAAGTGTGTTGTTTTAGATGGTGGAAAAAACTTGTTCACAAACTTAGAAACGAGATCGGCCCATGTCAAAATCGAATTTGGCGGTTCTTTCTCGAGCCAAATTTTTGCGGGTCCATCCAACGAGTATGGAAACAACATCATCTTAATGGCGTCATGTGGAACATCCTTAAATTTGCTAGTGGCGGTGAGACGGTTAAAATTCCTAATGTGGTAATGCGGGTTGTCTTTCTCGTGACCTCTAAACTTATTTGCTTGCAACATCGACATTAAACCCGTCTTAATTTCGAAATTCTCCGCAAGGATGGCGAGAATCACAATAGCCTCTCCAAAACCCTCGGTGGGTGCTTGTAGCAACTCCATCATAGTACGATTAGCCATGACGACTTCTTGTTCTACAATAGGTTCAACAATTGGAGGTTCTTCAACAATCAACGTCTCTTGATTGGCTTGCTTTTGAAGTCGTTTACGAGCTCGTTTTGCTTGATTACGAGTGATCATAAACTTCACGAAGAATGGGAGGTGAGCAAAGAAGATTCTTTTTGGGTGTTTTGTGAATTTTCAATTTTTTTGTGTTTTTGATGATATTTAATTTTTTGGATTTTGGTGTATCTTCGTAGACAACAATCTACAAAATCTCTCCTCGAATCAAACTCTTGATTAAAGAAGCCTCAAAGGAATGAAAACGATCACGTGGAGTGAACGTCTTCTAATGACTTTAGAACTTTTGTGAAAACCAAATTGTTCAAGAGGGTTTAATCACAAAGAAAACCAAGCAAATATAGTATACGTAATAATACTTTGGGCGGCAAAACCCTCGATTAGCCTTCAATCTCAAAATACTCACAAGCAAGCGGGGAAACGAGGCGGCGCGAAGCACTTAAGAGCCTTTTTCCTTAGGGTATATTTTATAATACCCGCCTTATACCCACCTTATAGTTTGTATCTTTCAAAATCGAGCTTCACGAAAGTATTTATCTATTTTTGCCTTTTTATTTTTGTTTGAGATTCGAATACAATAATTGAGTGATGAAATCCCAATTAAGGTTGTGTTTTCATACTTTTGGAGATATTGTGAATTTATTGTGATACTTAATACAATATAGTAATATTTATACAAGAAAAACCAAGAAAACCGATAATACGTATTAGTAGAGTTCTACTAATACAAATACTATTTGGTTAATATTAAAACAACAATGCAAATTAATCACGACACACCTCCCCGGCAGCGGCGCCAAAGTGATTGTTGTAAAATACACCTCTTAGGAAAAAGGCGTAAAAGCGGTAAGTATTGAGTGTTCGTTTAGGAAAACGTAAACACTAATGACCCAATGAAGTTCGTTTCCCAAGGAGGTATATGTGTGTGACTAAAATGTACAAGATTTGAGATTAATATTTGGTTTAGAAGGGGATTAGAAGAGAAAATGACGAAGACGTAAAAATAAAAATTAACACAAAATCACTACTAGAAAGTTAAAACGTAGAACCTTAAAAACCACAAAAATAAAAATAAATTCTAAAAATTACCAAAAATTCACCAAAAATCAAAAATAATAAACTAAGAGTTTACCAATGATCAAAACTTTTTTTTAAACCTTTTAAATAATTAAATATTCAATTTTTAAATGCTAATTAAAGCCCTAAAAATCAAATAAATTACCAAAAAGCCCAAATAAAGATTTTTCAATTGATAAAACTCAAAAATGACCTAAAATGATTAAAAACTATTTTTAGAAATTTTAAAACTAATAAAAACTATTTAAAATGATTTAAAAACTATTAAAACTTAAAATAATTATAAAAATTAATCTAAAAGTGATAAAATTATTCTAAAAGTTGCTAAATTCCTATTTTAATATATTTAACCTAAGAAAAATGTAAAAAGTTGGAAAAAGTGAAATTTTAAAAATAATAATAAAATAATAATAAAATTATAATAAAAAATCTAAAAATTCTAAAAAATTCTAAAAACTTGCAAACTAGTTTATTTTAACCTAAATAATCAGAAAATGAAAGTGAAATTACCAAAATACCCCTAATGGGCCCTCAAATGGGCCAAACCCAAAAACAGTCAACCTAAATGGGCTTTTGGGCCCAAAAAGTCAAACTTGGCCCAATTGACTTGGAAAAGCCCTATCTGACTTAAAATTCAATTCTAAGAACAAAACTCTAAAGGCCCAAAAGCTGAGAATGTGCTTATCACAGCTTATTGAACACAAAGCTTATTCTTATTGGGCTTTTCAGCCCATTAAGCTAAAAGCTAATGCCATAAGCTCTAATTTGACACACAACCCTCTTTTATGATGCTTAAGAGATCTGTCAAAAGAAATTTCCAATAAGCTCACTCAATAAGCCAGAAAATAGAAAAGCAAAAATCCACAAAACGACAAAATAGTCGTTTTTGAGAAATAATGCACCTCAGAAGCTGATTCAACTTGCAAAAGCTTTCAAATGGACTCAATAAGCAATATCAATCAACAAAAATCCAATAAGCACAAGCAATAAGCCAGAATAAGCACAAAAGAGCTTATGTAAAAGTCAAAGGAGTTGGTTTTCTAGTCAAACCTATAAGTCAACCACCCAAATGCTCTAGGATGAACAAATGGGTCAAAATATGAGCACCTATTACAGCTAAAATAAGCTATTATAGCTTATTGATAAGCTGACACCAAAATTGCACTAGCAGTGGCAACCAGCAGGGGAAAGGAGTTCCCACTGCTTTGACTATTTGACCAAGCTTTTATGAGAGTTCTGGTTTGATTCAATTGGAAACAAAGGCACCCTTGTGATCAGTGAACCACAAGGAGTCAATAGTAGCAATAAAATCACAAAATGATCCACACAATAAGCCAAAATAAGCCAAACAGTCCACAGATAAGCACCAGATATGCAAATAAGCAGTTAAGCACTTAATAGGCAGATTTAAGCAAAATAAGCCAACCAAACTTAACCAGATGCATACACAAGCTATATAAACTAACAATAAACACAAAGCAACAAGAATCAAACACTGAATCAAAGAAATCAACAAGATCAAAGCACTAGAAGTTACTGATGAACAATGAACAAATGCAGAAACAAGTTTGCTGATATACTTGACACTTGATCCAATTTCAAGCCTTAAATCCTTCTATCCTGGTTTGATTAACTATGATTTAGCACTTGTTAGCCCTAGCCTAAGCCTAGATCTAGGTGTCCTCAAAATCCTAGCCAATTTTACCAAGTTATGAAGATTTTATAGCCAAAACAAGAATCTATGTGATCAAAGCCTCAAAACCTGCAAACAGATGAACATAAGCACCTAAATAACATATACCAATACTTGGAACCAACAAACAAACACTTAACAAACCACAATTCCAACTTATGAAGTAATCCCAAACACTCCTTAATCAGTCACTTATCAAAGAAACTTGTGATTTCTTCTAATAACCTACTGATTTTAATGATCAAAAACACTTACTAGGCAGCAACTAACACAATCAAACACAAAAATCACCAGCACAAACACAAATACTCAAAATCAAAGCATAAAATCCAAAACAGGCATTAACATGAAATTTTTAGGGGAATCTTAACAAGAGCTTATACCTGCCTTCCACAACATCCTAGGAAGGCCAGCAATGCTCCTTGGACCTTGTTCAACAACTAGAACAAGACCAAGGTACTTCAAATAAGGAGATGCAAACAGCCTTGGTTGATGGTTCAAAGTAGAACCTCAAGGACTTTATATCTTCAACACAAGCAGCAAACAAACTCAACCAAAGGCTTAGAATCCTTCTCAGGCTTGGTGTCAACAAGCTTGAAAGAACTCAAGGCTTAAGGCTAAGGGTTAGTACACAAAAATAAGCCAAAATCAGAAACAAGGACTTCAAGGCTTTTGAACCTTGAAAACCTTTCAAACCTAGACGTGCCTTAACCACAAGGTTAAGGAAGGTCTAAACAATCAAATGGAACTCAGAATTAGGCTACTCAAACACAAAACTTTTAACAAAATCAAAAAGAGATTTCAAATTTCAGAAATTCAAATTTTATTAAGCTTAAAAAGGAATTACAAAGATTAATAGCCTAAAACTAGAAACAAGGGACTCTCACATGTTGAGGTCTCCTTTTATAGGCAAATGCCTGGCTAAACACTATTCACAAACCCTAGAACTGAATTTCCTATTATGACCTTGAGTCTTCTAGACGTTTTCTGAATTTGAGTTGTCCAATTTGATCAAGGCTGTTCATTTTAGCTTTGGAATGAATCAAATGATGTGGGCTGTTGATCTTGACACGTCACATAACTTGGAGAGTAAGTTGCAATGTGATTGGCTAAACGGGAATTGGGGGTGGGGTCCATAGTGAGTGGGATTAAGGGTTTTAAGGTTGGGATAGGTTTCTGCATGTGTGAATCACACATGTGCAAAGGTAATTGGAAATTACCCTAAGTTTAAGTGGTGGTAATTCTGGGTGGGGTAAAAGATGAACAGTAAGCTTTTTGATCCGATTTTGGGGGAAAGTCATGTGTTTGGCGTATTTTCATTTCAAATGTTTCAAATGCACAAGTTTAGCCCTTCTTCTTTGGTATTTTTGGTAAACAAAGTATTTCAGCCCTAAAACGTGTTTTGCTTTGTAAATAAGTTTCACATATTGGCAGTTTTGGCACAAAACATTGGAAAAAGGATTTCAAGGGTTATTTTTGCCATTTTGAGATATTTCAAGGGCTGATCTTGTACTTTCTTGATCTTCAAAGGTCTTCATTGTATCTTTGACTTCATGAGGGACCATTATTGGCAATTTTGATTTGTTGAGGGACTAATCTTGCCATTTCTTCAAAGTTGAAGGACCTTTTTGTAATTTTGACAAACTTAAGGGACCAAACTTGTAATTATTAATATACAAGGGTTTTAAGTGTCATTTCTTCAATAAATGAGGATCAATCTTGTTTGTCTTCAAGTCTTCAAGGGTATTTGTTGAGAATTCCATGATTAAGGCCTGGTTCTTTGTACGGCTTCGTTTCTCGTGTCCGTTTTTCCTTGTAACTTGTGATCTTTTGTCTTTTTCACGATATCCATACCTAAAATACACAAGTAAACAAACACAAGCATATATATATGGTATTTTAATGACATTTTTATGCATTTAAAGCCCGAAAAGAACGATGAGATCATGTATAAATGCCATCTCATCAAGCCAGTACTACTAAGGTTACAAATCATCCATCAAACAAGTAACGAGAAAAGTTAAAAACACGACCCTGGGCAATACAAATCAAACCAGTAGCCAGGAGGATGGGAAATGCATCCCAACTCCCAGACTTTGGACTCAAGCAATGAATCAAGAAGTGAACCAGAAGCTTCCATTAGGGGGAAAACCTATTTTCTGTAAGTTAAACTTCCCCCCATGATTATAACCAAGAGCAGCCATCCCATCCAATACCTCCGAAATAGGGATAGACATAATGCCACCTTCATCCTAGATATGAAGGGCAGACCTAATAGATGCCTCAGACACCACATATGAGCGACCATCTATGGTGGCATGGAGCTCTAGTGGGCGTCCCAAAACATCAACTAGATGGGCAGTTGCCCAGAACTGTCGAATAACACTATCATACACAGTAGGGCAAACCGTAAAAGCATACCTTAGATTGGAAGCCTCAATATATTCCAGGATGTCTGTGAACTCTTCTCGTTTAGGACCTTCGCCAAGATAGGCCACCTTGTTATGATCGAGTTTGTATCGAAGAGCATCCATTGTTGATGATTGAAATGATGGAAGATGATTGATTGAAGAGGGAAAGAGTAGGAGCGTATGTGTGTGTTTATGGTTGGGATGAATGAGTCAACTGATGGATTTGACCATAAATAATGGTCATGTAACTGTTCATTGACCCCTAATTATAGTGGTTTCCATTTCAAAAGTAAGTAATTAATGCAAGAGTAACCACTTGCCCCTTAACCATTATTTGCAAATCCCAGTTACCAAAGTTAAATAAAAAGATATATACCAGAAAACTTGCGTTGACTAAAAGTCAAAACGTGTAAGGGTCAACACTAGGAGCACAAAGTGGTCAATGAAAGTCAACGAAGTGAACAGTGACCCAAACCAATACTAGAAGCCAACCATGAATGAAATTGAAGGGTTTGTACCCACTAGGAGCTGAATACAACCACTAGGAGTAACCAAAAACTTCCACTAGAAGTAACACACACCGCAAATACCCATGAAAACTGTTGTTAGAATCTACCAAAAGTTAGACTGTACAATGAAATATGTACATTAAGCCTCCCCTTAGGCTTAGCCTCCCCTCAATCCTAGACCTCAAGGATTGACCATTCCAATATGAACCACCAAGTGGTTGAACCGCGGACCATCAAAGGCTTTAGTCAATAAATAAGCAACATTATCATCCGTATGTACTTTAAGAACCTGTATCAGCTTCTTCTCATTAGCATCCCTTATAAAGTGGTGCCTAATCTCAATATGTTTTGTTCGTTGATGAAAAACAGGATTCTTCACAATGCAGATAGTGCTTTGATTGTCGATGAAAATTTTGGTGTTCATAAAGTTGAACCCATAATCCAACATCTGATTTTGTATCCACAAGACTTGTCCACAACAACTAGCAGCAGCTAGGTATTCAACTTCTGTTGAAGAAGTAGCTACTATTGTATGTTTCTTACATTGCCATGAGATAAGTCTTCGACCAAAAAACTGATAACCACCAGTAGTAGACTTCCTGTCATTATTAGCACCTGCATAGTCACTATCACTATAGGCTTCAAGAACAAACGGTGATTCCCTAGGATACCACAAGCCTAGCTTGGGTTGAGCCTTGATATACTTGAAGATTTTCTTGACTGCATTCAAGTTGGATACGGTGGGAGCTACCTGATGTCTAGAGCAAGCACTTACTGCAAACATAATGTCCAAACGTGATGCAGTCAAATACATGAGTGAGCCAATCATTGACCTGTACATGTGAACATTTACCGGAGGATCTGGCTCATTCTTGAGTTTGACTTTAGTGACTTCATAAGGTGTAGCTTCTGGTCTAAGAGGTTCAATATCAAACTTCTGAAGAATCTCATGAACATACTTGTCTTGACTTATAAAGATTCCATCAGACTACTGCTTGACTTGAAGACCAAGGAAAAATGTAAGTTCTCCCATGGCACTCATCTGAAATTCGCCTTTCATTAGCTGTTCAAACTCATCACACCATTCTTTCTTAGTTGAACCAAAGATAATATCATCAACATACTGTAGCCGTGTTTCAACAAGAAAGTGGAGAGACGGTCATACCAAGCTCTAGGAGCCTGATGAAGTCCATATAGAGCTTTGACCACCTTGTAAACTTTCTTGGGATGAAGTGGATCCACTAAGCCCTTAGGTTGAGTGACATAAACTTCCTCATCAATCTTGCTATAGAGAAATGCACTCTTGACATCCATTTGAAAAACCGTAAATCCAACATAAGAAGCAAAAGCCAAAAACAGATGAATGGCCTCAATCCTAGCAACAAGAGCAAAACTTCAGTATAGTCAATGCCTTCAAGTTGTGTGTGACCTTGTGCAACCAACCTAGCCTTATTTCTCACCACAATACCCCTCGCATCTTTCTTGTTTTTGAGAATCCATTTGGTACCAATTGCTGTCTTTCCATCTGGCAAGTCAACTAGGATCCAAACATTCTGAAACAAGAACTGCTACATCTCCTCCTGCATAGCCTCCACCCAACTTGGATCCTCAAGAGCATGAGAGACTGATTTAGGTTCCACCTATGAAAGAAAACAAGCAAACAAACAGTGAAGAAAGTCTGTGTGATTATTACGCTTTTGGTCCTCAATATAGCTCACAAGAGCATGATGATCAGACGTTGCTTTCTTATGCATGCGACGAGTCTTGACAGTAGAACCAGGATCTTCAATGATTTGAGTAGTAGGATGGTCTTTATGCATCTGCTGAACAGGATTAGGAGCTACATCCACTTCTGTGCCAAGTTATTAAGATCCCCAACAATGTCATCATCATATTAAGCAGAGTCGAAAATGCCATCTATTGGTTGCTTATGAATATCATCCAGCTTAGTAGAAGGCTTCTTTTGATAGTTTCCCAGGTCAGAAGGACCAGATAACCTAGTTGAGGAAGCAAGATCACTAACCGGACTACCAATAGGTTTTAAACTTGCACTAGGAGCAACATTAGGAGCACTAGGAGTAACTTGGACAACAGGGGTACTCAAGGGAAACTCAAAGTCTCCTTGAGAAGCTGCTGTAGTAGCATCTTGTTGTTGCTTGAGCAATGTGTCAAGAGTTCCTTGTGAGTCCATAATGTCTGATGGAGAAGCATCAATAGGAGTAGCATTGTTGTTTGGAGTGACTGTGGTGGAATAGAATGGAACAACAAAAATATCATCCTCCTCATCTGAGTCCAAAAAGCTAGAATGAGCACCTGCACTAGAAGTTTCAAACACTTTTGGACCTGCATCTTGGTTAGTTTTGAACCGAAAATATCCCAATGAGTCACTAAGATAATCAAGATCAAAATACCATTCAGGACCTTTGCCTTGGATGTTTGACTTCTCCTCAAAGTATCTGAGATTAATAGTTTCAATGACACGCTTGGCATGGAGATTATAGACACAATAAGCCCGAGAGTAAGCTGAATATCCCATTATGTATCCTTCATCTGCCTTGCCATCAAATTTCCCCAAATAATCACTAGTATTCAGAATGGTGACAGGACAACCAAATGGCTTCAAATGAGCAATGCTAGGTACTTTAGCTGTGAGTAGCTCATAGGGAGTCTTCTTGTGTGGATTGGTAATTGAAACCCTATTTAAAACATAACTTGCAGTGTTGACAGCTTCTGTCCAGAACATGGTTGGAATCTTGGAATCTGCAAGCATTGTTCTCACAGGTTCTATTAGAGTCCTGTTCTTCCTTTCTGCAACACCATTCTGTTGAGGAGTCCTTGCAGAACTATAATCATTTTTGATACCTTTAGAATTGCAAAGTGCTATGAGGTCTGCATTTTTAAATTTTGTTCCATTATCAAATCGGATACCTTTCACCTTCTTGGACAGCTGATTCTCAATAAGTGTAATGAAGTCCTTGAGAATTGAGTAGGTCTCACTTTTGGCAGACAGAAAGAAAACCCACATAAACCTGCTATACCCGTCAGTTACCACAAGACAGTATTCTTTGTGGTCAATGCTTCTAGTGGAGGTAGGACCAAATAAATCCATGTGTAGTAGCTGAAATGGTTCAGTTATGAGACTGAGAGCAGTAATGGCTTTGAAGGATGCTTTGTGTTGTTTGCCTTTGCTGCACGCAAGGCAATTTATGTCATTTATGAACGTTTTGGGAGGTAAACCAGAGACCAAGTTCATATTTGCTAATTTGTGAATGGTCTTGAAGTTTACATGTCCCATCCTTCTGTGCCATTTAGTGGCTTCATCTTCTGAGGCTTTAGCAACCAAACAAGCTAGTTAACCAGTAGGATTAACTTCATTCAACTTGATACTATAGAGATTGTGTCTTCTAGGGATTCTGAGTAGAACTTGAGAGTCATACGGGAGCTTAAAGTCTTTGGATAACACCAGTGCATCAGTATCGGTAAAGAGGACAAACTGCTTCTTGTCACAAATCTGGGATACAGAGATCAAGTTGAAGTGTTGAAGTGCTTCCACATAGTAGACCTGCTCAAAATTAAGGTTAGGTGTCTGTATCGTTCCTTTGCCAGAGATCCTTCCTTCACCACCTCCAAAGTAGACTTTTCCGCCTTGAAATGGTACAAAGTTAGATAAAAGTCCTTTATTCCCTGTCATGCTTCTAGAGTATCCACTATCAACTATTCCTAGAGTAGGATCTTGGTATGGACTAACCTACAACAACAAGAAAAGATATACAAAAGTTAGTGTCTTAAGGGGACCCAGACCTTTTCAAGTTTGAGTCTGCCTTGTGGATCTTTTGTAGATATCCAAGAAGATTGATGAGATCCACTGTTGTTCTTAGGTTGCCTATTCATCATATGGGTGTTATTGTTTGACCAAGAACAACATGCTGAGGGCTTAACAGCAGTACCCAAATTTCCCAACCCAAAATACATTTGGTCTGAATTAAAAGCATAATTCTTATTAAAGTTCTGAAAATAGTTGCTGGTTGGTCTATGATGGGTGAAACCATTGTTTCTCCAAAAATCAGAAACTAAAGGAGAGGTCCTTCTAGAAGAAGAATAAGATTGGGCACATGGGTTTAGTATTCTAGAATAATATGGAGCAACTCTTGGTAGACCAGGAGCAGGATAAGCTTGATAAACAGAAGGAGGTTGATCATAAAAATCACAATCTTTAATCAAATGAAATTTACTTCCACAAACAAAGCATGTTTTAAACGACATCTATTCAAATGACATTGTTTCATGCTGCTAAATTTATTACACACAACTCTAGGAGTATCAACATTCCTAGGACTCAATAAACTAGAACTAGACACAGTTGAAGTAGAAGCAACTCTCTCTTCACTCTTCCTAGCACTAGTAGCAACAGGGTCATTTGTCTTGGAGCTTGTAGGTCTTGACTCTTCACTTAAACCACAGGATGTAGAGTCACTGGCTTTGTCACTGAAAGTACAAGAGACAAAGTCATTAGTATTAGTAGAGCTTTTTGGATACTCATGCATCTGTGATCCATCCAAGTCAGTATGCCTAGATATGGGCATAAAAGTTCCTGTAAGAGGTGGAGGGACAGCATGCATTGCTGCAGCTGGTTGAAACCTATTGTAGCTAGGTTTTCCCTCCTCCTCCTTTTCAGGATCAAAGACACTTGAAAAAGATAAATCAAACACATCTTCTGAATCAATATATTTATCAAATCTTAAACCTCTCTTAGTCCTACCAGACATGCTACTATCAATTAACTTTGAAAGATTCTTAGGTGCATTTTGCCATTTTTCAAATCCTAAAAGTGTAGCATCCAATTTTTCTTGCATGTCTTGCTTATCCTTGATACTGTCATCTTTTAGTTTTTAGTGTATTTTAGCATATTAGTGGTGTTTTCTAAATCAATGTTCAGAATTCTAATTTTATCCTCATATTCACGTTGAGTATCTTGAAGCCACCTCTTTTGTTGTTCCAATGTTTTTAAAGAACTCTTATATGCTTGAACATCTAAAAAATACTTATCATTTTGTTCATTTAATTCATTGTATTGAGACAACAGTTCTGAATATTTATCATGACAACCAAGAGGGCAATATTGTACCTGATGTGAGATGCCCATAAGAGCAAATTCTTCTGCTTCCTTGGCATCAGATAGATTCCCAGCAATCATTGCAAACACGTCAGTAGAAGGTTCAACTATTTCCAAGGTAGCATTCTGATGATCACTCTAGTTAACCCTAGATTCAACAGACACCAAAGCTTTCTTGTCATCCTTGAGCTCCTGAACCTTGAAGGCTGAATACCTGTTCTTCTCCTGGTCATTTTTGTTAGGGCATTCCCTAGCAAAGTAACCTTGCTGCTGGAAGTTATAGCATCTAACCTTGCTTCTATCAAACCTTGCTGGATCTCTTGGGTTGTAGTTAAACTTTCGACCGGCTTTATTCTCAAACTTGTGAACCCAGAGAGTGAGCATGGCCATCTGCCACTTGAGATCCATTTCATCCAAGTAAAGTTTATCAACCTGTTTAAAGTCATCAAAAGCAAGCTGCTGTTGTGGATCAACATCAACAACAAAAGAGTGAAGAACAGCTTCTACCATGCTACCAGACTTGGCTTTTGGTTCAGGAGTAGAAGTATGTTGAGAAGACACACTATAGCTTGGGCTACTAGCATAAGACATGGGACTAGATCCCATGGAACTCACAAAAGCAGAGTTAGCAGGAGTAGGAAAGGAATCACTTGAGTATCATCTCACATGAGGCTCAAAGGTTTTGAGCTTATAAAACAGATCATCAAAATTAAGATAGTCAAGGCCAGCTTTTGCTTTGAGAGAGATTACTACCTGATTCCATGAGTGAGGTAAAGCTCTAAGAAACCTTTGGAATAGTCATTTGTAATAGGTATACTAAGAGGTATGTAGTTCCTCTAGTACCTATTAGTAGTAGGAGCAACACGTGCTCCTGGTCTTTAGAAAGTCAATCTTTATTATTTTGAGTAGTTTGTTAGGATATGCATGAGATATGTTAGGAAAGGATATGCATATCAGAATTACACGTTTTGGCTTAATGATGTATTAGGGTTTCCTTGTAGTATAAAAGGAACCTTAGGCAGAAGGGTTAAACACACCTTCATCAAACATTATTCTTGTTCATATTAATATTAGAAATCCTTAGTAAAGGATCAAGTCATTATAGTTATTCTGTTTCTTCAAAAGAGGAAATTTTCCATTTGTATTGGAAATCGTAGCAACGATCTGCTGAGGTTGTTGTGTTTTAGGGGTGTTGTCTTCTCCTGTTTGAGTGGAACTAGAGGCAGACATGATTAAACAAAGATGTCAGTAGAAAAATTGATTCTTCTTGTGCAGAGACTCTCCCAGGCTCTGATACCACTTGTTGGGTCCACTAGATGTGGATCTTGCAGCCTGTTGAGGATGGTGAACGACTTCTCCAATCACAAGTCTATTCACAGAGAGATTCTAGATGAATCACACAGTATAAGTGCGGAATACAAATACTATGAACAAGAAGAAACAGAATAACTATAATGACTTGATCCTTTACTAAGGATTTCTAATATTAATATGAACTAGAATAATGTTTGATGAAGGTGTGTTTAACCCTTCTGCCTAAGGTTCCTTTTATACTACAAGGAAACCCTAATACATCATTAAGCCAAAACGTGTAATTCTGATATGCATATCCTTTCCTAACATATCTCATGCATATCCTAACAAACTACTCAAAATAATAAAGTTTCACTTTCTAAAGACCAGGAGCACGTTTTGCTCCTACTACTACTAGGACCAGGAGGAACTACATACCTCCTAGTATACCTATTACAAATGACTATTCCAAAGGACCTAACAAAGATGAAACTCGACTCTAAATAACTAAACTAATTAATAGCCGAAAACGTTTTATAAACTTTCATCTTTATTATTCCTTCCTAAGTTCCAACTAAGGAACGGATCGTACATGCATGTAATAATCATCAAACATATAGTTAATATGTATTATCTTATTTAGGTTAGCAGTAAAGTTCTACTTCATTTCTACAACTACTTTCCGTATACATGGTGAGTTACTAACCACCCTCTCTTTTAAACTGTGATATAATCTTTTAAGGTGAGAACGTTGCTTGATTTATAACGCGTGAACACAAGTGAACTATTCTTTACTAGTCGATCTGTCCCGAAATAACCCAAATGATAATTGCCCCACGAATCATGAACCGTTAGTCATCTAGCTGGGTTACAATGAAGTGAGCGCGAATGTTATGGATAGATCTATCGGAGTTGACACTCATATTTACTTTGAATTAGTACGCTCAAGTAAATACAGTTTCATTTGAAGACAATGGGTGACTTGGGTTAGTCACCTTCATGGGCACACACGAAGTCAGTTAGACTCGTTAACGCATCGGTGTCGTGAGCTTAGATAGCAGTAAAGATAAATTGTGTGACTTTGTATGTGTTATATTGTCACAGGTGGATACGAATCTTGTGGTTCATTGAAATGATTTTTATTGTTTTCTTAAACTCAAACCTAGGAACTCACCAACTTTGTGTTGACACTTTATTAATGTTTTTCTCAAGTATGCTACTATGTTGATTATGTGGATTCTGCATTGTTGTTTTGGCAGGTAGAGGTATTCTCTCGCATCAAGTCCTCTTCACGCCATGAAGTCGCAACCTAAATTTAGTCTTCCGCTATAGTGAAATTTGGGGGTGTGACAACTACTGATGTAAACTTAATTTATACTTCCTACATTTTCCACAGTGTGTTCATGAAGTCACTAAATTGGTTTTACTAAGTTATTCTAAGTAAACATATCTAATGGGTGAAAATACCTATTTTGACCTAATTTACCGTCATGCATTGAAATCTTGTACCTTTTGCTTTAGGGTAATTGTACATTATCTTAACATAATCTTATAACCTTAATGTAATGATATATGTAGACTTGTGCTAAAAGACTATGTATCGATTCTATGTAAAATGCTTAATATAAGGGTTTCTAGGTCACTAATCCTAATGACTTTGAACTTTATGTAATTAGTGTTTATCTCCTCATATAAACTTATTCTAGGTGTTATATAGTATGTTTATGACTTCTAGGGATTCTACATTCTTAGTTTAAGGGTTTATATAAGGTAATCATATCCTAGGTATAATTAAATTAGCTTATAGTTTTATGCTTTTATAACTTGTATATTGTGCTTTATTAATTTGTAACTTAGCTTGAGATAAATGTATAATCTTTATATGATACTTAGTTGAGTTTTATAATTAGTTTCAAAATATTAGACTCTAATTCAATATGAAATAGATTTTAGGTACTAATCTAGGTTACTAGGTCTTTTACTTGTAATTAGCTTTAGATTAGTGAATATTAGTATTTTTTATCAATTACCTTTCCTTTATATGATAGATTATAATTAGTATATTGTACTTGATATTTGTACATAGATATTATGTAGTTATATTGCTTGAAATATTATTTACCACGGATTTCTAGGTTGTGATCTAGACTATTATGTATATTTATTTGTACTTAGCTTTGTATAGTTTGTCCTTAGCATTCTTAGGTATTATTATGTCTTTAAAGAATAGCATAAAACTTGTTTATAATCCATAATTACTTATTCATATGTATTGTCCATTCATAGTTTACCATTCTTGAGTTTACAACTCATTTAAAGGGATTCTAGGGTTTCTAAGGGAATTTAGGGTATCATAGTTACATTTGAGATGTTCGTATTCATAATGTACTTATTAAATTAATTTTAGATCTTAGACTTGATATATAAATTGTGTTTACAACGTATAAGAATATGTTGGTATGGCAATTCAGGTTGTGAGGAGTCATTCATCTTACCAAGTAAGGTACAAAAGCAAAAAATTTCCAGCCAAATTTTCATATTCATTCAATCATATCACATAACACATATGTGAAATTTGAAGATTGTCACCCATGCCTAAATGGCTTGTAGTTATATCAGACTACAACCTGATTTTCATCTTCCAATCAACTATTTCTTATGAAAACTTGGCTCAACAACAAGAATTAATATTCTCGGGCATGGTTACCTTTATAACCATGTAAGGGATCGTGTTTACGTAACAACACAATCTAACACAAATTAATTTACATATCAGTGCATCTATTTGTTTATATAAGAGAAATCTTATATCACGAACTTAAACCTTCAAAAAATTCATCATCATAAAATGTTCTTCATGGATATTTGACTTCTCAAACAACGACTACTGCTATTTAATTAGAACACGGGTTACTGTTTGAGGGGGAGAGAATGTCAAAAACCTTCTTCGAATCAAAAAGGTGTTTTTTATGAAAAGGATTAAAAACTATAACATAACATAAAATAAGTGCTACGTTAATTAATTTTACCTTGCATGCTCTATGCGCCATATGTTTTTGTGCCTTCTGGATTATGTATGATTGCTAAATATTGCTAAGTGTTGCTTGTATGCCTTGGATAAAACATATAGGGGTTAATTGTGCCTAATATTAAACTTTTTATACCTATTATAAACTTTAGGCTAAAAGTCAAGGGTATTAGAAACTATAGGGACCAAAAGTGCCAAAAAGAAAACATTCCCTGTACCCCCACCCCTGACGGTCTATCATCCCTAAACAAAGGAAAAACTCCTCCACCTCCATTATTGAACTTATCTCCAAAACTTGATCTCAATCCGATTTCATGCTTAAATGTATAACTAAAAAGTTGTTCTTGTTTCCCTATTGTGTACATATCTCGAAGTAATTACATTGTAACACAATTTTGAGCTCATGAACCCTAAAAATCAAATCAGACTCATAAAATCAAAACTTTTCGAAAATGTTAATTGATAGAGGGTTTATGTTCACATAAGGATGCTTGAGAATAGACTTTTTAAGTTATGTGTTTCATTAACACATGCTTTAGTTATGATGGTTCTAAGATTCGAAAATCATAGGGATGTTCGAATATGGATTAAGGGTGGTGGAATTTGCTTGTTTTGATCATATAAGTGATATTTCATGTTCACATGTGTGCCTAAATGAATATATTTGCTTGATTGTCATATCATGTGTTTATTATCTTGTTTCATATGATTCAGATGAATTTGTAGTTAAGTTTTGTTATAACTTGGCTAAATGAATCATAAGATCATGTTAAATATATAGGTAGATCAGTAATTGGCCTTAAAATTATGATTGTGAAATTTGTGAGTTCGAGGAAAAACAACGTTGTTATTGTGTGATGGAGAATTAAAATTACGTCCTCGAGGTAAAATAACAATTTAGCCCTTGAGACTAAATAACACCTCCCCATGAATAGGGAGGTCGACGCAAATTATCATTTCACTACAAGAAAAGGTAGATTTTGGGACGAATCTTTTTGGTACGGTCAAAAAATCATGCCAAATACACGTATTTGGCACTTGTTACCTATGCATGCAAAAAAAATAGGTATTTAGGATGACTATTAAAAATCCGTTCTAAATATGTATGCATTTGGAACGTTTTCTAATAATGGTTCCAAATATACGTGTATTTGGGACAGTCTGAGTTAATGGTGCCAAATACATATGTATTTGGGACAACGGGTACCGTTGGTTATTATACAAATAAATACAGTAAGAATGAAGGTTATTGCTAAGCTACACAAGCTATAGCACGCTATAAGGTGTAGCGTATCAGTATTGCCAAGCTTCATATTAATTATATTTATACTTTAAGTATTATACAAATTTTTATTTGTATAATAACCTTCATTGTAAATAGTGTGAAGCGTAGCGGTATTGCCAAACTTCAAACTACACAAGCTATACCGAAGCTATGACGTTTTCTGAAGCGTGATATATAGCGACGCACAATTTTTATAAATTATTATATACATAGCGAGTGCACAAAATGGAGGAATACTTTAATTACAAATTTAATACAAAATCGGCTAATAGTTAGTCAAGATTTTCCCCTATAATAAAATTACTAAACTCATGTCTAGTAAATAGTCAAAAACTACTAAACAAGCTCAATTCTTGTAAGTTTGCAAAAAGATTAAAAAAGGTGCCACACTACACATTATAGGGCGCTTTATACCGTCTTTTAGCACGCTACGCCTAGAGATGACGCCTTAGTATGTTTCGTAACATGGAGGCCAACGTTTCACGCTATAGCATGCTATAAGGCACGCTATAGCGTGCTATTTAGAACCGTATATAATTCATAAACTGATAAAATAATATTGCTAAGTATGCTAAAAAACATGTTTTATGTGTTTACTTATAAGATAAAAAATGGATATTAGTATTAACTATTAAACAACTAAATGACGTCCAAAGAAATGAGAAGCTAAGGGACTGTTTAGTTGTGGAAAAATTTTCATAATTTTCTGTTTCTAATTTTCTAAAAAAGAAAAGACTTTTCTTTTCTAGAAAAGAGTTGAGAATTTTGAAAACTTGTTTAGATAATATTTTTCATTTTCTAAAAAAATAAACAATGTTTAAACGAAACTATTTTCAACCATTTTTTTCATGATCAACTATTTTTTCACGTTTTTGCTAGTTTTTTTTACGTTTTCGTCTGTTTTTTCCCGTCTTCTTTTTTCATATTTTCGTACTTTTTTTTACGTTTTAATTAGTTTTTTACTTTTTATCAGTATTATTACGTTTTAGTGTATAAATTTGCGTTTTCGTCAGTATATTTACGTTTTCGTCAGTAAATTTACGTTTTCGTCAATAATTTTACGTTTTTTTCTATAAATTTACGTTTTCGTAAGTAAAGTTACGTTTTCGTCAGAAAATTTACGTTTTCTTCAGTAAATTTACGTTTTCGTCTGTAAATTTACGTTCTCGTCTGTAAATTTAGGTTTTCGTCAGAAAATTTACGTTTTCGTAAAAAATTTACGTTTCCGTCAGTAAATTTACGTTTTCTTCAGTAATTTTACATTCTCGTCTGTAAATTTAGGTTTTCGTCAGAAAATTTACGTTTTCGTCTGTAAATTTACTTTTTTGTCAGAAAATTTACGTTTTCGCCAGTAAATTTATGTTTTCGTCTGTAAATTTAAATTTTCGTCAGTAAATTTACGTTTTCGTCAAAAATTTACGTTTTCGTCAGTAAATTTATGTTTTCGTCAGTAAATTTACGTTTTCTTCAGTAAGTATACGTTTTCGTCTGTAAATTCACGTTTTCGTCAGTAAATTTACTTTTTTGTCAGAAAAATTAAATTTACGTTTTCGTCTGTAAATTTACGTTTTCGTCAGTAAATTTACTTTTTTGTCAGAAAAATTAAAATTTACGTTTTTGTCAGAAAAAGTAAATTAATAGACGAGAACATAAATTTACTGACGAAAACGTAAATTTAAAGACGAAAACGTAAATTTTCTGAAAAAAACGTAAAATTACTGAGGAAAACGTAATATTACTGACGAAAACGTAAGTTTACTGACGAAAACGTAAATTTACAAACGAAAACGTAAATTTACAGACGAAAACCTAAATTTACTGGTGAAAACGTAAATTTTCTGACGAAAACATAAATTTTTTGACGAAAACGTAAATTTTCTGACGAAAACGTAAAATTACTGACGAAAACGTAAATCTACAGACGAAAACGTAAATTTTCTGACTAAAACGTAAATTTTCTGACGAAAACCTAAATTTACTGTCGAAAACGTAAATTTTCTGACAAAAACGTAAATTTTCTGACGAAAACGAAAATTGTCTGACGAAAACGAAAAATTATTAAAGAAAACGTAAAATAATGACGAAAACGTAAAATAACTGACGAAAACGTAAATTTACTGACCAAAACGTAAATTTACAGACGAAAACGTAAATTTACAGACGAAAACGTAAATTTACAGACGAAAACGTAAATTTTCTGATGAAAACGTAAATTTTCTGACTAAAACGTAAATTTTCTGACGAAAACCTAAATTTACTGTCGAAAACGTAAATTTTCTGACAAAAACGTAAATTTTCTTACGAAAACGAAAAATTACTGACGAAAACGTAAAATTACTGACGAAAACGTAAAATAACAGACGAAAACGTAAATTTACTGACGAAAACGTAAATTTACAGACGAAAACGTAAATTTTCTGACGAAAACCTAAATTTACTGGCGAAAACGTAAGTAATTTTCTGACGAAAACGTAAATTTTCTGACAAAAACGTAAAATTACTGACGAAAACGTAAAATTACTGACGAAAACGTAAATTTTCTGACGAAAATGTAAATTTCTGACGAAAACGTAAATTTACAGACGAAATCGTAAATTTACAGACGAAAACGTAAATTTACTGACGAAAACGTTAAAATAATGATGAACGGTGAATACTGAATAGAGTAACGTGTTATTGAAATGGGTTAAATAAAAAAATGGTGGATATGAGGTGAAAATTTAAAAAAGGGTAAAATGGAGTTTTCTAATTTTCTATATAAATTTAGAAAATAAAAATTTTGTAATTTTTGAAAAATATTGAAAAATGATATTGCTAAACAGGTTTTTTGTTTTTCACTTTTCAAATGAAAATTTTTCTAGAAAAGTGGAAAATTTTTCTCCAACTAAACAGTCCCTAAATGGGCCAACCAATTAACCCTTCGAAAGACTAGGTTTTCAGTTACATCTATAAACGCCTTCATTTTCTCAAAAAACCCCTAAACGCTTGTAGCTACGCCATCATAATAATCGTAAAGTTCGTTTGTGGTGTTGACAACAGCCGCTGGGAGACGTCTCTCTTACAACGCTATTGATCAAGAAGCGTCTAGGTAAAGTGAGGGCAAAGTGAAGTTGGAGGCATATATGTTAATCATGTCGTCGTTGCACCACACTGATCGAGGGAAAGAGCAACAAAAATGTAACCTAGAAATGTTACTGTTCAAAGATTAAGTTTTGTCTATTCAAGTTAGGTGGGTACATGTATGGGCTTTGATTTCCTATAAAAATACATTCGATATTAGTGTTCGTGTTTGAATTACATAATTGTTTACGTGCAGGCTTGTTCGCATTCAGGTTAAGTTATGGTTCATGATTGGGACATTTTCGTGATTCGAGTTCCTAGTCGAGCAGGTTGAATACAGGTCGAATTGGTGTTTCTCCTGGATTTTAATCGATTAACTCGTATTTCCTCTTGGAGGTATCATTTGATCCATTATTAATCTGAGAGAAATGGGTAAGGGTAAGGGTAAGGGAATACAAAGAATGAAATGAACATTTCTTAGTATTATCATTACCATTGTTGGTGCTTGGTAAATATAAGACGTGATGGTGATTGGAGATGATGGCAACAACTGTTAGGGTGATAGTCAATGGTTGTGATGATGACGAGCGTCACGGTGACGTCAAGAGGATGGTGGTAGCGACAATAGTGGTGGTCACTAGTGGTGGTGGCATCAGAGAGTGGAGGTGTCGGAAAGTGGTGGTGGCGTCAGGAGGGTGGTGGTAAGGACAATGGTGGTGGTCTGTGGTGGTGGCGGCGTCAGAAGAGTGGTGGTGGTGTTAAGAGGGTGGTAATAGCAACAATGGTTGTGGTTAGTGGTTGGTGGTGGTGTTAGAGAGTGGTGGTGGCGTTAGGAGGATTGAGGTAGCAACAATGATGGTGGTTAGTGGTGGTGGTGGCGTTGAAGAGTGGTGGTGTCGGAGAGTGGTGGTGGTGACGTTATGAGGGTTTAGGAGGGTGGTGGTAGTGAGAATGGTGGGGGTCAGTGGTGGTGGTGGCACCATAGAGTGGATGTGTCAGAGAGTGGTGGTGGCGTTAGGAGGGTGGTGATAACGACAATGGTGGTGGTGGCGTCGGAGAGTGGTGGTGTGGGAGAGTGGTGGTGACGTTAGGATAGTGGTGGTAGCGATAATAGTGGTGGTCACTGGTGGTGGTGACATAGAGAGTGGTGGTGTCGGAAAGTGGTGGCGGCGTTAGAAGGGTGGTGGTAGCGACAATGGTGATGGTCAGTAGTGGTGGCGGCATCATAAAGTGGTGGTGTCGGAGTGTGATGGTGGTGTCGAAGAGTGATGGTGGCGTTAGGAGGGTGGTGGTAGCGAAAATGATGGTGGTCAGTGGTGGTGGTGGCGTCGGAGAGTGGTGGCGTCAGAGAGTGATGGTGTCGGAGAGTGGTGGTGGCGTCATGAGGGTGGTGGTCAGTGGTGGTGGTGGTCAGTGGTAGTGGTGGTGGCGTCGAAGAGTGGTGTCGTTAGAGAATGGTGGTGTCGGAGAGTGTGGTGGCGTCATGAGGGTGGTGGTGGTGGTCAGTGGTGGTGGTGGTGGCGTCGAAGAGTGGTGGTAGCGACAATGGTGGTGGTCAGTGATGGTGGCGGTGGTCAGTGATGGTGGTGGTGGTAGGTGAAGACACACATATACATACGTCAATCTATTACCTTGAATCCATTACCCCTCAATTTACAGGGGAATGGTTCATTACCCATTAGTGGGTAATGATTACCTATATTTTAATTAACCAAGCACTATCAATCATTGCATTTCCCATTCCTTACCCCCTAATACCCTTAATCAAGCACACCCGTTATTATCGAACTTTAATATGGTTTTAGATATCCATATAAAATGACGTACATCATCTAATTAAAGTCAGATGTGGATGACTTCCTTGCCATATTTTATTTCATCCCAACAAAAAAATTTCTAACCTGTTTATCTCGTTTCAAATGTGGCTGAAATTATTGAGATGATATTAAAACCGTGATCCAAATCTCTTACGATGATATTAAAATTATTTAACAGAATTTCATTTTGACCCTTTAAAAAAAGTGTACACCTATTTTTTATATTAAACTTTTTAAGTTTCATACATATTTCTAATGTTAGAATATTGCATTATGCAGGGTAGTTTATAAATGGAGACGTGATCCACTGAGCTTTTTTCACTTTCATATTCACTTTTAATGATGTTGTATTGTATTTTATTTGTGGTTTCAAGTGAGATTATGTTAATTTCATTTTATGGATAATTAATAAAATTTTATTCGACTAAACTATAGTTGTATAGTTTAACACCCCCAATTTACATTACGCAGCGGAAAATACACAATTGGGTGTTATTTACAAACTTCATTTCACAACTCTTTAAATGACCTAAAAACAGTATATTTAAGAATAAATATGAAAATAATTTAAATCAATGTTTAAAACCTTCAATCCCAAGTAAAATCAGTTTAAAATATATCAGAGTAGCGCACAGATTTCCCTAGGATCTTAATCAAAGCAACAAACCTTTTACCAAAATATTTGACCATTTACTATATGTTTTTTACAATAGGGAAAGAAATCTGTTTTAGACCAAATTACTACAAAAGCAATCTCGTAATCCTTCTCCAGCAAGCTCCGCAACTCAACAACTTCAAGTACCTGAAATACATGCTTAAAATCATCAACACAAAGGTTGAGCAAGTTTATATGTTTTACAAAACATAATTGAACACATCGTAAAAATCATTCACAAATGTTTAATAGAATTGTGGCCATACAATCTATTAATCAGGTATATCATATTATAGTAGTAGCTATTGAATTGTGATAGTTTTGTTTTTATATACAAGTCTTAGGAAAGACGAGTATAAATGCGGCAAGTATTAAGCGTTACGATTTAATTAAAAACCGTAAAACCGAATAAATTCCAAGTCCGTTCTCGAAGGAGGTGTGTGGATTAATATGCCAATATATAAAATCAAGTTTGGATTAGTGACGTTTTTGGTTTAAGAGAGAAAAATTAAAGACGAGCTACGATTACGATTACACTACGACGTAATGACGTAAAACGCGAACGTAAATACGTAAAACGTGACGAAATTAAAAATAAAACCTAAAAATTAATTAAAAGATTAAACTAAGTTTAAAATAATATAAATAAGAATAAAAATCCAACAAATATATTTTAAAACCTTTTAATAATTAAATATTCAATTTTAAATGCTAATTAAAGCCCTAAAATTAAATATAATTAAAAAAAAGCCTAAAATATTATTTTATTGAACTAATAAGTTACTTATATTATTTAAAGACTAAAAAGTATTTTTCCTAAATTTTAAAAACTATTTTTTCTATTTTTAATCACTAAAAACTATTTTTAAACTAAAATAATCATAAAAAATAAAAAATAATGCTAAAAATAATTTGACAATTTTAAAAATCCTAATTTATACTAATGAACAGTAGAAAAATGAAAAAGTTTGAAAAATGTAAAATTTTTCACTAAAAAACAAAAGGGGTAATAAAACTTAAATTAAATCTAAAAATTACTTAAAAAGTGAAACAGTAAAAACTTTTTAGACTAAAAATCTTAACTTATTTTTCTGAATCTAGGAAAATTTTTAAAACAGAAAAATATAAGGTTTTTTCACTAAAAGACAAAAAGGTTAATAAAATAAAACGAATTAAAAAGCTATTAATCTAAAAAATACCAAATGAACAGTAACATAAAAATTAAATAAACAGAAAAATCAAAAATAAAATAAGAAACATAATGAAACTGGTTTCAAAGTCTAAAACCTATTTTTGGCCACTAAAGACAAAAAACTAAAAAACTTAAAGTGACACTTTGGACTTTTTGTTTTTTAGCTTAGCATTGGGAACTGAATGCACTAGCAGTGGGAATGAGTTCCCACTGTCAATACAGAAAAACGGGGTATGTGGACCTTTTGATCTATAACTTGAGTTTAACTTTGTTTTATGGGCAATGATTGGCACCCCTACACTCAGTGGAGTGTAGGGAGTCAGTAAAAATTATAAAACACACAGGCACTTAACAAATATTGCACAAAAAACGACCAAATACAGTCACTGTGTATGTGATAGGTGTGAAAACACCCATCCTTTTACCACTTATTTCTTGCTAAAACAAGACCAAAACACGTATTTAATGTCATTTGTTTGGAATTATGCGTGGTTTGTGTGTTTGTTGTGTTATCAGAGTCAATCGGATAAATATTGAAGAAAACATGGGATTGCACGGGTTTTATCGAAGAAAAAGACTCAAGACGAAGTCTATTGTCCAAGAGATGCAAAAGATTTGAAGTCATTGGGCCTATTTGAAGATTTATCGAAGAAAAGGACCAAAGATGGAAGATTTACATATGTCGAAAGAAATCAAGTCTATTAAACGAAGAAATTAAAAGACGAGTTGAATTTATTCGTCGACAAATCCCGAATCAAAATCGAAAACGTCAACTTTTCTGAAAAGACGAGAAGAGAAAAAGAACGGGATAAAGCCCACTCACCAACCAAAGACAAAGCCTATATAAAGAGACCCCTTCACACATTTTGAGCTAGCTTTTAATTTCCAGTCTTTTCTTTTTTCTTTGTTTTCGTAGGAAGCCAACACCATTAAGGTGTTGGTGATTTTTTATTTTTGTTAAATCTTTAATCTTGTAAGTTTTTAATCTTTCCTTTTGTTTACTCTACCTTAATCAATCAATATCATCTTCCATTTTCATCTTGTTCATCTTCATCTTTTTGATTGAAAGTTTAAAGTTCTTATTTGGTTGATTTTGATCTTCAAAAGTAAGTGGGTTTTATGTTTTTAGTGTTTTTATTTGATGATTATGATTAGTAGATGATTAGTGGTTAAATTAGTTTAAGTTTTGGTTAAAAACTTGGCGATTTTGGTTAAATTCGTGGCTTTGTTGGTTTCCCTGTTCTTCGCATCTTCATAGTTTCCCAGATTCCGAATGAACACCAATGTTCCGGATGAAGGATCTTAGTTAAAACATTCCGAACCAACGTTTTTCTTAGTCATTCCGAATCAGCTTGTTCATCCGGAATAATTAATATTCCGGATGAGTTGTTAGGTTCCGAATCAGTCCTTTTCAAAAATATTCCGAATCAAGGATTTTAGTTTATTATTCCGAATAAGCATATATTCCGGGTCAAGCAAAAGATTCCGGATCAGTTTGTTGCATTTAGTCATTCCGAATCAAGTGTTCATCCGGAATAATTAATATTCCGGATGAGTGTTTATGTTCCGAATCAATTTTATTTTTAAATGTTCCGAATGAAGTTTTTTGTTTAAATTTTTCCGAATCAACAAATGTTCCGGATGAGCCATATTGTTCCGAATGAAGGTCTGATATTCCGAATGAGCACTAAATGTTCCGAATGAAGTTTTTTATCCAAATGTTCCGGATGAACACTATATTCCAGATGAGTGAGTTTGGCATTTTATTCCGAATGAAGGTGGCTGTTTAGTTTATTCCGGATCAAGCATAATATTCCGAATCAAGCATTTTTCTAGTAGGGGTATTTACTGTTTCTGTTTTAATTGTTTAATTTTAATTCAAGTTTTATTAATTGCTTTTAATTAATTGCTTTTAGTTTAATTTTATATCTTAGTGCATTTAAACCTTTTAGTAGATTAGAAAATCAACCCCTTTTTAGTAACCAAGAACAAATATTCCACTTTGAACCGTGATCGATTCGAGAAGATACCGAGAATTAAAATTGAACCCCCATTGAAAAACCTTGTACCAAATGGCGCCGCTGCCGGCTCTTCTCGTAAGGATTAACAGTTTTTTGTGAGAAATTGGATTTTGGGATCCGTTCGCCGTGAACGTTACTTTTTCATAAAAATTTTCAAAAAATCTAAAAAATATAAAATTTTCAAAAATACAAAAAAATTAAAAAACATAAAAAACCAAAAATATTTCTTGCTTTGTTAGTTCTTTTGCAGGTGTATGCGCACTCGATCAACGTCTTATCAAGAGCCCGAGACTCTCGATAACTTAGACATGGCCGGTGTACACAACAACAATAACAATCCACCTCAAAACAACATGAATAATAACAACAATGAACCTCTACCAAACAATCGCCCTATGATCGAACTTTTGCAAGCACATGTAGAGGGCAACAACGATCCAATTGTCATACCCACGATTGCAGCCAACAACTATGAGCTCAAATCCGGCTTTATTCAAATGGTCTCAACTCAACCATTCTTGGGGCGTACCATTGATGATCCTCATGACCACATCAAAAGGTTCCTGCAACTCACGAATACGGTCAAATTCAATGGTGTTCCACAAGAGGTAATCCGTTTACAACTTTTTCCTTTCTCCTTAGAGGGACAAGCCCGGCATTGGCTTGCAAAAGAACCGCCACAAAGTATTCTGACGTGGACGGACTTAGAGACCAAATTCATAAACTACTTTTTCCCACCCTCTCGTACTACCGCTTTGCGGAATGAAATTATTAATTTTGAACAAAAGTACGATGAGAGTTTTAGTGAATCTTGGGACCGTTTTAAAGACCTTTTAAGAAAATGTCCACACATGGCTTTACCAAAGTGCACCAAATTAATACCTTTTATAATGGTTTAAGCATGAATGACCAAGATTCACTAAATAGTGCCTCGGGGGGTAATATTTTGGTTAAGAGTTCTACTACCGCTTGGGATATTATTGAGAATAAGTCTAGAGTGCAAACCAAGAGTATTCGGACCAATGCCGCTAGTGCTAGTACTAGTGACAACGACAAGAGACTTGACAAAATTACGTCGCTTCTTGAATCGCTTGCTGCCCAAACCGCTAACAACACCAAAAGCATCAACGCTCAAAACGCTCAAGTCAATGCTGTAAGCCAACCATGTGAGATATGCGGGGGTCCTCACTCTTACACTACTTGTACCTCCACCCAAGACTATCCTTCTGAGAATGTTAACGCCGCATACGGTACCTATCCTCCGGCTGCTTATCAAGCACGTCCTCAAGGAGACCGCAACTTGCTCAGCTATCGCTCAAACAACTTTCTCTCACCACCCAGTTTTCCTCCACCCAACCAAAACCAACAACAAAACCTTAACCGAAGCAATCAAAACCAACCTCGAGCAGCATACCAACCACCTCAAAGACAACCATATCCACCTCAAAATCCTACTCAAGTTTACCAAACCGCTCCTTACCAACCACCTACTTATCAAGCACCTCCTCCTACCCAACCCACCGTTTTCAACCACGAGGTCGAAACGTACATGCGGACGAATGATGTGTTGGTGAAGAATCTGCAGACCCAGATTATTAACTTAAAGGGCGACATGGTGAAACAAGGGAATGATCTTAGAGCCGATATGCGAAACTCTTTGAGTAGTCAAACGAATGACCTAAGGGACATGATGGCTGGTTTCTTCCAAGGTAATCAAACCTCTTCTTCGGGTACTCTTCCGAGTAACACCATTGCTAATCTAAGAGGGGAGATGAAAGCAATCATCACTCGCAGTGGAAAAGGTACCAAGGAACCCGAGCTTCCTATACCTCCACCGGTGATTGTGACTAAGGAAAACGAGTCACCTACTCATATTCCTCATTTTGCTACTTCCCCAATTCCTCCACCTCTTACTTCTACCCCTCCACCACCCAAGGATGTGAGTGATCCTACTATCCCAAAGACTTCCTGTTCTTCCGATATACCTTATCCATCAAGGTTGAGGAAAGAGAAGCTCAAAATCAAGGACGATATTCAAGTTTCGAACTTTCTCAAAATGTTTAAACAATTGAATTTCAACATCTCCTTCACTGAGGCTCTTGCTCACATGCCTCAATACGCGAAGATGTTTAAAGATCTTCTTAGTGACAAGGAAAAGCTTCTTGATATCGCTAACACCCAACTTAATGAGAATTGCTCTGCAGTGCTCTTAAGGAAATTGCCAACCAAACTTGGTGATCCGGGTCGCTTCTTAATCCCTTGCAACTTCTCGGGAGTAGAGAATTGCATGGCCCTAGCCGATCTAGGTGCTAGCATCAATTTAATGCCCTTAAGCGTTTGGAAGCAATTATCTCTCCCTGAGCTAGTCCCCACCAAAATGACTTTGGAATTAGCTAACCGTACGGTTGCTTATCCAGTGGGGATAGCCGAAGACGTTTTTGTAGGAGTCGACAAATTCACTTTTCCCGCCAATTTTGTTGTCGTTGACTACATATTAGATCCTCGTGTTCCATTAATCGTTGGCCGTCCATTCTTGAGGACCGGTCGCACTCTCATCGATGTTGAAGCCGGTGAGCTTATCATGAGAGTTTTGACGATCAAATTATCTTCAACATGGGTAAGATTTCTAAACAGCCTTATTCATACGAGAGTGTTAATTGTATCGACGTTCTTGATGAGGCTTGTGAAGAACACTTTAAAGATGCTTGTAAAAGTATTCCTACCTCTCCTCCCAATGTTGAGACCATTGCCTCTATTGATTCATCGCTAACTCTATTTGGAGAAAGTGATTTCCTTTGGAAAGATTTTGAAGCAACCATGGGAGATGTGAACTTAGAATATGACGATTCTCCCACCGATTGGGATGAAGACATTCGTCTCATTGAGAAACTTCTCATAGAGGACCATATTTCTCCACCATCTCCCACGGCTATTGCTATTGATGAACCGAATTCGACTACGCCTACCATCGAAAATCCTCCGGATTTAGAGCTTAAGGAGTTACCATCTCACCTCGAGTACGTGTTCCTTGAAGACAAGAAGAAGTCGCCCGTCATTATCGCGAAGGACTTGAAAGAAGAAGAAAAATCTCGCCTTATCGCCGTGCTTAAAGATCATAAGAAGGCAATTGCTTGGAAAATTTCCGATATCCGCGGAATTCATCCAAACTTTTGTACTCACAAAATTCTCATGGAAGATGACTTTAAACCCGCAATCCAAAGACAAAGAAGGGTTAATCCTCGAATTCATGACGTCATCAAACAAGAGGTTATCAAACTTCTAGATGCCAGCATGATTTACCCTATTTCGGATTCGCCATGGGTAAGTCCCGTCCATTGTGTGCCCAAGAAGGGCGGAATAACCGTCGTTCCCAATGAACACAACGAGTTGATTCCTACTCGTCTCGTTACTGGGTGGAGAGTTTGTATCGACTACCGCAAACTCAATGATGCCACGAGAAAAGATCACTTTCCTCTTCCTTTCATGGATCAAATGCTCGAGCGTCTAGCGGGTAATGACTATTACTGCTTCTTAGACGGTTTCTCCGGATATTTTCAAATTCCCATCGATCCCAGTGACCAAGAGAAAACCACATTCACTTGTCCCTACGGAACATTTGCTTACAAACGCATGCCTTTCGGTTTATGCAATGCTCCTGGGACGTTCCAACGGTGTATGATGGCTATCTTCCATGACATGGTTGAAGAAACTATGGAAGTCTTCATGGATGATTTCTCGGTTTATGGTGATTCATTCTCGGCTTGCCTTGCCAATTTAGAACGTATGCTTAAGCGGTGTGAAGACACTCGCCTTGTTCTTAATTGGGAAAAATGCCATTTCATGGTAAAAGAGGGCATCGTGCTAGGACACAAAATCTCCAAAGCCGGTCTTGAAGTGGACCGTGCTAAAGTCGATGTTATTGCAAAATTGCCTCCACCTTCAACCGTGAAGGGTGTGAGAAGTTTCCTTGGTCATGCGGGCTTCTACCATCGATTCATCAAAGATTTTTCTAAAATCGCTCGCCCGATGACCCACCTCTTGGAAAAAGATAATCCTTTTATCTTTTCCAACGACTGTATTGAAGCCTTCAACCTTCTTAAGGATAAGCTAACTAAGGCACCGGTCTTGGTTATCCCTAATTGGGAGCTGCCTTTCGAGTTGATGTGCGATGCTAACGACTTTGCTATTGGAGCGGTTTTGGGCCAAAGAGTGAATAAACACTTCCAACTGATCCATTACGCTAGCAAAACAATGACAGGGGCTCAATTGCATTACACGACAACCGAAAAAGAGCTTTTAGCTGTTGTCTATGCTTTTGAAAAGTTTCGCCCCTATCTTGTCCTTTCTACCACCATCGTGTATACCGATCATTCCGCGTTGAAGTACTTGTTAACTAAACAAGATTCTAAACCAAGACTTCTTCGCTGGGTTTTGCTACTTCAAGAATTTAACATCGAAATTCGTGATAAGAAGGGAGCTGAAAACCTAGCCGTGGATCATCTCAGTAGACTTGAGGATCCTTATCAAGGGGATCATCCGAACAAAGAGATCAATGACTCTTTTCCCCTTGAGACCTTAATGTCTATCAACTCGAATAATGATGAAGCCCCGTGGTTTGCGGACATTGCAAACTACTTGGCGGGTGGAATTCTCATTGACGGGTTAACATCCCAGCAAAAGAAAAAGTTTTTCAAAGACATTAAGACTTACTTTTGGGATGACCCGTATCTCTTCAAACAATGCGCTGATTTGATTATTCGCTGATGCGTTGATGGACCGGCAACTTTAGACATTCTCGAAGCTTGCCACAAAGGACCCACCGGTGGTCACTTTGGTCCCAACTACACCGCCAAAAAAGTGTTTGACTTGGGATTTTATTGGCTCACCATTTATCGTGATGCTCACGAGATGGTTAAACATTGTGATGCTTGCCAAAAACAAGGCAAGATCACACATAAAGATGAGATGCCTCAAAATTTCATACAAGAATGTGAAATCTTTGATGTATGGGGTATCGACTTTATGGGGCCATTCCCTTCATCTAAAGGAAACAAATACATCCTTGTAGCCGTTGAATACGTTTCTAAATGGGTTGAAGCCAAAGCTTTACCCACTAACGACACAAGGGTGGTTTGTAACTTTTTGAAGTCGTTATTCGCTAGATTCGGTGTGCCTCGTGCCATTATTAGTGATCGCGGGACTCATTTTTGCAATGATCAATTCGCAAGAGTCATGGCTAAGTATGGTGTAAATCATGGTCTTTCCACCGCATACCACCCACAAACTAATGGGCAGGCTGAAATCTCTAACCGAGGGTTAAATCGAATTCTTGAACGAACCTTGGGAGAGCATCGTGCCTCATGGGCCGATAAACTTGATGATGCTCTGTGGGCTTTCCGTACAGCATACAAGACTCCGATTGGTTGTACACCATATCGTCTCGTGTACGGGAAAACATGCCACCTCCCCATTGAGTTGGAGAACAAGGCTTATTGGGCCTTGAAGTGGGCTAATTTCGATATCAACAAAGCCGGTGACCTAGGCAAAATCCAACTCAATGAGCTGAATGAACTCCGGAATGAGGCTTATGAAAATTCTTTGATCTATAAGGAAAAGACTAAGCTCATTCATGACTCTAAGATTAAAAACCGAGAGTTCCAAGTTGGAGACAAAGTTTTACTCTTTAACTCTCGGTTGAAAATCTTTTCGGGCAAGCTGAAATCTCGTTGGTCTGGCCCATTCACCATTGCCCAAATTTTTCCATATGGTACTCTCGAGCTCGCTCAACCTAATGGACCTAATTTTAAGGTGAATGGCCAACGAGTGAAGTTGTACTTTGGTGAGGACATCTCTCATGAGATGATTCCATCCCTCACCACGTTTCCCATGAACTAATTTTGGGTCGAGTCAGGCTCGTGACTTGGTTATCAAAAACAAGCGCTCCTCGGGAGGCAACCCGAGTATCTATCCTTTTCTGTTTTACCTCCTAAGTGTAGGGGGACCTATATAGGTTGTTTGTGTTTGTGTGGTGATGTGATTACAGGGATGAATGTACTTTTGGAACCTTTGAAGAACCGTGCTCCCGTGTTATCCGAAATCCGGTTCTATCTCTCAACTATCGTGATTCAATTTTCTTCATACTCACATTTGAAATTGATCACGTTAGTCGTCTCTTCCTTAGCTTGATTTAACCAACGTGCACAATGTCATAAGTGTAGGGAAGACTTTTCCCACATGCTTAAACATTGAGGACAATGTTTATATTAAGTGTAGGGGGGACTTCTATCGAAGTTTTAAGTGGACTTTTCCATTAAAATGCCTTCATTTAATCCGAAAATCATATTTTTCAGCATTTTTCAAATTTTTAATTAACTTTGGCCATATAGTCGTAATTTTTAAATTTTTTATCGTTGCTTTCATATGTATATATCCCACAATAAAGTCAAAAGTTTTAATAAAGTGGTGTAGCAAGTTTAGAAGTCTTTGACATATTAGGCCCGTTGCGATTATTTTGACTCAACCGGAATAGACTTATCCAAGTTTATTCTAGCTAGTATCCTTAACCATGTAGACCTTAATTGGTTTATTAGGCTAAGCATCCACGAGTCTCATTACTTGAGATTTTAAACTGTGGAGAACGAGAAATGATAGAGTCAATTATAAGTCGGTATTCTTGCACAAGCTCACTTGGTGTGATTATTTTCCTATTCTCCCATAACTTGCTAATAATTTATCTGCAATAAGTAAGGTCGTACGATTTGAAAAGTTACTTAGCTTCTAGCCCAAGATCGTTTAAAAGTTGCTCGGTAATGATAAGAGTTCATAGCCAGGGCATAACTTATGAAGTGGGGCGCGAAGATTGGCGAGTCAAAAAAGGCCCTAACAAGGCATGAGGATTCCATTTTATTGCTAAAGATCCTAGGTGATGTGAAAAGCCTTATTCCCAAAATCAATATGAAGGATCAAGACTCACGACGAAAAGCAATCAACTCCCATAAAGATCATGGAGAAGTCTATCCGAAAAGATCCTAACAAGGTATGAGGATAAATAGATCCATGTCCGAAAAGGAGGCAGATCATTGTATCTCAAAATCCCAATTAACGATTGAAGAAAAAAATGATGAAGTCGTGGTCAACAAAGTTGGAGTATCCCTAAAAAGTCTCCAAGTGAAGACACTATATTAACGAAGAGAAGACCATTATCTCAAGAACGTCTCTCAAAGATATGAAGTATGACGTACATGCCAAATATCGGCCCGAGAAAGGTCTCAAATCGTGAAGCGAGTTATGCCAAGATATGAACTTTTTGATATCCCGAGAAGCAGTTTTAAGAGATTTTGTACTTTAGCTAACTATTAATCAAATCGTCCTACTTTGCTTTCAGCCTAAATAAACTATCGAAATAAGTCCAAAAATGCATCTTCATGATCATTCTAAGACAAAAATAAAATATAAGAGATACACCTAGGAATAAGGGAGTTTAAGCATATAATTAAGCCATGTGTGTAAGTGCTTGTTTTGCTAACTTATAATAACAATGATCTCGTTTTTAAGCTTAGTTTGGGGAACGTAAAACTTGAGGGTGATAAATCTTCGCAGCACCGAAGTCCTAATGTAAGTCTTAGATCTCTTTACAAGTTATTTCCATGTAGCTATTTTCAAGTGAAAATGGTTTTCTATCCCTTTTGTTTCCTTTAAAGCTTTATGTCTTCATAGTAGTTTAAACTTTGTTTCATTAGTATATCAATAAGGCCAAGGTTGATTGATTATGAGAAAAGTGTAAATTTGCTTTATCACTAAGCATTGCATGAGGGCATGACAATGGTTAAGTGTAGGGGATTTGATAGGTGTGAAAACACCCATCCTTTTACCACTTATTTCTTGCTAAAACAAGACCAAAACGCGTATTTAATGTCATTTGTTTGGAATTATGCGTGGTTTGTGTGTTTGTTGTGTTTTCAGAGTCAACCGAATAAATATTGAAGAAAACATGGGATTGCACGGGTTTTATCGAAGAAAAAGACTCAAGACGAAGTCTATTGTCCAAGAGATGCAAAAGATTTGAAGTCAATGGGCCTATTTGAAGATTTATCGAAGAAAAGGACCAAAGATGGAAGATTTACATATGTCGAAAGAACTCTAGTCTATTAAACGAAGAAATAAAAAAACGAGTTGAATTTATTCGTCGACAAATCCCGAATCGAAATCGAAAACGTCAACTTTTCTGAAAAGACGAGAAGACAAAAAGAACGGGAGAAAGCTAATACAAAGCTTTTGGCCACGTATAAAATCTTATCGTCCGAATCTTTTCGAATTGACTATTGGTTCAAAGTGCGACTCAATTGTTCTTGGTGGAATAATAAATGGTTTAGTTGATTATCTATTTTAAACTAATAGCAAATAAATGTAAATGTCGTTGAGTAAAGTAAAAGCTTTAAAGATTAAACTAAAGTAACGAGTGAAAAGTAAATGATTGAAAACTTAAAGAAAAGATTAGAAAAATACTTGAAAACTGAATGAAACTAACACTTGAAAACTTCGCAAAAACAAGAAATTAAGTCCCTCGGAACCCCTGGTCCGAATCCCGTCAGAATAAGCTGATCGGAACAGGCTGATCGGAATGTAATACAAATCACCACAATCGGAATATGCAAGTATCTCCTAGATCAGAATGCTGGCGTCGGAATAAGGCCCAATTGGAATATTAAAGATGCTACAATCGGAATAATCAAAAATCGAATCCAAATTGGAATGTTAACAAAACCTCACAGTCGGAATATTAAAACCCTATTCCGATTAGGTGATCGGAATAGGAAGGTTGCCAAATCGGAATACAATAAACCCTAATCCGATCTATTGATCGGAATGAGGGGAGGGGGTGCAGTCGGAGTACTCCAATCTGAAAAGGGATTACCCTTTTCCGATTAATATGGGATTCGAAAATAAGCTAGGCAATAAGCTATTAGGAATAAGCTATCACCAAAACTTGAACGAATCTAAAGTGAAACAGACTAAATAAGCACAACTAACAACTTTTTCAACTTAAAATAAGCAATCTTATAAATCAAACTATAAAAAGATAAACTTTTTAAGAAAACTTTTTAAAAAGTAAATAAGCTAAACATATAAATAAGCCAATAAGCACAAAGATCTTAAAGCTTATTCGTATGAAAACTTAAGTAGGCATAAAAAGATTAACTTTTAGGCACGAAAACATTAAGAACAACACAGATCAAATAGATTTCGCAAAAAAAGTAAACTAAAATCAAAGAAAGGTTGAAAGAGATGAAAGATTAGAAGCTTAACTTGAACTTGATTAATGAAATCAACAATACACAAAAGTTTAATCTTGAAAGATTAAAAGAAAGAAATGATGAAAACTTAGTGAGAGAAAGTTAAGAACTTTCTCTCTCTAAAACTAGAAAGAAAATTGAAAAATGAAACTAACTACTAAAAACTAACCAACCCTCCTAATGTGTATTAGGAGGGTATTTATAGGGAAAATGGGAAGGTGTGCATGTGTTGCCTCTTCTTTCTTTCTTTCTTCACGTCTTCTCGACTCGATTTAATTCTTTGTCTTTTCTCGACGTCGTCTCGGGATTTGAACTTGTCTTAATAATTTTCTTCTTTAATTTAGACTTGAGTTCTTCGACTTCATTTAAACTTCCGTCTTTAGACTTTTTCTTCGATAAATCTTCAGAATAGGTCTTGGACATCCGTTCTTTAAGCACTCTTGATCTTTTGACTTCTTCTTTTCTCGTTTTCTTCGATAAAAGCCCGTGAAAGCCCGTGTTTTCTTCCTTTTTCATCTTTTGGTCCTAAAACACAATAAAAACACAAACCACGCATAATTCCGACTTTTACGACTTAAAATACACGTTTTGGTTTTGTTATTATTGGAAATAAGTGGTAAAAGGATAAGTGTTTTCACACTTATTAAATCCCCTACACTTGACCATTGCAATGCCCTCATGCAATGCATTAATTTTAAAGCACGGTTTACATTCTTCATCATAAATAACCCACCTTGGCCTTTATTAAATGCTAAACATAATAAGATAGAAACAAGTAAAGAAATCAAAGACTTACATTGGGTTTTGGCTGCCATGAACGTTTATCATCCTCAAGTTTCACGTTCCACATACCAAGCTTAAAAACGAGATCATTGTTATTATAAATTAGCAAACTAACACGAATTCATGTGAGCCAATTATTTACTTAGACTCCCTTATTCCTAGGTGTATCTCTTATATATTATTTTTGTCTTGAATAATCACGAGGATGTATTGTTTGACTTATTTTGATAGTTATTTAGGCCGAAAATAAAGTGAATGATTTAATCAATAGTTAGCTAAATGACAAAATCTTTTAAAACTGCTTCTCGGGACCTCATAAAGTTCATATCTTGGCATAACTCGCTTCACGATTTGAGACCTTTCTCGGACCGATATTTGGCAGCGACTTTATACTTCGAATCTTGAGAGACGTTCATGAAATAATGGTCTTCTCTTCATAATAGGAAATTCTTCACTTGAAGTTTTGAGAGATTCTTCATATTTGGACCACGACTTCTTCATTTTTCTCCAATCTTTATTTTGGACTTTGATATACAACGATCCGCCTCCTTTTAGGACTTGGATCTATTTATCCTCATACCTTGTTAGGGCCGTTTTAGATAGACTTCTCCATGATCTTTTGGGGAGTATTTGCTTTTCGTCATGTGTCTCGATCCTTAATATTGATTTTCGATAAATGATTCTTCACATCACTTTTGGATCTTTAGCGACAAACTGTAGCCCTCATGCCTTGTTAGGGCCTTTTCGGACTCGCCAATCTTCGCATCCCGCTTCAATAAGTTATGCCTTGGCTATGAACTATAATTAATACCGAGCAACTTTTAAACGATCTTGGGCTAGAAGCTAAGTAACTTTTCAAATCGTACAACCTTATTTGTTGCAGATAAATTTATTAACAAGCGATGGGAGAATAGGCTCATAATTAACACACATAAATTCACGAAAGAATACCAAACTTATAATCGACTCTATCATCTCTCGTCCTCCACAGTTTAAAATCTTAAGGAATGAGACTCGTGGATGCTTAGCCTATTAAATCAAAGTTTTGGGTTTTCGAGTCATCTATAGGATCTTGCAACTTCTAAGACTTTTTCAAGTTTAGAAACCGCATTTTAAAGTTCCCTTGATAAACAACTCTCTAGGATCAATCATAGGAACTTGCGAAAAGTTCTTGTTCTTAACCCGTGAGAGTTAAGACTTTCGCGTTTTATAGCTCCCTATATAAAAGCCTAGAAAAACTTGACTTAAACACGTTAAGGATACTAGCTAGAGTAAACTTAGATAAGTAAACTCGGGTTGAGTCAAAATGTTCATGCCTAAGAAAAATTTAAAACCACTTTATTTAAGCAGGGAAAGAAAATAACCATAACAAAGGAAAATACAACTATACAACTAGGCCAAAATAGATTAAAATTTTTTGAAAAATGTCGAAAAATCAAATTTTCCGGTTAAAATGAGGGCAAATTCATGGAAAAGACCACTTACTTCGATAGAAGTCCCCCTACACTTGAGATAAACATTGTCCTCAATGTTTAAGCATGTGGGAGTAAACTCCCCTACACTTAGGACATTGTGCACTTTGTTTAAAATCTTGCTAAGGAAATGACAACTAAAGTGAATTCAATGTGAACATATAAGATATGAAAATATTGAATCACAAGAGTTTAGGATAGAACCGCGAAGATGGGAACACGGGATCACGGTTCGTCAAATGTCATCAAGGGGCTCTTTAAAGCTTGAATCCCTGTAGAGAATAAGAAACAAGACAACAAACACATACGGGGCTCCCCCCTACACTTATTATGAAAGCAGTAAAGCATAGATCACGGGTTGCCTCCCGAGAAGTGCTTGTTTTTGTTCACCGAGTCACGAGCCTGACTCGACCCAAATTTAGTTCATGGGAAACGTGGTGAGGGATGGAATCATCTCATGAGAGATGTCCTCACCAAAGTACAGCTTCAAACGTTGGCCATTCACCTTGAAATTGGGCCTATTTGGCTGAGAAAGCTCAATGGTCCCATATGGAAAGACTTTGGCGACGGTGAATGGACCAGACCAGCGGCTCTTCAACTTGCCTGAGAAGATCTTCAACCGAGAGTTAAAGAGTAAAACTTGATCACCAACATGGAACTCTCGGTTCTTAATCCTTGCATCGTGGATGATCTTGGTCTTCTCCTTGTAGATCAGCGAGTTCTCATAAGCTTCATTCCTCAGTTCATTGAGCTCGTTGAGTTGAATCTTGTGAAGATCACCGGCTTTGTTGATGTCGAAGTTAGCCCACTTCAAGGCCCAGTACGCCTTGTGTTCCAGCTCGATAGGGAGGTGGCATGCTTTCCCGTATACAAGACTATAAGGTGTACAACCGATCGGGGTCTTGTAAGCAGTACGGAAAGCCCACAAAGCATCATCTAACTTATCGTCCCACGTGGCACGATGCTCTCCCACAGTACGCTCCAAAATTCGCTTCAATCCACGGTTGGAAATCTCAGCTTGACCATTGGTTTGAGGATGATAGGCGGTGGAAAGACGGTGATTGACACCGTACTTAGCCATGACTCTTGCAAAATGATCGTTGCAAAAATGAGTCTCGCGGTCACTGATAATAGCACGAGGAACGCCGAATCGAGCAACGAGCTGTTTCAAAAAGTTCACAACCACCTTCGCATCGTTCGTAGGGAGAGCCTTAGCTTCCACCCATTTAGAAACGTAGTCAACGGCTACGAGGATGTACTTGTTCCCTTTAGAAGATGGAAATGGCCCCCTAAAGTCGATGCCCCATACATAAAAGATTTCACATTCTTGTATGAAATTTTGAGGCATCTCATCTTTATGTGTGATCTTGCCTTTTCTTTGGCAAGCATCACAATGTTTAACCATGTCGTGAGCGTGACGATAAATGGTGGGCCAATAGAATCCAGAGTCGAATACTTTCTTCGCGGTGTAATTGGGACCAAAGTGACCACCGGTGAGTTCTTTATGGCAAGCGTCAAGGATTTGTACCGTTGTCGGCCCATCAACACATCGACGAATAATCAGATCAGCCCATTGTTTGAAAAGGTAAGGGTTGTCCCAGAAATAATGTTCAATATCTTCAAAGAACTTTTTCTTTTGTTGGGACGTGAACCCTTCCTTTAGAATCCCACCCGCTAAGTAGTTTGCAATGTCCGCAAACCACGGGGTGTCATCGAGATTGGAGTTGATAGACATTAAGGCCTCAAGGGGAAAAGAGTCATTGATCTCTTTGTTCGGATGATCCCCTTGATAAGGATCCTCAAGTCTACTGAGATGATCCACGACTAGGTTTTCAGCTCCCTTTTTGTCACGAATTTCAATGTTGATTTCTTTAAGGAGCAAAACCCAACGAAGAAGTCTTGGCTTAGAGTCTTGCTTAGTCATCAAGTACTTTAACGCGGAATGATCGGTATACACGATGGTGGTAGAAAGGACAAGATAGGGGCGGAACTTTTCAGAAGCATACACTACAGCTAAAAGCTCTTTTTCGGTAGTGGTATAATGCAATTGAGCCCCCGTCATTGTCTTGCTAGCATAGTGGACTGGTTGGAAGTGTTTGTTCACTCTTTGGCCCAAAACCGATCCAATAGCAAAGTCGCTAGCATCACACATCAACTCAAAAGGTAGCTCCCAATTAGGGGTAACCAAGACCGGTGCCTTAGTTAGCTTATCCTTAAGAAGATTGAAGGATTCAAGACACTCTTTGGAAAAGATGAAAGGAGTATCTTTTTCCAAGAGGTGGGTCATCGGGCGAGCGATTTTAGAAAAATCTTGGATGAATCGACGATAGAAGCCCGCCTGACCGAGGAAACTTCTCACACCCTTCACGGTTGAGGTGGAGGCAATTTAGCAATAACATCGACTTTAGCACGGTCCATTTCAAGACCGGCTTTGGAGATTTTGTGTCCTAGCACGATGCCCTCTTTTACCATGAAATGGCATTTTTCCCAATTTAGAACAAGGCGAGTGTCTTCACACCGCTTAAGCATACGTTCTAAATTGGCTAGGCAAGCAGAGAAAGAATCGCCATAAACCAAGAAATCATCCATGAAGACTTCCATGGTTTCTTCAACCATGTCATGGAAGATAGCCATCATACACCTTTGGAATGTCCCAGGAGCATTGCATAAGCCGAAAGGCATTCTTTTGTAGGCAAATGTTCCGTAAGGACAAGTGAATGTGGTTTTCTCTTGGTCTTTAGGATCGATGGGAATTTGAAAATACCCGGAGAAACCGTCCAAAAAGCAGTAATAGTCATTACCCGCTAGACGTTCAAGCATTTGGTCCATGAAAGGAAGGGGAAAATGATCCTTTCTCGTAGCATCATTGAGTTTGCGATAGTCTATACAAACTCTCCACCCTGTAACGAGACGAGTAGGAATCAACTCGTTGTTTTCATTGGGAACAATGGTGATTCCGCCTTTCTTAGGCACACAATGGACTGGACTAACCCACGGTGAATCCGAGATAGGATAGATCATTCCCGCATCAATAAGTTTGATAACCTCTTTTTTGATTACGTCATGGATCTTAGGATTCACCCTTCGTTGGCTTTGAATAGTGGGTTTAAAGTCGTCCTCCATGAGAATTTTGTGTGTGAAGAAGTGAGGATCAATTCCACGAATATCAGAGATTTTCCAAGCAATCGCTTTCTTGTGATTCTTCAGCACGGCGATAAGTCGGGATTTTTCATCTTCTTTCAAGTCCTTAGCGATGATGACCGGTAACGTCTTGTTGTCTTCAAGGAAAACGTACTCGAGATGAGACGGAAGATCCTTAAGCTCTAAATCCGGAGGATTTTCGATGGACGGCGTAGTCAACTTCGGATCATCGGTAGAGATATCCTTAGGAGATGGTGGAGAAGTTTGGTCCTCATTGAGAAGTTTCTCAATGGTACGAATTTCTTCATCCCAATCGGTGGGAGAATTATCATACTTAAGATCGAGAGGACCCAAGCTAGCTTCAAAATCATCCAAGTCACTTTCTCCAAAAGGAGTCAATGACGGAGCAATAGAGGCAACGGTCTCAACAGTGGGTAGAGAAGAAGAACCACTTTTACAAGCGTCTTTGAAATGTTCTTCACAAGCCTCATCAAGAACGTCAATGAAATTAACACTCTCGTTTTCCGAAGGCTGCTTAGAAAGTTTACCCATGTTGAGGACGATTTTATCGTCATCAACTCTCATGATTAATTCGCCAGCGGCTACATCAATGAGAGTGCGACGGGTCCTCAGGAATGGACGTCCAACGATTAATGGAACACGGGGGTCCATCTCGTAGTCAACGACAACAAAATCCGCCGGGAAGGTGAATTTGTCGACACCAACGAAGACGTCTTCGGCTATCCCCACTGGATAAGCAACCGTACGGTTAGCTAATTCCAAAGTCATTCGTGTGGGGACTAGCTCGGGGAGAGATAATTGCTTCCAAACACTTAATGGCATTAAGTTAATACTGGCACCTAGATCGGCTAGGGCCATGCAATTCTATACTCCCGAGAAGTTGCAAGGAATCAAGAAACGACCCGAATCACCAAGTTTGGTTGGCAATTTCCTTAAGAGCACTGCGGAGCAATTCTCATTAAGTTGGGTCTAAGCAATATCGAGAAGTTTCTCCTTATCACTGAGAAGATCTTTAAACATTTTAGCGTATTTAGGCATGTGAGCGAGAGCCTCAGCAAAGGAGATATTGAAATTCAGTTGTTTGAACATTTTAAGAAAGTTCGAAACCTGAATATCATCCTTGTTCTTCAATTTCTCTTTCCTCAACCTCGAAGGATAAGGTATATTGGGTTGAGATGAAGGCTTTGGGATAGAATTCGCACTCACATCCGTGGGTGGTGGAGGGGTAGAAGTAGAAGGTGGTGGAATTGGAGAAGTAGAAGTTGGAGGAATAGAAGATGGAGGATTCGGAGAAGGAGACTCGTTTTCCTTTGTCACAATCACCGGTGTAGGTGTAGGAAGCTCGGGTTCCTTTAAACCTTTTCCACTGCGAGTGGTGATTGCTTTCATCTCCCCTCTTGGATTAGCAACGGTGTTACTCGGAAGAGAACCTGATCCAGAGGCTTGATTACTAGGGAAGAAACTAGCCATCATGTTCCTCAAGTCATTCGTTTGACTTGCCAAAGTGTTTCGCATATCAGGTCGAAGATCATTCCCTTGCTTCACCATATCTGCTTTCATGTTGGCCATTTCCCGCTGAAGATTTTGCACGATCACATCATTAGTCCTAATGTAGGTTTCGACATCTTGGTGTAAGGCTGTGGGTTGGTTGAGAGGAGGAGCATGGTAGGCGGGTGGTTGGTAAGCAGGTTGTTGGTAAACTTGGTTGTTTCTTTGAGGTGGATATGGGTTTCTTTGGTTTTGATATTGATTTGGAGCACGAGGTTGAGTTTGATTGTTGCGATTAAGGTTGTTTGGGTTTTGTGGGGGAAAACCGGGAGGTGAAAGAAAGTTGTTTGAGCGATAGCTGAGCAGGTTGCGGTCACCTTGAGGACGTGCTTGATAGCCTCCCGTAGCATAGGTACCGTTGGCGGCATACACATTTTCCGGATTGTCGTGAGTCGAAGGACAATCGGTGTATGAGTGAGATCCCTCGCATATATCACATGATTGGCTCAAAACATTAGCTTGGGCATTGAATTGTTTGGCATTGTTGGCAGTTTGTAAAGCAAGCGATTCCACAAGCGAAGTAAGCTTATCAATTCTTTTGTCGGCATCACTAGTACTAGCACTTGCTACATTAGTTCTAACACTCTTGGTTTGAACTCTAGATTTGTTCTCAATAATATCCCAAGCAGCATTAGAAGACTTAACCAAAATATTACCCCCCGAGGTACTGTTTAGTGAATCTTGGTCATTCATGCTTAAACCATTGTAAAAAGTATTGATTTGATGTACTTTTGTTAAACCATGTTCTGGATACTTTCTTAAAAGTTCCTTAAAACGGTCCCAAGATTCACTAAAAGACTCACCGTACTTTTGTTCAAACGTAATAATTTCATTCCGCAAAGCGGTAGTACGTGAGGGTGGGAAAAATTAGTTGATAAACTTGGTCTCTAAATCCGTCCACGTAAGAATACTTTGTGGCGGTTCCTTATCAAGCCAATTCCGGGCTTGTCCCTCTAAAGAGAAAGGAAAAAGTTGCAATCGAATCACTCCTTGTGATACCCCATTGTACTTAACCGTATTGGTAAGCTGAAGAAACCTTTTAATGTGGTCATGAGGATCATCAAGTGAGCGTCCCAAGAAGGGTTGAGCAGAGACCATTTGTATAAAGCCAGATTTGAGTTCAAAGTTGTTGGCTCCAATCTCAGGGATGACAATTGCATCAGTGTTGCCTTGTACGTGCGATTGGAAAAGCTCGATCATTGGTGGATTGTCCATGGTGACAATTGGTGGAGTAATGACTTCGGCTTGAGCTACTTTCTTCTTACGAGCACGAGTACGCATGCACACCTACAAAAGGATTAGAAAAATATAAAGGAAATATTTTTGGTTATTATGGTTTTTCAATTTTTTTGTATTTTTGAAGATTTTATATTTTTTTTTGGATTTTTGAAATTTTTAAAGCAAGGAAAATAACGTTCAAAGATGAACGGATCCCAAAATCCAATGCGTCTCTCACTGAAAACCTTTAATCTTAACGAAAAGAGCCGGCAGCGGCGCCATTTAATACAAAGCTTTTGGCCACGTATAAAATCTTATCGTCCGAATCTTTTCGAATTGACTATTGGTTCAAAGTGCGACTCAATTGTTCTTGGTGGAATAATAAATGGTTTTGTTGATTATCTATTTTAAACTAATAGCAAATAAATGTAAATGTCATTGAGTAAAGTAAAAGCTTTAAAGATTAAACTAAAGTAACGAGTGAAAAGTAAATGATTGAAAACTTAAAGAAAAGATTAGAAAAATACTTGAAAACTCAATGAAACTAACACTTGAAAACTTTGCAAAAACAAGAAATTAAGTCCGTCGGAACCCCTGGTCCGAATCCCGTCGGAATAAGCTGATCGGAACAGGCTGATCGGAATGTAACACAAATCACCACAATCGAAATATGCAAGTATCTCCAAGATCGGAATGCTGGCGTCGGAATAAGGCCGAATCGGAATATTAAGGATGCTACAATCGGAATAACCAAAAATCGAATCCAAATCGGAATGTTAACAAAACCTCACAGTCAGAATATTAAAACCCTATTCCGATTAGGTGATCGGAATAGGAAGGTTGCCAAATCGGAAAACAATAAACCCTAATCCGATCTATTGATCGGAATGAGGGGAGGGGGTGTAGTCGGAATACTCCAATCGGAAAAGGGTTTACCCTTTTTCGATTAATATGGGATTCGAAAATAAGCTAGGCAATAAGCTATTAGGAATAAGCTATCACCAAAACTTGAACGGATCTAAAGTGAAACGGACTAAATAAGCACAACTAACAACTTTTTCAACTTAAAATAAGCAATCTTATAAGTCAAACTATAAGAAGATAAACTTTTTAAGAAAACTTTTTAAAAAGTAAATAAGCTAAACATATAAATAAGCCAATAAGCACAAAGATCTTAAAGCTTATTCGTATGAAAACTTAAGTAGGCATAAAAAGATTAACTTTTTTAGGCACGAAAACATTAAGAACAACACGGATCAAATAGATTTCGCACCAAAAGTAAACTAAAATCAAAGAAAGGTAGAAAGAGATGAAAGATTAGAAGCTTAACTTGAACTTGATTAATGAAATCAACAATACACAAAAGTTCAATCTTAAAAGATTAAAAGAAAGAAAAGATGAAAACATAGTGAGAGAAAGGTAAGAACTTTCTCTCTCTAAAACTAGAAAGAAAATTGAAAAATGAAACTAACTACTAAAAACTAACCAACCCTCCTAATGTGTATTAGGAGGGTATTTATAGGGAAAATGGGAAGGTGTGCATGTGTTGCCTATTCTTTCTTTCTTTCTTCACGTCTTCTCGACTCGATTTAATTCTTTGTCTTTTCTCGACATCGTCTCGGGATTTGAACTTGTCTTCATAATTTTCTTCTTTAATTTAGACTTGAGTTCTTCGACTTCATTTAAACTTCCGTCTTTAGACTTTTTCTTCGATAAATCTACAGAATAGGTCTTGGACATCCGTTCTTTAAGCACTCTTGATCTTTTGACTTCGTCTTTTCTCGTTTTCTTCGATAAAAGCCCGTGAAAGCCCGTGTTTTGTTCCTTTTTCATCTTTTGGTCCTAAAACACAATAAAAACACAAACCACGGATAATTCCGACTTTTACGACATAAAATACACGTTTTGGTTTTGTTATTTTTGGAAATAAGTGGTAAAAGGATAAGTGTTTTCACACTTATTAAAAGCCCACTCACCAACCAAAGACAAAACCTATATAAAGAGATCCCTTCACACATTTTGAGCTAGCTTTTAATTTCCAGTCTTTTCTTTTTTCTTTGTTTCCGTAGGAAGCCAACACCATTAAGGTGTTGGTGATTTTTCATTTTTGTTAAATCTTTAATCTTGTAAGTTTTTAATCTTTCCTTTTGTTTACTCTACCTTAATCAATCAATATCATCTTCCATTTTCATCTTGTTCATCTTCATCTCTTTGATTTAAAGTTTAAAGTTCTTATTTGGTTGATTTTGATCTTCAAAAGTAAGTGGGTTTTATGTTTTTAGTGTTTTGATTTGATGATTATGATTAGTAGATGATTAGTGGTTAAATTAGTTTAAGTTTTGGCTAAAAACTTGGTGATTTTGGTTAAATTCGTGGCTGTGTTGGTTTCCCTGTTCTTCGCATCCTCATAGTTTCCCAGATTCCGAATGAACACCAATGTTCCGGATGAAGGATCTTAGTTAAAACATTCCGAACCAACGTTTTTCTTAGTCATTCCGAATCAGCTTGTTCATCCGCAATAATTAATATTCCGGATGAGTTGTTAGGTTCCGAATCAGTCCTTTTCAAAAATATTCCGAATCAAGGTTTTTAGTTTATTATTCCGAATCAGCATATATTCCGGGTCAAGCAAAAGATTCCGGATCAGTTTGTTGCATTTAGTCATTCCGAATAAAGTGTTCATCCGGAATAATTAGTATTCCGGATGAGTGTTTTTTGTTTAAATTGTTCCGAATCAACAAATGTTCCGGATGAGCGATATTGTTCCGAATGAAGGTCTGATATTCCGAATGAGCACTAAATGTTCCGAATGAAGTTTTTTATCCAAATGTTCCGGATGAACACTATATTCCGGATGAGTGAGTTTGGCATTTTATTCCGAATGAAGGTGGCTGTTTAGTTTATTCCGGATCAAGCATAATATTCCGAATCAAGCATTTTTCTAGTAGGGGTATTTACTGTTTATGTTTTAATTGTTTAATTTTAATTCAAGTTTTATTAATTGCTTTTAATTAATTGCTTTTAGTTTAATTTTATATCTTAGTACATTTAAACCTTTTAGTAGATTAGAAAACCAACCCCTTTTTAGTAACCAAGAACAACTATTCCACTTTGAACCGTGATCGATTCGAGAAGATAACGAGAATAAAATTGAACCCATTGCAAAATATCTTGTATCAGTATGCTTAAGGGGTTGTGGACTTGACTGATGCAATTGGCATAATAGTGGATTTCAAATGCTCAAATCTTGCATACAACCTACCCAAATAACATAAAAGCTAAATACAAACCTAGATAGACCTGTCCTCTAACAACTTGAATGATTTCAATGTCAAATTCACACAAAAACTGGTAGAAAAAAAAGGCTATATGAATTTAGCTAGTTTTTACCAATTTTAAACTTGCAACTTCTTTAAATCCTATCAAACTAAACCTATGACTGAAAATAACCTAGTGCTATCATAAGGAGTGTGTATAGGCTGAGATTAACACCAAAATCTGTCACCAACTTCAGTTAAAACCCACATCCAAACACCCTCTTAAAATCAGAAAATGAACTTCTGCAAACCAAATGCTAACAAATCTTATCTAAACTGATTGCAAAGAGCTTAAACATGCATAACAAACATATAATGAGCATATCCAACAAGAAAATTAACACAAGAACATGTTCTATACAAAATAATACAAGTTTACACAAATTACACAAAAATAGGCTTATGGAAGGTTCAAGCCAAACCTTGGGCTGAGGCCATTTCCAGGCAAGTTTCTGAGCTTTTTGTGAGCTTGTGGATAAGAGATTTTGATGTAGAGAACTGGGTGGGGACTACAGCAGTCCCAAACACCCCCAAATATCTTCAAAGGCTTGCAAATCTTGAACCTGCTAAGAAAGAGAGCCAAAAGAAAGAGTGACCTATTTACAAAGCTATGAGCAATAAGCTAGGCTTATTGGTTAAGCTAGCTTATGGCTTATAGCTTATGATAGAAAAATTGGAAATCAAATTTTTTTTAAAACCACAATAACTTTGAAACCTTGATACGTGCTTGATAAAAAAATACTAAACAAAGCCTGGAAATCCTTTCACACTCCACTTTCACTTCATGTGAAAGGAGGACTTCATCCTACAAAGTTTTTTCAATCAACATAAAAGAAAACCAGATTTTTTGAAAATTCTTTGAAAATGGAAACTCTTGAAAACTTAACTAAATTCTATAAAAATAAAGATATTACACTAAAAAGCAGTAAGGAACTCAGTAGATTGCACAAATTAATTTTTTTTCATTTTCATTACTTAATTAAAAAAAGTACAAAAAACTAGAACCAACTAAAATGGGTACAAGTCACCCATTTTATACTACCCTACTGAAGATTCTAGATTACATGAATAAAAAAATACAATAGCAAAACCCTAGCTAAAGGAATTCCCAATCTGCCCTTGGTCTTCAAATTCGAATTTGGTCAATGGTGCATCATGTGATGTTGCCAGGTTGTGTGAATGCATCTTGGAACTCCTTAGGGACCAAGGATTGATTTATGACCGTTGATTAGCTGTTGGATTCTCTTTTTTCCATTTTTGGTGTGACAGGGGAAGGACGAGGGGGGGGGGAGGGGGGGGCATTTAGGTCACGGGTGTGAGGTTTGTGAAGTGGGTTGTGATGAGGTTGGCTTAAATTAATGATCTGGAGGTTGTGGGGGGATAACCCTTTGATTTGTTGGTGATTAGGATTAGGGCTAAAGTTAGGATGAAGGTTGAATAGTTATGGTTTGATTTAGGACTAGGGTTAAATTAATTCAAAAATGTGTTTACCCCTATTTTTAAACTGATTAATAAAACCAGTTGTAAAGAAAGATAGTGGAGGTTGACGTGGATGCTTGGTGGGAGGTGATTGGGTGAGAGGATCGAAGTGGGTGACGTGGATGCTTTGGATTGGGGGTTGGGGTTTGGTTTGTCGGCTGGGTTAAAGTTAATGGGGGTATGGTTAAAATGTTTGGGAAGTTGGCAGATTTGACCCTCAGGGTTATGTGTCACCTTTAATAACTTTGGAACATCAGTCCATTTGTTATTACACCATCCATCCTTTTGCATTTTCATGGTTATTCCTTGTGTTTAACAAAGCAAAGAACTTGTAACTTTATCCAAACTTCAAGGGCTTGATGTGTAAAGTCTTCAAACTTTAGGGACCCCACTCATATTTATGGATATTTGAGGGGTATAAAGTGTCATTCTTCAAAAGTTGAGGGACCAAACTTGTACAATCTTCAAACTTCAAGGGCATTTTTGCAAAATTCCATACTTGGGCCCGATTCTTTGTGCGACTTCGTTTCCCGTGTTCGTTATTGCTTCATTTTTGTGATCATTTGTTGATTTTACGATATTCGTACCTAAAATACACAATGAACAAACACAAGCATATATTTGGGTATTTTGATGATATTTTAAGCGTTTTAAGCCCGATTTGGACGATGAGACTATGTATAATTGCAGTCTCATCACTCCCCCATACTAAACCATTGTCGTGTCCCCACGCAATGCTAGAATTAAGTATCATAGCACTTCCAAAATTCATTTTATGATGACTTTTATTGACGACATAAATTTAAATAAACTACTACACGTGTTTTAGACATAATGTATTGCTTTCATCACGATTAAGTGACTTTTAGGATCATAGAACAAGAACACGTGAATGCTTCGTTAGAAATAATTTCGTCGTCCTCGATTTTCACCCAATTCCATGCTAAGCGTGTAAAGAGATCATTGTTATTATAAGTTAGCAACACAAACACATCTCATGAGTGTTAATTACGAACCTAAACTCCCTTATTCCTACTTGGTATCTCTTATATTTTATTTTGTCTTAATGATCACGAGGATACATCATTGACTTATGCGTGAATAGAGATTAGGTCTAAAAATAGAGTCTAAACGGTGTAACCAAAATCATCAAATTAATAATCCACCCTAATAGACAACGATGTCAAAAAATTAAGTTAACAAGAAGGATCGATAAAAACGGTTTTATAACGGTTTTGAACATGAAACTTATTACCATGACTTTTATTATCCGCCATCATCGGTGGTTTTATTATCATGGTTTACCTCCATCTTTTATTCAACTTCGCCATGAAGCTTTTATTATGACTTCGGTCTTGCCTTGCCTCTTATTATCCGCCTCATCGGTGGTTTTATTAGCCAAAGACGTATATCCTCACGCTAAGGCGAATTTTAGATCTTTAAAGCTTCAAAGATTAAGGCTTGATTCACTTTCAATTTGGGCATAGATTTTTCGGCCTTGTGAGCTTCAAATTTTTGCTTAATTTAGGTGAGCACTTGAAATCTTATTTTAGGTGAAGCTTTCGATTATTCGGGTGCCAATACTTCAAAACCGTGACGCTGGCGATACCTTAATGTTTTCCCAATTTAATTACATGGAAGCTACTAAAACAAATTAGAAACCAACAATAGTGACTAGACCGCTAAATCAATATTTATTAACTATTAATTATACAAAAGCGTGGGGAGAATAAGCTAATAATTACTACACATGAGATCGTGACGATTACGAGACTTATAAATAACTCTATCATTTCTCGTCCTCATTTAAGAGACTTAGCCTAAAAAGTTAAGGAATCGAAGCTAAGTGATCAACATGCACGGTCGAGTAAAAAATTACTCTTATTCTCACCATCGAAAAACCTACATTTTTAAAACTTGTCCATTTTTAGCCTTATTTGCAACAAAATGTTAACAAAAAGATGAAATTTGGATTGCGTATTGACGTAAGCAAGGTGAAGTATCTACTCACCCCCTATACTAAAACTAAACATTGTCCTCAATGTTTCGAGTCTAGGAGTGAAAACACCCCCATACTAGAGACGAAGTCGAATGCTTAACCTTGAGCATGGAAAGGGTAAAACGAATAACCTAAAAGCTGTTTATGAATTATGCTAATAAGATAAACGTTAGAACATAAAAGGATATCATCGGATATCAGAATCTCCAAAGGCAACGATCGAAGCTTGAGTGATCCGTAAAACGAACACGAGAGGCTTTAATGATGACGATGAACCTAATAAATCACAATCACAAACAACCACGAAACAAAGGTTGGAAGAGCACAAGTACCCTCGTTACATTAAACTAAGAAAGCGATAATATATACAAGGATAAGCATGAGAATCTCCCACGAGGCACCTTGTTTTTTATAACCGAGTCAAAAGCTCGACTCGAATCCCCATAAATGTGATCATTTAGGGATAATCTTGGTATGGTCATTTTTGGTGGGGCTTACATGGTAAACAAGGCCCAAAAGCAACCGGTACTAAGGACTAAGTCCTTTGATGATGCAAAATACCGGGGTCGAAGATGGCGTCCTCGTTCTTATGGGATAAACGAACCAACGCCACTTCAACACATGCTCGAAAATCAAAGAGGTAGAAGAAAAGAGATAAGAAGTAGAAAGGTGGGACAATGGGTAAGTCAACATAAGGAGCTACTCGAGGTAGACTCACACCAAGCAAACGAAAATATTTTCCATTTATTGCATCGGTGGAAGACCGAGATTTCCCTTTACAAGCAATTCCAGGATCGTAAATCTCGTCCTCGGTGGAGAAATGTGAGGGAACATAAGGGGCTTCCCCCACACTAGATCCACACCAACCATCGTCAAAAGGAGTATACGAGGTGGTAGCACTCATAAAACGCGGTGATGACGGAGTTAAACATGTAGAAAAATCTTTTAAAACATTTTTAAAATCTTTTCCTTTTTCATCGTTTAAAAACTCTTTATGAAAACCCGATTTTATAATGTCGAAAATATTTGGCGTGTCAAATTCAAAATTAGTCGCGCTAAAAATACTCACATTTAAGTCGCGGTTAGGAGGGGGTGGATTATATAAGTTCTCAAAATGTTTGTCAATAAAGAACACCGCCCCCTCAGGGTCTACATACTCGTCATCCTCATGAACGTCGATCTCATCGATTTCTTCATAAAAAATAGGGTTGTCAAACCAAGGTTTGTCATTCCCCTCCTTGAGTATTTTAGAAACTCTCTCGAAAAGATCACGATCAAGCACGAAACCATCATTCTTTTGTGGGGATTGTTGATAAGTTAAATCCTCACGAATGTGGTAAACGTAATTCTCATTTGAGGAGTATTGATTAGGTAACTCCTCGAGAATTGGATTTTTGGTGGTTACATGAGTTGGTTCGTCATCGAAAATAAGACGTTCCAACTCATTAAGTTCATCCTCGATTTTTGAAAGATCGACCTCACTCGTAGGTGGAAGTGAAGGCATAAGAGCTAGCTCTCGTTCAATGATTTCCTCAATCTCGTGATCAAACTCGTAATCATCGTACTTCACATGAGAAGAGGTCTTTTTAGGAGAATCCTCAAAAATAGCATGTGGATTTCGAAGTACGTGATCAATCTCGGCAAAATCGCCATCGTCATCGTCAAAGAAAGAGTCGATGTGAGCACTCACAACCATGGTCTTACAAGTCGAAGGACTATGCTTAGGTGACTTTTCTAAGACGAGAGGATCGATGTCGATAAACCCTTTAGCCTCAACGGGTGTTGGGCTAGGCAAAGGAGGCACTTCGATGGAGTTAGAAGTTGAAGCCTCAAAGACATGGTCCTTCGAAGGTGGTGAAGACGAGCCCATTTTGGTCATTGTCGTGATGGCACTAACGTCGCCCTTCGGAATTGGTTGTTCACTTGTTTCGCTAAATACATCCCAAAGTGAGTTTTCATCCATAAATTTATACATACCCTTTTGAATTAGGTACACGTACTCTTTATCATTAAAGTCATCATCTTTAAAACCGTTTTTCTTAATTCTTTCAAAACATGCATTAAGCCTCATTCTTTCCGCTAAAGTGAACATTTTGAAATCATTAGGATTTGAATCATTAGGTTTTGAAACCTCGGTTTTTTCATTATCATTAAACACTTGGGATTTTCTAGCGAAAAAGTCCATTTTGTCATCCCCATATCTCATAGTAAGTCTCCCCTCGTGAACGTCGATTACGGTTCGAGCCGTCGATAAGAATGGTCGGCCTAAAATAATGGGACATTTAGGGTCACACTCGTAATCGGATATAACGGAATCCGCGGGAAAAACAAACTTTCCAATCCTAACATAGACATCCTCGGCTATTCCAATTGGTATAAGAGGTGTACAATTTGCAAGCTCGATTGTCATGTTTGTGGGGGTAAGTGAAGGCAATCTCATCAATTTCCAAAGAGAATGAGGCATGAGATTGATGCTAGCACCTAAATCAGCAAGGGCTAAACATCCCTCAATCTCATAAAAATCACAAGGTAGTTGAAATTGGCCCGGATCCTCTTCCTTTCTCGACATACGCCTTTTGGGTTTTTTAAGAAGGATCGATGCACAAGTTTCTTCAAGGGTTACTTTGGTAAGGTCGATTAAGCTCTCTTTTTGAACCGTGGATGGAATTTGAGGTACACGAGGGTGTGCACTCCTTTCCTTGGTCGCCACGTTCACCCCCATCGACTTTAGAACAATAAGACGTCTTAGAAGTCGAGGGTTGAGAAGAAGGAACAACTCGAAATCCTTCAAGGTTAGGGGTAATCACACGACCTTTCTCACGAGACGAGGCGGCTTTACATTGTTCCTTCGGATTCGCAACGGTGTCACTAGGTAACGAACTCGATGACGCACCCGAGGCTTTGTTCATAATAGCCGAAAACATCTTTTTAATGTCAATTTTTCCTTGCTCAATCTTCGTGTTTTGAAGTTTCAAAGTATTTGTAAAGTTGTTTTTCAAAGTACCAATTTCTCCCTCTAATCGTCTCATATTAGCCTCATTCGTTTTCATGTAATTTTGAAAATCGTTTGACGAACTATTTTGATTTGAATTAAAGTTCCCTTGGTTTTGATTACTTCTTTGAAAATTGTTTTGATTCCCACTTGAAAAATTGTTTCCTTGATTGTTGTTGTTTGAAAAATTCGAGTTTTGATTATTGTCTCGATTTTGCCAATTCAAATTACGACCTTGATTATAACCTTGATTTTGATTCGAAAAATTTCCTTGTTGATTGTTTCCTTGAAAATTGTTACGATTTTGAAAATTGTTGCCTTGGTTATAATTGCCTTGTTGTGATGGACCCGCGTTATTTTGATTAGAAAAATTGTTGTTTCCATTTAACGCACTCACATTCGACGTTTGGCCATCCGTAGCCGCACACTCGTAAGAATTATGAGGTCCACCACAAAACGTACACGAAACCTCAACCGCTTTCACCGTAGCGGGAGCGTCTTTATTTTGCATTTCGACGAGAAAAGACGTGAACACATTCGTCAACTTGTCGACTTTCGCATCAACCCTCTCAATGTCGCGATTAGAATTACTAACATTGGCGACATTGGCAACACTCAGTGCGTTGCGAAGTTGGTAAACCTTGGATCGGTTTTCGATAATTATCAATGCATCTTTCGGAGTCTTACACAAAAAATTAAGACCGTTGTAAAACGTATCGATTTGGTGCAACTCGGAAAAACCATGGTGAGGACATTTCCTAAGCAATTCCTTAAAACGATCCCACGCGTCTCTAATAGATTCATTCGGTTTTTGCTCAAATTTTGTAATTTCATTTTTGAAAAACGTCGTCTTAGACGGTGGGAAAAAATAATTAACGAACTTGGAAACGAGATCCTTCCACGTAGTTATGGAATTAGGTGGCTCTTTCTCGTACCAATCCTTGGCGGCACCATCGAGCGAGTACGGAAAAAGCATTAGCTTGACGACATCGGTGTCGACATTCTTAAACTTGCTCGTGGCCAAAAGACGATCAAAATTTCGAATATGGTCGTGAGGATTATCGGCTTCACGACCTCGAAACTTCGTAGCTTGGATTAACGAAAGCATTCCGCTCTTAATCTCAAAATTCTCCGCTTCGATAGCGGGAATTATGATCGCGTCTCCATAACCCTCGGTGGGTGCTTGGAGCAATTCCATCATCGAACGATTGTCGGCCATCTCGTCTAAGGTTTCTTCAACAACGATATTAGGAACGTCGGTTTCTAATTCTCGTCTACGTCGTCGATTCCTTCGATTACGATTGCGCCGATTCGAAGCGTCGCTAGAATTAGAATAATCCTTCGATCGAGAGCGCATGCACTAAGCGTAGAATGGGTGGTAGCAAAGAAGATTCCTTTTGCGGTTCGATTTTTCAATTTTTTTGGTTTTTTAACTTTTTTGGATTTTATGAATGTATTACATAGAATCAAATCTTTAAATCTCTCCTCGAATCGATTTCTCGATTAAAGGAGCCTCAAAGAATGAAAACGATCACGTGGAGTGAACGTTCTCGATGACTTTTGAACGTTGGTGGAACACCAAAACGTTCAAGAGGGTTTAATCTTGAAAACAAGCAAATATAATATACGTAGATAATACTTGGGCGGCAAACCCTCGATTAGCCCTCTTTCTCAAAACACGCACAAGCAAGCGGGGGAAACGAGGCGGCGCTAAGCACTTAAGAGCCTTTTTCCCTTAGGTCGTGAAATACAACCGCCTTATACCCACCTTATAGTTTGTGTTAATTGAAACTAAGCCTCACAAAAGTATTTATCTATTTTGCCTTTAAACTTTTGCTTTGGATTCGAATACAATGATCGAGTGATGAAATCCCGAATCAAGGTTGCGTTTTCATGCTTTTGGAGTACTTGTATATTTATTGTTCTTACGTAGATACAATATAGTAATGATATATTCACAATAAAAACGAAAACCAATATATCTACAATATAGTAAAGATTGTTGTGTGTTTAATTTAGGAAAATTAAACACGATTTATTTGGATAATATAATATAGTAATAAAAAATAACAAAAATGAGTATGTACGATATTTACGCTTTCCAAAAATTGAAAAGAAAAAACGCACTACTCACACAAACACGATACTAATAATGGCACACTAAACACCTCCCCGGCAGCGGCGCCAAAAATGATAGTTGTGTTTTTATATACAAGTCTTAGGAAAGACGAGTATACATGCGGCAAGTATTAAGCGTTACGATTTAATTAAAAACCGTAAAACCAAATAAATTCCAAGTTCGTTCTCGAAGGAGGTGTGTGGATTAATGTGCCAATATATAAAATCAAGTTTGGATTAGTGACGTTTTTGGTTTGAGAGAGAAAAATTAAAGACGAGCTACGATTACGATTACACTACGACGTAATGACGTAAAACGCGAACTTAAATACGTAAAACGTGAGGAAATTAAAAATTAAACCTAAAAATTAATTAAAAGATTAAACTAAGTCTAAGATAATATAAATAAGAATAAAAATCCAACAAATATATTTTAAAACCTTTTATTAATTAAATATTCAATTTTAAATGCTAATTAAAGCCCTAAAATTAAATATAATTAAGAAAAAGCCCAAAATATTATTTTATTGAACTAATAAGTTACTTATATTATTAAAAGACTAAAAAGTACTTTTCCTAAATTTTAAAAACTATTGTTTCTATTTTTAGATCACTAAACTATTTTTAAACTAAAATAATCATAAAAAATAATAAAATAATGCTAAAAATAATTTGACAATTTTAAAAATCCTAATTTATACTAATGAACAGTAGAAAAATGAAAAAGTTTGAAAAATGTAAAATTTTTCAGAAGAAAACAAAAGGGGTAATAAAAAGGGTAATAAAACTTAAATTAAATCTAAAAATTACTTAAAAAGTGAAATAGTAAAAAATTTTTAGACTAAAAATCTTAACTTATTTTTCTGAATCTAGGAAATTTTTTAAAACAGAAAAATATAAGGTTTTTGCACTAAAAGACAAAAAGGTTAATAAAATAAAACGAATTAAAAAGCTATTAATCTAAAAAATACCAAATGAACAGTAACATAAAAATTAAATAAACAGAAAAATAAAAAATAAAATAAGAAAAATAATGAAACTGGTTTCAAAGTCTAAAACCTATTTTTGGCCACTAAAGACAAAAAACTAAAAAACTGAAAGTGACACTTTGGACTTTTTGTTTTTTAGCTTAGCAGTGGGAACTGAATGCACTAGCAGTGGGAATGAGTTCCCACTGTCAATACAGAAAAATGGGGTCTATGGACCTTTTGATCTATAACTTGAGTTTAGCTTTGTTTTATGGGCAATGATTGGCACCCCTACACTCAGTGGAGTGTAGGGAGTCAGTAAAAATTATAAAACACACAGGCACTTAACAAATATTGCACAAAAAACGGCCAAATACAGACACTGTGTATGCTTAAGGGGTTGTGGACTTGACTGACGCAATTGGCACAATAGTGGATTTCAAATGCTCAAATCTTGCATACAACCTACCCAAATAACATAAAAGCTAAATACAAACCTAGATAGACCTGTCCTCTAACAACTTGCAAGATTTCAATGTCAAATTCACACAAAAACTGGCAGAAAAAAAGGCTACCAAATTTAAACTTGCAACTTGTTTAAATCCTATCCAAACTAAACCTATGACTGAAAATAACCTAGTGCTATCATAAGGAGTGTGTATAGGCTGAGATTAACACCAAAATCTGTCACCAACTTCAGTTAAAACCCACATCCAAACACCCTCTTAAAATCAGAAAATGAGCTTTTGCAAACCAAATGCTAACAAATCTTATCTAAACTGATTGCAAAGAGCTTAAACATGCATAACAAACATATAATGAGCATATCTAACAAGAAAATTAACACAAGAACATGTTCTACACAAAATCATACAAGTTTACACAAATTACACAAAAATAGGCTTATGGAAGGTTCAAGCCAAACCTTGGGCTGAGGCCATTTCCAGACAAGTTTCTGAGCTTTTTGTGAGCTTGTGGATAAGAGCTTTTGATGTAGAGAACTGGGTGGGGACTACAGCAGTCCCAAACATCCTAAAATATCTTCAAAGACTTGCAAATCTTGAACCTGCCAAGAAAGAGAGCCAAAAGAAAGAGTGACATGTTTACAAGGCTATGAGCAATAAGCTAGGCTTATTGGTTAAGCTAGCTTATGGCTTATAGCTTATGATAGAAAAACTGGAAATCAATTTTTTTTTTTAAACCACAATAACTTTGAAACCTTCATACGTGCTTGATAAAAAAATTCTAAACAAAGCATGAAAATCCTTTCACACTCCACTTTCACTTCATGTGAAAGGAGGACTTCAGCCTGCAAAGTTTTTTCAATCAACTTAAAAGAAAACCAGATTTTTTGAAAATTCTTTGAAAATGGAAACTCTTGAAAACTTAACTAAATTCTATAAAAATAAAGATATTACACTAAAAAGCAGTAAGGAACTCAGTAGATTGCACAAATTATATTTTTTTTCATTTTCATTACTTAATTAAAAAAAGTACAAAAAACTGGAACCAAGTAAAATGGGTACAAGTCACCCATTTTATACTACCCTACTGAAGATTCTAGATTACATGAATAAAAAAATACAATAGCAAACCCTAGGTAAAGGAATTCCCAATCTTCCCTTGGTCTTCAAATTCGAATTTGGTCAATGGTGCATCATGTGATGTTGCCAGGTTGTGTGAATGCATCTTGGAACTCCTTAGGGACCAAGGATTGATTTATGGCCGTTGATTAGCTGTTGGATTCTATTTTTTCCATTTTTGGTGTGATAGGGGAAGGACGAGGGGGGTGGGGGCATTTAGGTCACGGGTGTGAGGTTTGTGAAGTGGGTTGTGATGAGGTTGGCTTAAATTAATGATCTGAAGGTTATGGGGGGATAACCCTTTGATTTGTTGGTGATTAGGATTAGGGCTAAAGTTAGGATGAAGGTTGAATAGTTATGGTTTGATTTAGGACTAGGGTTAAATTAATTCAAAAACGTGTTTACCCCCATTTTTAAACTGATTAATAAAATCAGTTGTAAAGAAAGATAGTGGAGGTTGACGTGGATGCTTGGTGGGAGGTGATTGGGTGAGAGGATTGAAGTGGGTGACGTGGATGCTTTGGATTAGGGGTTGGGGTTTGGTTTGTCGGCTGGGTTAAAGTTAATGGGGGTATGGTTAAAATGTTTGGGAAGTTGGCAGATTTGACCCCCAGGGTTAAGTGTCACCTTTTATAACTTTGCAACATCAGTCCATTTGTTATTACACCATCCATCCTTTTGCATTTTCATAGTTAGTCCTTGTGTTTAACAAAGCAAAGAACTTGTAACTTTATCCAAACTTCAAGGGCTTGATGTGTAAAGTCTTCAAACTTTAGGGACCCCACTCATATTTATGGATATTTAAGGGGTATAAAGTGTCATTCTTCAAAAGTTGAGGGACCAAACTTGTACAATCTTCAAACTTCAAGGGCATTTTTGCAAAATTCCATACTTGGGCCCGGTTCTTTGTGCGACTTCGTTTCCTGTGTTCGTTATTGCTTCATTTTTGTGATCATTTGTTGAATTCACGATATCCGTACCTAAAATACACAATGAACAAACACAAGCGTATATTTGGGTATTTTGACGATATTTTAAGCATTTTAAGCCCGATTTGGATGATGAGACTATGTATAATTGCAGTCTCATCAAATTGTATTAAGCTCATGACACCGACCCCTTAACTTAGTCACCCACGCCAAATGGCAGCATGACTAGAAAAATTACCAGTGCCCCTACTATGGTATTAATTGCAAGAATACCAATTCTCATTCACGTAAAATTATCCTTCCCAGCGGGTTACTCAGCGTAAAGCCCTGGTCTCAAATAGGGTTGTCAGCCCAATAGTACTATCATTTCATCAAATACAACAAAGGCAACATCGGGTCCAACAATTACTCATGACATGTGTTCATTTTACTTCAAACAGCATGTATCCCCCTCGCGGGTTATAAAATCATTCAAAACAAGTAGAAAGCGAGGCTATAGACTCACCTGAAGTAATAGCAGTAGTAAGACGATCTTCGACGATAGTTGATGCCAGGTAAACACAAAAACCGCAACCTATCAAATAAGGCGCGTTCATCAATAATAAACTCGAGTAAAATCAATACTTAGGAATATTAAACTCAAAATCATAAAATCATAACCAATCCAAAATAAAAATAATACAAGTGACCTTTACTCCATTGTATATATTTATTCTATCAGTTAACTCCTTCGATAAAAATCGGCCGGTACACACCAAATGTACAAGCTCATTTACCCCACTTAAACACGTCATATTTTTATGATACTAATCAGAAACTTCACTTACTATTTATAGAAAGCCCTGTTAAAAACTCATCAAAAGATTTCACATTTAAAGTTCCCTGCCCGACACATCTTTGAACTACAAAAATCGGACAGTTTTACGTCAACATTTCATACAGTCTTTTAACACATTTATTTTTCTCCGTTTATGAAACCGACACTCAACTTTGAAAATAACTCGACATCCTCATACTTAACCTTCAAAATCAGTCCATGACATATTTAAAAATCCATTTTATAGTCCCCGAGATTCGATCCAAATATCTACAATAATTATATATTGTGACGATACTCGTCTCCCGGTACACGAAATAATCAAACTAGCGTAACTTTTCGCTCGTTTGGATCTACAAGTCCTACCTTATACCAAAACGAAGCTAAAAACATCCTCTACAACAATATCTAATTAGTTCATCTTAAACTCAAACTCATATTTTCAGAAAATTAACTTTAATAATCTGTTTAAAAATATATATTTAAAAATCCTTCAAAATTATTTTTCACCACATTTTAATCTCATTTTTACCACTATAATCATTTTTACACTACTACTTTCAATCATAACATACTAAATCATCCTAGATGATTAATTCATAAAAACCCAACTCAAAAATATCAACATGCAATCATAAAAACTAATATATATAAACATAAACACCTACATACAACAACAATTTAAGATCAAACAACAAGATTTTCATCCAAAAATGGGTTTTTCAAAAATGTTCATGCATGTGGGAAATTTTCATACCAATAGATAGAGATTGATGAAACTAAGATGGGTCTTTGATTAGAATTAAGAGATTCAAGCTGGAAATCAAAATTTGTGGGGTGTTTGTTTTGTGAGGGTGGACGGGAAAAGAGGGAGGAGAGGAGGGAGAGAGAAATTTTTGTGGTGGATTGTGTTTGTGTGTATTTTTGTTATTAAATTTTCCTTTTATATGGAAAACGTTTAGGGTAGTTTTTGCCAATTGTGATTCTTTTGGACCAAAGTGCAAATACTTTGTTAAAAAGCGGGAAATGACTACTAGTCACTTTTGAAAATTTTTACGGGTCTCGTGTTTCATAAAAATGCTTCTCAAAACTTAAAACGCACACAAAATATGATATTATATCGTCCCGGCACGACTTAATACGACATTAAAAAAAACGTCAAAATATTAAACATCGACATGTCTAAAATAAAATGTAAAATTTTTCGGGCATCCGTCGATATCGTCATCACTAATAATCCTCGCAACTCGTCAAAACGTAAAAATAAAATTTCAACATCATCCAAATCAAATTACCAATTGTCATAATAATCAACCTCGTCAAAAATTTTCAAAAATATACGTAAAAAATATAATTAAATAATGACCACGGTTTTGGGTTGTTACATCCTACCCTCCTAAAAGAGAGCGACGTCCCGGCGCTCAACCCGCCTCACACTCGCACTTCCTCACTTCTAGAGTCAACGTGACCTCTTATCCTCAAGAGATACTCACGTCTTTCACACCAGTCCAACTCAATTCTTATGATATCACTATATCCACAATTATTACTACACTTAAACTTTCAATTTCACCTTCTATTATGCTAATATTCCTTCATCATTCATACTTCTTCTGCATCACTTTCTCAGTTTCATTCCTGCCCCAATACTCTGACAACATACCCCACAACTATGTATGTTCTCAAATTACACCTCTTAACTACTGATATGACGATTATCATCGCATAAAAATTCCATCTTCACTAGTTGCCATTAGTCCTCATAGTAAAATATTAAGATATCACCATCCCAAGTTTCTATTATATGTTGATGTGATTGATACCAATTTCAATTACCATCGTTCAGTTCATCCTTTCACTCTGTCCATTGCTTTCCGAAAATACGCATTATTCCTTCTTAACTCAATTCTTCACACTTTCTGTAGAAATCTCTAATATCCAAAAGTCAATCTCAATCTCTGGTTCACATATAATATGTTCAAACCTTAATCAATACTCATACTTTATCACAACGATTTCCAGTATTCAAAAATTACTCTGCCTCTATGTCCTGAGGTTACACTCAAACTAAATACAATGAGATTATCCATAATTCTAACCAGTCACTTAAATACTTTCCATACTCATTTCCACTTTCCTTCATTCTAACAATCTCTATGTCCCGAGTGTAGTGCTTGCTAGATCACTGATTTACAGTACCTTCCATAGTACATTATTACATCTTCCTCATATCATATACTGTTTAAATAACTCCGTTAGCTTCACATATTCAAATCTGAAATGTATAATGGTCAAATCACTTCCTGACATCGTAATACATTATTCCAACCATTTTGTATTAATACTTCAATTTGTAGAATCCCTTCAATCCTACATGCAACACTCTCAGTACTCTAAGAATAATTAAATTCTCTTTTTACTCTGAACAATTCATTCACCACTGGTCCTTTCATTCTTAACACACTCTCTGATCTAAAAGGAGAAAAATTAAATAATCACAATAACTGTTTTTTTCCCACAAAAACATACATCTCAACTTTCTCATTTCTATTACCATTCTATTTTAAAATTTCCAACAATCTGTTGATATTCTTTCTTTGATATTCATTTTCCATTAGTTTATTACCTTGATTCTAACTTTCTTTCCATTCCATCCATTCTACTTGTTGTTACCAATATTCCAATTATCTCAAAACTTAAGAGTTAATTCTCAATTACTTCAGAAACTTTATAAGCTCTTTTTCTTCTCCTCCTTACTAAATACTCACTAGTTGATAGTGAAAGTATCCACACTTATCCTTCATAAACTGAAACATACTTCGTAATACAGAACTATAACATATCTCATCTTAAAATTTACCGATTATTATTTTCCCCGTCACATTAAGTAATCCTTAATTCCTCTTCCTTTAAAATCCCTGAATGGCATTTATACACAAGTCCTTCTTATTCTTATTTTCTTCATACGTGATTCCATACAAGTAATACATTTCAATCCCAAAACAAATATCACAATGTCCAATCTCATGATCATATAAACCCCGTTACACTTCTTTATTCAAGTCAACACACTACTATTGCTTTCCTTTCCACTTGATATTATCCAAATATCATCATCGCAGCTCTATAATTCCTTCAGATTCCTCCACTACTAATTATACAGGCACATAACTTCAATCTATCCTCAGCGTTCATAAACAACTTCCTCAACTACAAAATCAGATCTCACAACCACAACTTAAATATATGAATGGATTTCACACATTTAGTTCTTCTTTGTCAGCTTTATCAATGGTTCAACAATCAACGAAAACCTCTCGATAAACCTCCAATAATACCCAGCTCACACAAAGGAATTGACAAGCTTCAGTCGGTTTCGTCGGTATCGACAAAGCCTCAATCGTTTCAATCTAGTCAGATTTTCACGATCACTTCAGCCATAGATTGCACATTCTAAAACATCTATAATACTCCAACTAAAATTCTTATCCAAAGAATTTTACACACCATCCCCTTTTTAATAACAATTTTCCAATTGTTAGAGAATACTTTTCTTTCCTTCAATCATCTATTCATCACACTTAACATTCACAATCAATAATGGACACCGAAATCTGGTGCTCAGTTTGTTCAACCTCACAGCAATCATCTTATTCATAGAATATCCAGCTTCTTTACTTACTTCCGTTATCACTTCTCTGATGACTTACCCTTCCAGTCAAATCAGATTATCCTTATTGTCTCATCTGCCAATCCTTACAGTCAATCATATTACCATCCTCAACTTCCTGGTAATGCCATATAATAAAATATACAATCATATTGCATAACTCCTATCACCAAGCTAACACAAAGCTTCCTTTTTTCCCATGACAACAGTGAACTCTACGATTCCTCAGAACAATCACATAGTATCCTCAAATACTAACTCATCTTCTCATTCTTTTCTGACTACTACTAGTAAAGCGCACAGAAAATTTGACTTATTATAGTTTCCTACTACATACCTTCTCATCATTGACCAATAAAATCGTCAAATAGAAATTCCACTGATTACTCCCTGAAATCAGTACTTAATGTTCAACAACATTCCAATTTAATTCTTTCCACCTTTATTTGTCATATCCTATGATATTCATCCTTATCCCGGTTAACTTTCTCACAACTCTAGTTCAATTGATTGCGCTATACTTCTTAATTCCATATGCTCCAAAAATATTTCCTTAATATATACACATATATATTATTCTTCCGTCGGTGAATTTCTCATTTCAACCAATCGCAAATTCTCGTCGATTTCTCGTGCTAAATTCTACTAAAATCTAACATTTTCAAATCTCAATATATCCTCAATAACACCTTCAGAATTTAATACACCATCAATAATACTTTCAGTATTTCAATAAAATTCTAACTTTATGATTACCAGATAAGAACACATAATTTACTTCATCTAAATCTCAAATCTTATCAGCATTTCCAAAAATATAAGCTGTAATAGCAGCAACATTCCTTTCATATTGATCTTCCATTATCTGAATAATTCCTTTATTCAATCTCCTTTACCGAAATGAAAACATTTCATTACCACAGAAATACCAATTCCTATACTACACTCCTTGTTATTCCTTCGGTAGCTCGACCTCCAACTAGTCCGTACTTACATCAAGTAAATAGATAATTACTTAAGTGGTATAAATTATATGTGATCTACACATCATACTTCCTCCTTCTTACCCGATTTATAGCAACTGCTTGAATACAATCTCTTCTTATCATAGACTATTAAATTCCAAGTTTACTTTCTGTTAGAGGAAATAAATTCCTATTCCTTATTGTCATTCGCAACAATACCGTTCCTTTACCCTTTTCTGCCACACTTAATTTCAAATCACGATCAATCTTTAAATTACCATCTATTTTCGTCTAGTTGAACATTCCCAAATGACTATCGATATATTAAACATCCATTAGTTACTCGAACTTATCCATATAGTTGCACCTTTCCAATCACCATTAATATCCATACGACACTCTTCACCGCATCTCTTCTCATTCCTAAAAATTCAACACACATACATCCTTTTAAAATCTTGCAGAATAACAGCAACATCTCCAACTAGAACAACAACATCTTCAATCTCAGCGGCATCTTCAGTCTCAGAAGCATTTTCAGTTAAAACAGCAGGATTTTCAATCTCGGCAGCATCTCGTCTCCTCTCAGCACTATCAGCTTCAAACAATCTAACAACTATTCCCACAATCATATAATCTACCCGAATGGTTGGCAACCTTTGGAGACATATTTCAAGATACTCAGTCACACAGACAGGAATCCCTGTTAATGACAGAAACATATCTCACTCAAATCTTTCTATGCGATAACAGTAGAAAGAAACTTAATAAGTATACACATCGAGATAGAAAGAATAGGATCTTTTTATCAAGATATAACATGAATACTGCATACGCCAACAACACAATACTACTTGAATTCCACAATCATCTTACAAAACAAAAGATAACAAAAACACATCAAAATACTAAAGGGTAATAGTAGATGTCATCCATAAATCCGAGAAAATCGCAACAAAACCTTGTCACTAATGTCACTTACCCTTACCATCCTAAACAAAAACAATAATAATAATCCATCACAAAACTACCTCACAACATCTAGATAATCCAAATACAATACGATAATACATAAACTGAAATACAACAACAATTCCTCACTACATCACTCCATAGGATGTGGTCCATCACTTTCTCCAACTTGGCTCGTTCTTGCTTCGTCTTCAACTGGTCCTAACTTGCAGCACCTCCCTTTTGGATCTAAACACGGTGGATTCCTAAATCCATACTTCAAAATCCCTCATTGACATGGCGGATCTATCATATAATGAGAATTAGCATACACCTCACTATCCTGAAACTTCCAATGTGGCTCAAGATACAGCCCAAGATGATCTACATATTCACTTAACCTGCGAAGCCTATCTATTTCTTTCTGATACTTCTCAAAATCAGTCCCATAACTCCTCACTTAAGTTCTAACCTCAGTTCTTCAAACCTCACTCTCAGTCATATAATTATCACTATCAGATTCTACAACATTTTTCTTATCATTCGTATCATCCTCATAATCTAACCATCCACCTGAAATCTTATGATCACCTACATACTGATTCTGCAAACTCCATTGACCTACAACAAATCCCCCATTCTTGATGTAATATGGTATGTCAGACATTTTCTGAAATCACAGAAAATTCAAAAGTACATAAGGTCATTATTCAAAAATATATATGCAATGCATGGTCATGCAAGTGCAAATGAATTACGTATGCAAAATATATATGTATGCGATGCAATGTAATGCAATACAAATGATAATTATACAATATTCATAAAAATATAATTATGATGAAATTATAATGAAAGCACTCCACGTCCTTTCATTAATACCAATACCTCATTGCAGTGTTTACTTAATTAATACGCAAGAATTCACAACAATTATAAGGGATACATCTATAATAACAAAGCATAACAAAAATAAATAATCTTATCGGAGCCTTGCGGAGAAGTTGCGTTGCTTTTATAAAATACTTTCGACACCAAAGTTATAGTTTAGGACATTTTCGAAAATCGACCTAATTCGCTATAACTAAAAGGCTCTGGTTACCAATCTTTAGCACCTCCAATTTACATTGCGCAGCGGAAAATACACAATTGGGTGTTATTTACAAACTTCATTTCATAACTCTTTAAATGACCCAAAAACAGTATATGTAAGAATAAATATGGAAATAATTTAAATCAATGTCTAAAACCTTCAATCCCAAGTAAAATCACTTTAAAATATATCAGAGTAGCGTACAGGTTTCCCTAGGATCTTAATCGAAACAACAAACCTTTTACCAAAATATTTGACCATTTACTATATGTTTTTGACAATAGGGAAAGAAATCTGTTTTAGACCAAATTACAACAAAAGCAATCCCGCAATCCTTCTCCAGCAAGCTCCGCAACTCAACAACTTCAAGTACCTGAAATACATGCTTAAAATCATCAACACAAAGGTTGAGCAAGTCTATAGGTTTTACAAAACATAATTGAACACATCGTAAAAATCATTCACAATTGTTTAATAGAATTGTGGCCATACAATCTATTAATCAGGTATATCATATTATAGCAGTAGCTATTGAATTGTATTAATCTCATGACACCGACCCCTTAACTTAGTCACCCACGCCAAATGCCAGCATGACTAGAAAAATTACCAGTGCCCCTACTAGGGTATTAATCGCAAGAATACCAATTCTCATTCACGTAAAATTATCATTCCCAGCGGGTCACTCAGCGTAAAGCACTGGTCTCAGATAGGGTTGTCAGCCCAATAGTACTATTATTAGAATAAGCGGCTATTCCCAACTCGCAAAATCAAGTCAGAAGATAGTTAACGGCTCATGAATTTAGGGTCTTATGCAATTAGGTACTTATACAATTCATTTCATCAAATGCAACAAAGGCAACATCGGGTCCAACAATTACTCATGACATGTGTTCATTTTACTTCAAATAGCATGTATCCCCCTCGCGGGATTTAAAATCATTCAAAACAAGTAGAAAGCGAGGCTATAGACTCACCTGAAGTAATAGCAGTAGTAAGACGATCTTCGACGATAGTTGATGCCCGGTAAACACAAAAACCGCAACCTATCAGTAAGGCGCGTTCATCAATAATAAACTCGAGTAAAATCAATACTTAGGAATATTAAACTCAAAATCATAAAATCACAACCAATCCAAAATAAAAATAATACAAGTGACCTTTTACTCCATTCTATATTTTTATTCTATTAGTTAACTCCTTCGATAAAAATCTGCCAGTACACACCAGATGTACAAGCTCATTTACCCCACTTAAACACGTCATATTTTGATGATACTAATCAGAAACTTCACTTACTATATATAGAAAGCCCTATTAAAAACTCATCAAAAGATTTCACATTTAAAGTTCCCTGCCCGACACATCTTTGAACTAAGTTTTACGTCAACATTTCATATAGTCTTTTAACACATTTTTTTTCTCCGTTTATGAAACCGACACTCAACTTTGAAAATAACTCGATATCCTCATACTTAACCTTCAAAATCAGTCCATGACATATTTAAAAATCCATTTTATAGTCCCCGAGATTCGGTCCAAATATCGACAACAATTATATATTGTGACGATACTCGTCTCCCGGTACACGAAATAATCAAACTAGCGTAACTTTTCGCTCGTTTGGAGCTACAAGTCCTACCTTATACCAAAACGAAGCAAAAAACATCCTCTACAATAATATCTAATTAGTTCATCTCAAACTCAAACTCATATTTTCAGAAAATTAACTTTAATAATCTTTTTGAAAATATATATTTAAAAATCCTTCAAAATTAATTTTTCACCACATTTTAATCTCATTTTTACCACTATAATCATTTTTACACTACTACTTTCAATCATAACATACTAAATCATCTTAGATGATTAATTCATAAAAACCTAACTCAAAAATACCAACATACAATCATAAAAACTAATATATATAAACATAAACACCTAGATCAAACAACAAGATTTTCATCCAAAAATGGGTTTTTCAAAAATGTTCATGCATGTGGGAAATTTTCATACCAATGGATAGAGATTGATGAAACTAAGATGGGTCTTTGATTAGAATTAAGAGATTCAAGCTAGAAATCAAAATTTGTGGGGTGTTTGTGTTGTGAGGGTGGACGTGAAAAGAGGGAGGAGAGGAGGGAGAGAGAAATTTTTATGGTGGAATGTGTTTGTGTATATTTTTGTTATTAAATTTTCCTTTTATATGGAAAAAGTTTAGGGTATTTTTTGCCAATTATGATTCTTTTGGAGCAAAGTGCAAATACTTTGTTAAAAAGCGGGAAATGACTACTAGTCACTTTTGAAAAATTTTACGGGTCTCGGGTTTCATAAAAATGCTTCTCAAAACTTAAAACGCACACAAAATATGATATTATATCGTCCCGGCACGACTTAATACGACATTAAAATAAAAACGTAAAAATATTAAACATCGACATGTTTAAAATAAAATGTAAAATTTTTCGGGCATCCGTCGATATCGTCATCACTAATAAACCTCGCAACTCGTCAAAACATAAAAATAAAATTTCAACATCATCCAAATCAAATTACCAATCGTCATAATAATCAACCTTGTCAAAAATTTCAAAAATATACGTAAAAAAATATAATTAAATAATGACCACGGTTTTGGGTTGTTACATATAGTTTGAGATCGTTGCTTGATATAATCGTGTACTAAAATATATGTAATGGAAAATTGTGCTAATACACGTTAGCATTGATTACGTGAATAGTGCTAAATACTAATTAATTGACGAATGTAAAACTATGCTAAATGATTTTTATAATGAATGCAAAGACGTGCCAAATGTTTTTTTGGCAAAGCTGATAAAAATATGCCAAAAAAATTGACTCAAAAAACTAAATCGTGCCAAATACGTCAGTCACAGTAGATAAAATGGTATTAGTTAATTTTGGCACAATAAATAAAAATTGTACCAAATACTATCTGACACGGGAAAGGAGTTGGTACCAAATACACATTTGGCATGAGATATAAAAGTGTGACAAATGCCTATTTTGGAACAGAAAATCACCAGCCGTGCCAAATACCTCATTCATGGCACCCAAAGTTAAACCGTCCCGAGAACTGTACCAAATACTATTTAATACGGTTTCAACCCAAATGCACTTGGCACCCTCATATTTAGGACGGAGCTAAAAGCATGCCAAAGGCGTGCCAAATAGCATTTAGCACGGCTTTTTGAGTTTTTGGCATGGTTTTCTTTGTTGTCCCATGATTTGTGATGATTATACACGAATTAAAGAAAGAAAGTAAGAAAAGAGATGAAGTTTTAGCGAGAGAAAGTAGAGAGAGAGAGTGGTTGGAAACTTGTATGATATTAGATTGAGAAAGAAGAATAAAAATGTAACCAACATCCTCCTAACATGCTAGGAGGGTAGTATTTATAGCCAAGCCTACATGTGGCGTATGGGATATATGATAATGGACCAGGCTTGTGTTTGGGCTTTAAATAGCTTAAGTTCAAGCCCGTGAATCCCGACTATCCTACTACTTATTACAACTTTCTAAGAATTAATACATAATAGACTTATGACCGAACATTCTTGTTTGACTCAATATTTTGAGGCTAACATTATCCCGTCTCAAATACTGCTTTTTCTTGTAGTGTTTTTTATGAAAAGAATTAATGTCCAAAAATTTCGCCTGAGGCTAAATAACATGGTTTAACTTGAGGCGAGGTAACATGACTTAACACAAGCCGAAATAACATATAAGACATGAGGCGAAATAAAAATATATATACCTAGCGAAATAGCAACATTTATCTCACATGGCGAAACATAATGTAACACCCCATTTTGAAAAATGGAATATCACAAGATAATTATAGCGTGTCATCAAAGCATGCAAGGTAAATGTCTAAACATTAAATGACCATAAAAGGAAACACCGGAAACAAGCATCGGTAGTCCAACATAAGCTCACACACATGAATATAAGTACTGAAATGAAAGGACTAAACAATGGCCAAACGAAAAGATGTAATGTAATGTATGGAAATGCATAAAGTAATGAAGGCTAGATAGCTTCCATCCATATGCACATACTCTCAAAGTCCTACGAACGTCCCTAAGTACCTGCCGTTTGGGAACATGAAAGGAAAACAGCTGAGCAAAACGCCCAGTGAACAGATATACAATCATAGCATGAAATGACCTAAACATAATAAGACTAATAGCAACGGAAATGTATAAGTCCTAGATAACCCGGAACATGTTCATAGAACTGGTTTTATAGTTTGGAAAGACTTATGTTTTTATATGAAAACTGTACTAAATTAGCCAAAAGCCCATATAGGTCATGAGGTTCTATTGTGCATGAATACTTGGAGGGGCGACCTCATCATGCAATTAGAGGGGATGCCTCTAATTAATTATTCTGGGTAGGAGGGATCAACTCCTTGTGAAGGATGCAAGGCACACACCACATTCACCATGAAAATCCTATAAAAACATGTAACTAGGATGCACCCATATGCCCTACATGATAATATAAATATATGGTCAAAACTGAAAAGGGACGCCACGAGCAATCACTCCGCCATGGGGAAGTCATAACACTTTAAGGTCTAAGAGAATCTTGGCTTATTTTACATGTTGGATTGGATTGATTAGATGGATTAATGATGAATAAAATATAAAAGAGATGAGAAGGAGATGAGGGTGTAGAGAGAGAAAGGAGAGAAAAGAGAAGAGTAGAGAGAGAAAGTGAAATGGAATTAATGAAAATAATGAATCACCAACCCCTCCTAACATGCTAGGAGGGGTATATATAGCCCACCCTACATGTGGGCTATATGTGCTATACGTTTAGTAACTAGATCACGAGCCCGTTACATTAATATATCGTTGGAGCGACCGATCCTTCATAAATACGTAAAAACGTATTTCCAACAATCTCCCCCTAAGGGAGGTCGCTCCAAGAAACAAAGTTATAAATAGTCTATATCTCGTGATCTATGCTAACTAAGATGTGACCGAGACGTTATTGGGAAAAACGTATTTCCAACAATATCCCCCTAAGGGAGGTCACATCTTTTTACAAAATCTTAAACCTAGCATCTATGCTTGAGTCTTCGATCTTGTTCTTGTGAATATGCTTGATGTGATCTTTGACTTAAGTCTTGAGCATGTTTTCTTGCCTTGACCTTGTGCATTCGTCACTTGTGACATTCGCCTCTTCGTGACTTCATGTTCCACATACTTATACCTTTAAATTCTTGAAAGCTTCAGAGTTTGATACAACGAAAGACATGACCTTTAGACTTTCTTGAATTTGTTGAAGTACTAATTGTATGTAGTATAAGCATGTGGTGACGACTTCTTCTGGATTGTACACCGCAATGCCACCTTCTTGTTACGCTGCATAAGACAGTTAGCAACAAACCATATACACGGGTGAAATGGCCTTGAACATTTCATTCTAATTCGGTAGCATTTTACCTCCGGTCGATGAAGACCGTTGGACGATATTAAATATCGTACTTGTGGCAGGTAGTTTCAATAAAGAACCTCGTTGACAAGATTTCGCGGGTAAACCCGTTCTCTTTACTCGACCGTCCAAAGCTGATTGCGAACGTAAAGAGTGAATCATTTGGATAATATTATCCGCATGATTTGAAGCCGTCAATTCATGTTCCTGGAACAAGTGAAGTTCAATTAAGGACCGCACCATCGTTGCTTTCCAATTGTCACTAGCTTGATTCATATAGAATCCTGCAAGTTACCTACCAAGTGCTGTTTGATGTTAACACTAGAAGGATTTCTATTCGTCACTGTAAATACTTAATAGTATTACTCTGAATGTTCTGGCAAGATCACTAAGATATTGCGTAGAGGCCTGGAACGTGTTTAAATTCATTTATGAATTAAACCACTGTTGCTTTCCAGTTATCACAAGTTTGATTCATAAAGAATCGCACAAGTCACCTACCATGAGCTTTTTGATATTCGCTCAAGAAGGATTTCCATCTTCATTGTAAATACTTTCGTATTACTCGGATGTTCAGGCAAGATCATGAAGATTTTGTGTAGGACTCTTAAGATCTTTCTTACTTTTCACAGTGTGTAAAGAAGCAAGGAAATATAAAAGTGTGTCCTAATGAGATATTTGATGATCTCAAATGGCTCTAGACTCGATCGTTCATTTTGGATTTTTAGTGATCGGATGCTGGAGAGGAGTGCCACCATTTCAATACCAATTTATTCGGAGTGAATAAATCAATAGATAATGTGTTGTCTCCGAGTGATTAAAACAAATATCTTTTAAGAGATATCTGAGTTAGCTGAGATGGGTTGTGCCTTGCATCACTGGGTCCATGATGTGTGCCTTCAATATCAAGAATCATTAAACAATGATCTTAATAGCATATGTATTGACCCGGTTTCTGCCTAAGTTGTAAGGAGGGCTTCTTTCTTTACACCCTTTATCTTTACAATTCTTTTTCATTCTTCAACCCCTTCAATGCTTACCAATACGTCATCACTAGCACCTTGTTGTGATTGTTCCAGTGCTAACTTAAGTACTTGGTCGGCATTCAGCTACGTTCACAATCTTTCTCCATCTTTCCTAAGGACTACTATTTCTAGCTATGAAATGTCCTTGGGAAGATTCCTCCGGTTCTAGAGGAATCATTGGACTTTAACCTATCCTACCATCCTTATGTCACCACAATCTTCACCGTCATGAATAGAGATGTTTTGGGTAAGTGTATGTCACCATGAAATCCATTTTGAAGTGCAAATCTATTTTGCTCCCCCTTAACATATGCCACGATATCCGAAAACATTTCGCACATGTCGGGATGAGCTATCATGTTAAGTCAAACCATTTATGATTAATCATTTCCCATATTAAATCATATTTTCTCCCCCATATTAAAAATATTAACCCAATCGATGTTTTTAATATCAATTGATTTAATAGTATTTTAAGAAAATTTTGGAAGAAAGATGCAAATCCAATTATCTTCATGAATTACACAAGCTCCCCCTCAAATTAATGAGTGTGTACTTAAAACGTAAATAAAATACTTTTTAAACACAAATGTACGGTACTTATCACGTGCAAAGATCATATATGATAATGTATTCACAAAATTAGCAATTTATGAGGTTGGACCTTAATGATGGAGAACATCATATGAAAGAAGCACATGGTTCTTGTTCACGAATGTTGGTCGCCTCATCATATCTGAAGTTATCTCTTGACTCCATTTGATTGATATCGATGTCTTGACACCAACATGTGAACTTGGCACTTTCGGCGTCAAAGATTCTGAATGATGGACAATTGCTCCTCCTCAATTGTTGACCCGTGTTCTATTGAAAGAGTTGTAGTCGTCGTTTAAGTAGTCGCATCGTCTAGTATGTAGATATCAATTGCAACAAACTTCGGATTGTGGAGTTGATAACTTCGGATTTTGAAGTCAAAGCTTTCCGGTGAAATGCTTGACTTCAATGTGAAAAGCGGGTTACTGTCGGAAATAATAGCAAACCATATGGAGCATGTTTTAAATCTTTTAAACTTCTGCTCGAACTTTATTTACAACCCCGTGTCATTATTGAACGACATTTCTAGGATCGTAAAAATTATCGATTCCAGAAGACATGCTCTTTTTATCAAAACATATTTGAACACACAATTTTGAAAGATTTAGAAAAAACTTTTGAAAAATTCTTGAAAAATTGTGTTCAAAGTTTTGAAAAACAATTACTTGAGCTTAAGATGTTGAATATCTTAAAAGCGAGCTCAAGTCCGAGAAGTTGTGAACTTCCCGTTGTTAAGGATAAGTTACCATCGACGATATACTTTCCTTTTATCTGAAGGACGAGTCCTAAGCTGACATTTACTTAGAAGTTGTTTTCATGAGCTTGAAAACTTTGACTGTTTTAACAGAAAGCTGATGACCGAGAAAGGTTAATTTCTCGTTATGAGGAAAAGTTGTCTTATTAAAAAGATACACTTTCCTTTCTGAGCTTAAAACTTCGAATGTTTTAATACAAGCTCATGACCGAGAAATGTTAACTTCTCGTTATGAGGATAAGTTATCATAAAAGATAATCTTTCCTTTATTTGAAGTTCGAGTTACAGTCTGACATTTAACTGTAAGTCATTGTGCATGAGCTTAAAAACTTGGAATGTTTTTTGATATAAGATCATGCCCGAGAAAAATTAATTTCTCGTTGTAAGGATAAGTTTATCATCGGCGATAAACTTTCCTTTCTTTGGTGCACGGGTTATCGTCTGATATTTAACCATAAGCCATATACACGAGCTTAAAACCTTTGAATGGTTTTAGGATAAGCTCGTATCCGAGAAAACTTAATTTCTCGTTTTGAGGGTAAGTTATCGTTGCGTAGATAAACTTCCCTGTCTCTGAAGTCCGGGTCATCGTCTGTCATTTAACGAGAAGCCATATACACGAGCTTAAAACCTTTGAATAGTTTTAATGATAGCTCGTGTCCGAGAAAATTTAATTTCTCGTTAGTGAGGATAAGTTTATCATCGGCGATAAACTTTCCTTTCTTGGAATTCCGGGGCATAAACTGTGATGTGATTATACGCCATATACACGAGCTTAAAACTTTTGAATAGTTTTAATATAAGCTCGCGTCCGAGAAAATTTAATTTCTCGTTTTGAGTGTAAGTTATCGTTGCGTAGATAAACTTCCCTTTCTCTGAAGATCGAGTTACAGTCTGTAATGTGACTATAAGTCCTCTTACACGAGCTTAAAATCTTTGAATAATTTTAATAATAGCTCGTGCCCGAGAAAATTTAATTTTTCGTTATAAGGATAAGTCATCATCGGGATGAACTTTCCTATCTTTTGAGAGCGAGTTACAGTCTGTTATGTGACTGTAAGTCCTTTGGTAAGCTTAACCATGAATCCCCTGAGACACTTGTTTCTCCGATATCTGCTTTTTCAGCAACCAAACTCTAAGAGTGTCCTTAGTTGAACGGTATACAACGATTGGACCGCTTCGTTCTTTTGGATCATCAACTTTGGTACCTGCATTCTCATTAGGAATTTGCATGCTTTGATATGGGTTAGCAATATCAATTTTAGAACCATGCGGGGATTCACAGTTTTCTTTTTTGGTGCCAGAGATGGTCTGAGGGGATGATTCACTTGTCTTAGTTGGCAAACGTTTCCTTTTATAGAAAACCTTAAGATCAGGCATAAGTGATGTATCATCCTTTGCAATTTCCTCCCTAGTAGTCTTAGTAGAATCAGAGACAATCCTAGTTAAAGGGCACTCGTTTCCTACAAGAGTGAAAGTTCTACCAGTGGGGCGCCACATTTTACCAATGGCTTTGATTTTAGCGACCCACTGGGATTTAAGTCTAGCACGGGAGTTCACCTCATTAAGTAATTTCTTGATACAAGAATCATGATTTGCTGTAAAGACACATTTTCTACATGTTTTACAAGTAGCATATTTAATGTCCGAGTAATTCCTAGATGATTGATCGATGCTCCTAGGAGACGTCATGCTATAGTTAGCAGTTTTGGGTAATCTAGAAGGCGTGTGACTAAGTTTGGCATTGCTATCTCTTACATGTGTCCTTTGCTTAGCTTCCCTAAGACCAGATTTATGGCAAACGTCATTTGAACTAGTTCTAGACGCGGTCTTGGTATTTTTAGGAAAACTAGGGGCAATCATCTGATTAGATCTTGCTAACACTGTTTTGATCACATTGGGCCTAGTTTCTGGAGTGACTGGTCTAGGAAAATGAACCAAATCAACTTGAGAGGCAAACCGCAGTCTCGAGGATTGTAGTCGCTCGGATCTAAATGCAGTAGGTTGTCTAACAGTCGGTTGTCTGACGAACTGATTTGTAGGCGGTTTCCCCAAGATTGATGGTTTTTCAAGCTTAGTGTCCACACTAGGTCCTCTAGTTTTCCTTAACTCGTTTTTCAACGCAACTATAGCAAAAACCTTTTCCTGAACTTTAGCTTTTAACGTTTCATTTTCTTTGAGAAATCTATCTTGGGATGCCAATTTAGACTCTAGTAACTGAATTTGTTTCAAAAGATTATCCTTTTCAGCTTTCGAATCTAAAACTTTTTGATCCAATTTTCTTTCAAGAACAACGTTTGACTTTTCAAGTTTTTCAAAGTATGTTTCAAATTTGTCCGTTTTCTTAGAATATTCAAGTTTGGCATCCTCAAGATCTTTTGATTGTTGAGCTACAATCGTTTCGAGCTCTCTAATCTTGGAATCAGAAGCAGTCAATGAAGCAATTATAAGACAATTATCATGATTTTTAGCATTTTGAACACTTTCTCCCCATTATGACTCACATCGGATGAATCAGAAGTGGTATTTCTATCACTCTTTTCCATCCCATGTTTGTCATAATTAGGTTCAGAATGCTCAATATGCGGCATGTCATCAGCATATACATCATAAACAACATTACATTGTACCAGGGTTGCAGGCTCTTCGTCATGGACTGGTAAGGTGTCATCAAGAGAGATCTCGTGAACATTCCCTGAAGAGCCACTGGTATCATGTTGTCCTCCTGATTCCGTGCTCTTGTCATCGTTAGGCTCCAAGTTGTCAACCGTATGACCATTCTCCTCTTGCATTTGCATCATAGATTCTTGTAGTCCATTATCACACGCTTGCTGAAGTCGAGATCTTTCATAAATCGAAGACGAGACCGATGTCATGAGTTTCAATATGGTACCACGGAAATCTCGAAGCTCGGTATGTGTATCTCGAAGAAATGATTGGCAAATCACTGAACTTTCAGACTTGATGATATTGAATTGGAGGAAAGGCGTGAGTTGTGTCACAAGAGTCTAATATGCAAGTGCTGATGCAGAGTGATTAAATTTTTCATTGTTGAGTTGCTCGGCGAGTTGGGTCAACGTGAGGAATATTGAGTCGATGAATATATGACGATCTTGACCAAAGATTGTCACAAATTCGCTCTCTCCTTGAATCCATGAAAGAGTGACAAGATGAGACTGAAGCATTCGAAATGAAGTGATGCCACTTCTTCTAGCGTTGGCTTGCACGTGATGCAATTTCTGCAAGCCTCCCTCTCGAAAAGTTGAATTCAAAGACTCCATTGAATTTTGTGGTTGTTTTCGTGATTTTGCAATTCGTGAAGAAATTTAGAAGCATAAATTCACGGAATATGACAAAACCAACGAAAAATCCGTAAACAACTCTTAAAAAAAATCCTCGTTTGATAATATATCTCTTTTCTCGGCCCAAAAATTGTTGTCGGCTCAAACGATAATAAATTAAACCGGAGACCAAAGCAAAGTCGGCTCACTCCAAAAATAAAGCCCGTCAACAAATAAACCAACCTTCGGTTAGACTAGTAAACAGCCCGATAACCAATTTAACAAAATTACTTTCACACGACTCGATTTAACTTAGCAAAATGTAAAACGTAAAATTGGTATTTAACTAAATTACTACTTAGCCCAATTGTCAAAACATAAAATTGAGGCCCAAAACGCAGCCCAATTAATAAAAAAACATAAATTGTAGATAATAATAAAGAAAATGGATGGTTTAACTATTTATTGAGAAGAAAACGTGGCTAGATACATCGCTGAGATTTAACCCACTCACACTTGTGGCTTTGTTTTCTCCGCCCCACCTTTTCTTTATATTTATCACAACACCCAATTCACATAGATACCTCCATCAGATTTCTTCTCTCTCCCCTGATATACTAAACTCACACAATCTCCTATTCTCATCTCTTCTAAAAATCAACCGACACCTAATGAAATCCTCTCTCTCTCTCTCTCACAGATAAACACACAACCGCCCATCTATATTCTTCAAACAAAACACAGCAACCAGGAATTGTCTTAATCCCCTTATTCGGAAACACAGCCACCAAACTAAATTACACAAGCCTATAATCTATCTTCCTAATTATATAAAACAAAACATCATCATCAATCAATCCGAATCTCTCACTAAATCACTAAATTACACAACCACCAATCTGTGAAGATCTTCAAGATCCTTAAAGTGGGTCTCGGGTAGGTATTCTTACTGTTTTGTTTTGGGGTTCGAGTGTTTGTGGGTGTGTTTGTGTATGTGTGTTTGTGAGTGTTGTGTGAGGTCACGTCTTTGTTGGTTTGTTTTGAGAAAGAGGTTGTGTTACGTGAGTCGAGGGTGAAAATGAGTCTGAGTGAGTGTAATTCGAGAGTGTGAGGGAGTCGGTTTAGGTGATGTTTGTAGTCGAAAATAGGTGAGGGAGTCTGCTAAGAAATTGTTCGAGTCTTGTTTGAGTGGTGTGGTTGTGTCAGGGAGTCGAGAGTGTGAGGGGTTTGTTTGTGACGAGGGGTGCTCGAGTGTGAGTGTATTAGGTGGGTAATACGAGAGGTTGGGTTTTTGCTTGACTTTGGTTATCGAGGGTCAGTTGTGAGGGTCTGTTGTGAGGGTCTGTTATCGAGGGTCTGTTGTGAGGGTCAGTTGTGAGGGTCTGTTGTCGAGGGTCTGTTGTGAGGGTCTGTTGTGAGGGTCTTTTATAAATCCGTTTTGGAGTCTTTTGTGTTCCAGGATGTGGGTATTCGAGAGTGGGTGTCTGAGAGGATGGGTGTGAATCGAGAGTTAGGGTGTTGTTGGTTTTGAGTGTTAGTGTTTGTGTTTGAGAAAATGTTTTTCGAGTCAATAGTGTGGTGGAGTCTGTTTGAAGTGGTTGAGGCTGGACTGTGTGTCGAGTCAAATGTTGGGGCTGTTGTGTTTGAATCTGTTTTGAGTCTTTAAATTCCCATTATATTTGAATCGTCTTCAGTTCATTCAACCGTTCATGCGGAATATTGATTGATCCGGAATAAACTGGTTGATCCGGAATAACTGGTTGATCCGGAATAACTGGTTGATCCGGAATAACTGGTTGATCCAGAATAACTGGTTGATCCGGAATAACCCACTCGTTCGGAATAAGTTATTTATCCGGAATAAACTAAGACTTTGTTCATCCAGAATGTTTTTGAAACCACTTGCTCATTCGGAATGTCCTGATGAGTCTGTGTGTTGATGAAGGACTGTTGGACACTCGTGAGACTTTTTGACAGTTTTGACCAAAAAAGGAAAACAGAAAACTGATAAAACTGATAAAAAATAGATTGAGAAACTGATTATAAAAAAATTATAAAAACTGATTATAAAAACTTAAAAATAAAAGCTTTAATAAAAATGAAAATAAAAAATAAAAATTAAACAGACATTCACTTTTCACTTCACGAAGGATAAGAAAATTTTTAAATAATTCAATCAAAAATTCAAACAAAAAATAAAATAGAAAGAGTTTTTTCAATAAACATACAAAATTAAAAAGAGAAAACACAAACTTTTTATAAAAACATAAACTTTTTAAGATTTGATAATAAAAGTTTTTGATTTTGCATAAAAATTTGTGATTTTTATGTAAAAAATAAGTAAATCTAAAGATTTGACTATCATTTAAAACATAAAAATAGAAACTTTTTAAAATTTAAGCTTAAAAAATCAAAACCCACCAAAATCAATAAAAATAAAAGCAAGAATAAACCAATCTAACCTTGGCTCTGATACCAATTGAAGGTCTACGAGAATCTTGGCATATTCTACATGTTGGATTGGATTGATTAGATGGATTAATGATGAATAAAATATAAAAGAGATAAGAAGGAGATGAGGGTGTAGAGAGAGAAAGGAGAGAAAAGATAAGAGTGGAGAGAGAAAGTTAAATGGAATTAATGAAAATAATGAATCACCAACCCCTCCTAACATGCTAGTGTTGATCCCGAACTTAGATCGATTTAGCTTTATGTATACGAGATTAGATCAAGTAATACACTTAGAGAAACCTTTGTATATGATTATGATAATCTAAGTGTTATGCGGAATTAACACTTAAACAAGAACACACAATGATATAAACAAACTTTCACTTTGATTAATGATATCAAACTTGCTTACAATGAAAGTAGTTTCCGAATGAAAACTTATATGAAACATTAACCTAAAGGTCTTCTTTTATAGACATAAGAAGCCTTGTACAATAATCTACGTATCAGCTATTCTAGGTAAAGATAAATATAGAAAATACATTGTTGTTCCTATCTTTACTAGAAGTAATCTAGAATACAATAAACGCGTAGAGTATATCTTCCCATCAGTGCTTGTCTTCAATGTATCAACGCTTGACTTTGTCTTGTCAACGCTTGAGCTGTCAGCGCTTGTTTTGCTCCTGTCAACGCTTTTTTTACTCTTGTCAGCGCTCAAGTGATCTGGCCTTAATTTATTCCCAACAATCCTCCCCTAAACTTGATATCCACTCTTATGATCAAGTTTCTGAATAAGCATTAAGGACTAGGAGGAATCTTACAAACCTTCTCATATTGGTAATGAATAAATCTGATCAAGTCTTTTGCCACGTCACTTGAATAATCAATTTCCAGCTGAGTGTCCTTCATCTTCTCCAAAATAACCTTGGATATGAAATATTGACCATCCACAAGCAGATACTCAGCAAACTTTGTAGAGCTCAAATGGTAAACACCAGCAGCTGAATATAATCTCCATTGAAGACCACTGAGGTCATCTTCAAGATCCTTCCAAATAGCAGGATCCTCATCTTTTGGTCCACACATTCTCTTGAATGTGGACCACAATTTTATTCCATTAGCTGAAGTTGGTGCTTCAGCCTCATACTTGGTCTCTAGCAACCTCCATAGGTCTACCAAGTCTTCTCTATCACAACTTGTAAACAAAGATATGAGAGTGGTAAAAGTGTGTACCTCTTTGCCATACCTGCCAATTTTCCAAAACCCACATTCATCTTCTTCATAGTTCACAATCGGGTTTCTGGAATCTAATGGTAACACTTGTACCATATCTGAAGCTTCTAATGGTGAGAGCTTGAGGCTCTTTCTTATGACAGCTTCACTTGGAAATAGTGGATCCATATCTTTTGGAAACTCAAGAGAAAATCCCTTTTTCACTGGTCTGGGAACAAACATTGCTTTCTTGAGTTCCATTTCTTCTGCAAGTTCTTCTTTCCTTTCATCAGAAAGAAGTCTGAGAGTGTTTGCTTCCTGCACTCTCACCCAAATGGGATAAGCCTTGCATTCCAACTCATCAAATGTCAATGCCCTCAATTTCTGATAAGTCCATCCTACTCCATGACATCTGAGTAACATGCAGTATAGCTCCCTTCTATCCCTTTTCAATTCTGAGAGAATATTGCTTGCCTTGTGTTTCAAAATTACCTGGCAATCCTTTTGAACTCTGAGGAGAATCTCCAAACCCCATATTTGATCTGAAACAGTCAAGTGTGGATTCTCCATACATCTTTCTTCCTAAGCATTATACATTTGAACCACCTCTGGCATATCAAAGTCAACCTGCAATTTCAACTCTCTCAATTTCTCCTTGGCCAACTCATCTCCATACTCAAGTCTTTCTGGTTCTATAATCATAACACTTGAGTCTGAGCTAGCTCCATCACTTCCTTCTTCTGAAGTAACAACAAATGGTGACTCTTTCACCTCCTTTCTATCTTGTTTCATGATTTGTGCAGCCAATCTTCTATCAAACTCAACTTGAGCTGCATCCTTTGGAACAACCTCTTCTACCATAATACCCTTACCCTTATCTAATGGAGCAATTGTTGGTAAGGTAGATGGTGATACCTGTGAAGAAACCTCCTTGATGATGGATGATGACGGGGATACATCACCCTCATGTGCAGGTCTGTCAACGCCCAATTTAGCTGTGTCAGCGCCCAAAATTCTTCTGTCAGCGTCCAAATTCTCCTTGTCAAAGCCCAAATTTCCTGTCTCAGCGCCTTTTGCAATCTCCTCCAACATGGCTGTAAATGATAAATTCAAGTTGGTAGGAGAAACTAAGGACGTATCAAAACCTGTTTGTTTCTTCAAACTTGTAAGGGCCTCAGCAACATCCAAAGATTGACCATCATGGCTGCCCTTATCACTCAGATTTATTGGATCTTCCTCCCCTTTGGAAGATTCCTCCATACCTCTCCTTGCACTTGCAGTCTCCAAACCAACAATCCTCTCCCTCAATTGCTTGAGTTCAAGGCCTTGTGAGCTGACAACTTGTACTAAGTCTGCATTTTGCTTTTGCAAGCTCATGCAGACTGCCGTCAATTCAATTAGGGTCATTGGTTCCAATCTGCCCTCTTCTAAAATGGGGATTTGACCTCCCAAGTCAGATTCATTGGGCATGGATGAGGACTTAATGATGGTGGGACTGCCTTGGCCAGCTTCTAAGCCAAAACCAATAGTCCCAGCCTCATCCATGTCACCAACCACACTTGTGGTGGTGGTTCTCTCTGCTACATGGCTAGGACCACCAGAGGAGAACACTCTAGTAGTCCTTTGGCATTTCATCAACCTATATTCAGTGGGTGTGGAAGATGGTGTGGAAGAATGGGTGGATGTGGGTTGGTTAAGGGGTGTTTGGGTTTGTGAAGGTTGTGTGTCAACGTTGGAAATAGGCACATCAACGCCAACATTTAATGTGTCAGCGTTGAAGGGTTCTTGGTCAATTTGCATATGTTTAGGGGAAGGTAATGGTTCAGGTATTGGGTCAATTTGTGGTTGGGGGTCTGGTTGGGGTTGAGCTGCTGCAATGACAGCAAGCATAGCTTGGGTTAAGGGTAGGTCACGATGGGGGGGGGGGGTGAGTTCATCTTCATAAAAATAGCTTTCTTTTGCACAGGGATCTCATAAAAATCATTATGATCCCTTGTGCAGTATCCTTGAACATCAAAAACCATTTGTAAAAATCGGGGATAAGCTAAAGTCATTTTGTTCCCCTTATTTTTACACATGCCCTCAAAAATCATTTTAGAATAATTAAATTTTTGCCCAGTTGCAATACACACAATTGCACTTGCAATAGATCTATTGATCTCATTGTGTGCAGTGCATTTGGGACTCAAACATTGAAGGAGGACATGTATGAGGTACTTCCAGGCTGGGGGAAACTCCTGTTTATGATACTTTTTTAAAGTACCTTCATTAGGAAAAGGATATCCCAAAGCCCTTACTCCTTGTTCTATCTCATTAATGGGAAGGGTTGCTATACCATCAGCATCATCAAGATGCAAGGCTTGACGTACCAAAGCCTCAGTAACCACCCAAGGTCTCCCATGAACAATAGAAGTCAATGTAGTCACTCTATTAACTGTTGAGGAACTGACAGTGTTCCAAAACTGTTTAATATGTGTGACTAGAATGAGTGGTGCATGAGAAAGAGCATACCTTAGAGGGGATGCGTTCAAATATGCCACCATTTGTGTGTATTGGGGAAATAGAGTATCATCAGCTTCAAGATACACGATCATGTTGTGTTGACTTCTGAATCCCAATTCCAATTCTGATGGTTTAAACTTTGGTGCCATTGTTGAAAGCTGTTAAAATGTTTGATGAAGATGAAGTTGATAAGAGAAAATTGTGTTAGACAAGAAGTATAGATACCCTTTAAAAATAGGAGCCAAATTTATAGGAGAAGAAACCGCATGTGATTGGCCCAAAAATAGGCAAGTATTTTCAAAAACACAATCATGAAAATATTGAAAAAGAATAATTTTATCTCATGCATTAAATGAGGTTTATCTGCTCCCAAAATTACGGCCTAAAAATATGTCAAAAAGTAACAACTGGGTAGGTCCCATTGAGTGTCAACGGTCAAAAATAACCTATCAACGCCCAACGGCTATAATCTTGTCAGCGTTTGCCTATAGCCATGTCAGCGTCTAAATTGGTCACAACAACGCTTGGAAAAATTCTTGTCAGCGTCCAAAAATAAAAATGTTTAAAAATGAAAAATGACCTTAACAAAGTAATTTATCCTAGAGAAAATAACCAAAAAGCTGATAATTATTGTAGGGCGGCAAGCACTGTCCAGTTATGCACACTTGCTTAAGCAAGATAGACATAACAGTCCTCTAGTGTCCCTTGCTAACCAAAACTCTTAACAACCAAGTTACCTTATAAAATTCCTTGTTACTCCCAAGTAAATCCCATAACAAAATTATTCCCAAGTCTCCCAACAGACCACAACCAATGCTAGGCCAAAAATGTCTTGGCAGCATGCATAGTATATCAACTTTGCATGCTACAGTACCTCATGATTTAGTAAAACTAACTCATACTCACCTGTGGACACAATCTAGAATTGTGATAAGAGTATCATATGGATACCCAAACATCTTAAAGGTTCCTAAAACCTCCCCTTAAACTATGATACATAAGTTGCTAAAAACATGCATGAACATAAAAATTTATGTCAAGATAGGAATTAAAAATTCCAACCATCATCCATAAATAAAAACTTGTCCAAATGCTTCTCCATTCATCCATAAGCAACTCTGTATCCAATGATATACTGCTAACACCATCTGCACATTTAGATTGAAAACCACAAAACTAACATTGTTGCTGACAACGCCCCGATAACACATGACAGCGTTGAGGGAAGCTTTGTCAGCGTTAGACAATTATATTGCTGACAACGTTACAAAACACTTATCAGCGTTCAAGCAACCTTTGTCAGTGTTAGAAAAATATAGTGGAAAATCTAAATCATCATAAGACCAATAACAATGCATCATCCTGTACATACTTTTACAAAAAGACTCCAAAACACATATTATGTGAGATTGACCATTCCAATACTTGTTACCAAGTATTGAAACCTCCCAGCATCAAAAGGTTTAGTTAGTAAATCTGACAAATTTTCCTTAGTGTCAACCCTATCTGGTTGTATTAAACCTTTTTCAAAACAATCTCTTATAAAATGGTGTCTAATTTCTATGTGTTTAGTTTTAGAGTGATGTACAGGATACTTAATGATGAATAAAGTACTGTTATTGTCAACAAATATCTTGGTATGCATGAAATTATACCCATAGTCCAACAGCTGGTTCTGAATCCACAAAACTTGTCCACAACAAGCGGTTGCAACCACATACTCAACTTCAGTTGTAGAATTAGCCACCACTGTTTGTTTCTTGCATTGCCAAGATATCAACCTGCTCCCAAGAAACTGACATCCACTAGTTGTGGATTTCCTATCAAATTTATCACCTCCATAGTCACTATCTGAATATGCAATCAGCTCCAATGGTGAATCCTTTGGGTACCATAAAGGTGACATTCTTTGGGAGTCACTTGATGGCGTGCACAAGCACACACAGCAAACATGATGTCAGGTCTGGAGGCTGTAAGATACATCAAGGATCCAATCATGGATCTATAGTGCCTGACATCAACATCTTTCCCATCTACAATCTTTCCCCAAGGGTGTTCTCTATCCATAGGAGTAGTAGCCCTCTTTTCATGTGGAGAAAAGCCAAACTTCTTCAAGATCTCAGCCACATATTTATCCTGGGAGATGAAGATACCATCTTCTTTCTGCTGAACTTGTAAACCATGAAAGAAGTTCATCTCCCCCATAGCACTCATCTTGAATTTGTCTGTCATAAGCTTGGAGAAATCCTCACTCATCTTTGGATCAGTAGACCCAAAAATGATATCATCAACATAGACCTGGACAAGCAACACATCCTTGCCTTTCTTCTTTGTAAACAGTGTCTGATCTATGGTGCCCCTCTTGAATCCGTTGTCCACCAAGTAGGTAGACAAAGTACCATACCATGCTCTAGGGGCTTGATGAAGTCCATACATAGCCTTCTTGACTCTATACACTTTATCTGGATTCTATGGATCCTCAAAACATGGAGGCTGCATCACATATACCTCCTCAACAATAGTTCCATAGATGAAGGCACTCTTGACATCCATTTGATAGACAGTGAAGCCCATGCAGGATGCATAGGCTAAAAAGATCCTTATAGATTCAATCCTTGCAACTGGTGCAAAGACTTCCTCATAGTCTATCCCATCCTCTTGTGTATATCCCTGAGCCACTAACCTTGCCTTTTTTCTGACCACAATGCCTCTTTCATCTCTCTTGTTTCTTAGAACCCATCTTGTCCCTACAGGTCTGACATATCTGGGACAATCAACCAGCTCCCAAACATCCTGAATTGCAAATTGGTGAAGCTCATCCTGCATTGCTTCCACCCAACTAGGTTCATTGAGAGCATCAAATATTTTCTTGGGTCCTGTTGTGACAGAAAACAGGCAAACAAACATGCTTGCACAAGAGGGGTATCAACCTTCTTGTATATATTGGCATTAAACCCACCAAGACCTTGATGAGATCTTCTAGTCTGAAATGGAGTCATAATATCACCAATGATTTGAGAAGTGGGGTGATTCTTCATAGTGGAAGTGAGAACTCCTCCTTCAAAAAGTCTGGTGTCCTCAACCTCATTCTCCATGTTGCTAATATCTTCTTCATCAGACTCTCTTTCATCAACATGAGGATGAACCTCTTCATATATATTAGAAGGTTCACCTTGTTCAAAAATGGAAGAGAAAAGATGTGCAGAAGTGTTGTCAACGCCTGAACCTTGTTTGTCAACGCTTGGGCTAACAACGCTTGAACTGTTGTTGTCAACGTCTGAACCATCAACGTCTGAATTGGTCTTGTCAGTGCTAGATTTGCCTTTGTCAGCGTCTGAAGGACCATGCATGTTTGTATCTGGTGGTACTTGGAGACCAACATTACCTTTACCAGCAGCAGCAAAAGCATCTGTCCAAATAGGAATTGTAACATATTATTGGATAGGAGATGTCTTTTCTGCTTGTGATCCAACCTTTTCATGAACCTGAGTACCTGAAACATCAACAACTTGTTCCTCCACAACATTTGAAGTTACCTTCACAATGTCTGGATTAGTGACAGGCATATAATTTAAAGTTCTAGATAAAGGTTCCAAGTCAAACAACCAATTAGGACCACTTTCAGGATCACTAGGTTTATTTTCTAAAAACCTAACATGTACTCTTTCAAGTATACGATTTCCTCTTTAAGATAAACCCTATATACCTTGCTCTGCACTGAATACCCCATGAAGTAGCCTTCATCACCTTTTGCACTAAGTTTACCTAAGGCATCACTAGTGTCTAAAACTACTACATGACAACCAAAAGGTCTGAGAAAACCAATATTAGGTTTTCTTCCCCAAAGTAACTCATAAGGTGTTTTGTTCTGAATTTTGTTAACCAATGCTCTATTTTGAACATAACAAGCTGTATTAACAGTCTCAGCCCAAAAGGCTATAGGAAAATGAGCATCAGCCAACATTGTTCTGGCTGCTTCAATTAGGGTTCTATTTTTCCTCTCAGCAACCCTATTTTGCTGTGGGGTTCTAGCAATACTAAATTGCCTAGTAATTCCTTTCCTGGCACATAAATCATCTAGCTTCTTATTCCTAAATTCACCACCATTATCACTCCTAAGCATTTTAACTTCATTGCCAAACCTCTTCTCAATCTGAGTGATAAAATCAATTAGAATATCAACTGTCTCACTCTTCATAGCTAGAAAGAATGTCCAAGTAAACCTAGAAAAGTCATCTGTGATGACAAAGCAATATGACTTACCATTCAAACTTTCTATATTGGTTGGACCAAAGAGGTCCATGTGTAGCATATGAAGAGGTCTAGAACTAGTATGCACCTGTTTGGACTTGAATGAGACTTTGTGCTGCTTGCCTTTAAGACATGTAACACAGGAGTGGTCATTGTGGAAGGCCTTCTCAGGCAAACCATCAACCAAGCCAAGTCTCGCAAGCCTATTTATATTTTTAAAATTTATGTGCCCTAGTCTCCTGTGCCACAAATTACTCTCATCTACTGAAGCTTTAGCATAAAAACAAGACATATTATTATTCATTTTAATCCCATTCAGATTCACATTGTATATGTCTTTATGCCTAGGTGTTCTATACTCAATATATTTCTCATCAGGGATCTTATAATCCTTGCTTAACACCAAACACTCAGTATCAGTAAACAGAACTTTATTTTTGTTATCACAAACTTGTGATACACTGAAAAGATTGTAATCAAGTTCTTTTACCAGAAATACGTTTTCAAAACGCAAATTCTTGGTGAGAAGGGTTCCTTTGCCTGTGATAGTACCATATCCGCCTCCAAAGTAAACCGTATCACCATCCTTAATGGGAGTGAAGTTGGTCAAATAGTCTTACTTCCCTGTCATGTGCCTTGAGCATTCACTATCCCAATATCCATAATCATTGACCTGTCTTTGAATGCCCTGCACATAAAGAAAACAAATTAGTTTTCTTTGGGAATCCAAGCCTTAGAAGACTTGGATTCATATGGTTGTTCAATAAGAACAGATTTAGTTCTCACAACAACCCCATTTTCATCCTTCTTAGGATGAAATACCCAGTTAACCCCAATAGGTTTTGTAATGACCTTTGAAATGTAATTTAATCTGTTGCAGGTCATTGAAATCCCATTATCATTAGGGTTTTGATCTTTCTTGGGTCTCCATGTTAAGCTTGAAGAAGCTTTAGACCCCTTACCCTGTGGTTGCAAATATTTAGGTCTGGTCACGTTTCTGTCAGCGTTAGGATTGGTCTTGTCAACGCTGAGATTACCCTTGTCAGCGTTGAACCTAGGGTTTGCTAAAGAAACCTATTGCCTATTCGCCAGGTGTTTGTCTTTTGAAATGGTCTTTGTCCATGAGTGTTAGACCCTCTAGTGAAGAATGGGGCAGGTATAACAACTTGTGGACTTTGCTGCACACAAGGTTTGGGTCTGACAATGTTTGACTTTCTAACAACGTTGACTTTGTTCCTGTCAGCGCTGAAATTGTTCCTGTCAGCGCTGACTTTGGGAGCGTTGACACACTTGTATGCCAAGTGTGAAAAGCTACCACAAGTGTAACAAGCTTTTCTAGACACAACCTTAGGTCTAGAAGAGAAGAAGCCTGTTCCATTATTGCTAACTTGGCTCTTGGGTGACCTAGTATTCCTATACATCTCTGCATATTTAATGGTAGGTTTTCTATCAGTGTTTGAGCCTAGGTCAACATCTTTACCAGTGATTGGGTTGGTAACCTTAATGGGAGTTGACTCATTGGGACTTTCACATAGCAAGCCACCCTTAACAAATAAAGTAGGGTTAGCTTTCTTCCATTCATTCAGGTTAGTCAAATTTTGTTGGTACTCTTCAACTGGAGTGACAACTCTTGGTGGAGGAATGAATTCCTCCTCTTGGAATTCTGGCAAACCAGTCCAAGATAGGTCCTTTTGTTGGACACCATAGAAGTCACCAGCTGGTGGTGGAACCAAAGAGTAATAATTCATCCCAATCCTAGTCATGTCCTTAGGATCCCTTTGTTTACCCACACAGTCTCCTAGGGTTTGAGTGGCTCTATCAAATCTTTGAATTTTAAGGCCAACATTGTCTTTATTCTTAATGGCCACATCTAATTTAGCCTGTAACTCACCATTAACCCTTTCCATAATGTTTCTAATATCCATACTAGCATTTAACTCATGTTTAAAGATATTTATTTTATCCTTTAAGTCAAATTCCATTTTCTTGTATTCAGAAACTGTCTTCTCAGTTTGAGTGAGAGCTAGTTGGTAATTAGACAGTTTGCACTTTTCAGTACTCACATCACTTAATAATCTTAACACCTCTTTGTTAAGCTTCTCAGTGTTTAACCTACAACCTTTACTACAAAAAGCATCATTGTATACCTCATTATCAGATGAAGAGGAGGAGTGTGCCATGAGAGCATATTCAACATGCTCTTCTTCTTCAACCTCAGCAACCAAAGCTTTATCCTCTTCAACATTCTTAGCCAGATAGCTCCAATCCCATCCCATACCATCAATTCCTTGAACTGCAACCATGGCTTTAGGATCTTGAGCTTTAACAACTTGACTTGAGGGTTTACCAGCATCAGATCTTCTAGGAGATCTGCATTCCCTCATGAAGTGCCCCATACGATGACAGTTGTTGCATTCAACTTTGGATTTATCAAATCCAGCTGTGTCTTTTGCATTGAAGGTCATCTTCTTCTTAAGCCTTCTGTTCCACCTGTTTTCTCTTATACTAGCAAGAGCCATGTTCCACTTAATGTCCATCTCTTCCAAGTGCTCATCACTTATCTGCTCAAGGTCCTCATATGTAATCACTGAACCATTGGGCAAAGAAGCAATATAAGCACATACAGTATCCAAATCTAAACCAGCAGGTTTAACTCTTGGGGAGTCACTTTTGAATGTGTCAGCGTCTAAAAAGGAGACGTTGACAAGACTTGTTCCAGCGCTGACACATGATGATCCAGTAACTGGATGCATGTAAGATTCCTTCTGGTTGAATTGACCTTCACTATGAGAGAAGAAGGCCATGTTACTGTTGGTGGACTTGCTTCCAGGCTCTAAAAGAGTTTCATCTTCCAACAGCCTCAGTTTGTTGTAAATGTCATCAAACGTGGAACTTTTGTAAGTATTATTGGCAAGAATGGATCTTGCCTCAATCTTCCACACCTCACCAAGACTTTTAAGAAAAGTAGCATTGATGTCAACATCACCAACTTGTGTCCCCATGAAGGACAATTTGCTTGTAATGTCAAGCAATCTGCTTCTCACACTACTCAGCTTCTCATTGGGTTGTGCTTTAAAAACAGCATAATCATGCATAAGTTGTTTCTTCTTTTCTTCCCTAGTATCTGCATTACCACCATATGCAACTTCAAGAGCTGCCCAAAGCTGCTTAGCAGAATCATAACCTCTATATTTATGCTGGTTCTCTTGTCCCAGCGAGAGTTTCAGAATATTTAGGGTTTTCATGTCAACCCTTTTCTTTGCTATGTCTTCAGCAGCCACAGCTCTACCATCTTCAGGTTTTTCTTTCTTATCCTCTTCAGAACATCCAGCAACAGCTGATCTTTGAGTAATAGCATCAAAAATCTTTTGGGCTTTATCGAATGTGTTTCCATATTCAATGATCTCCCAGAGTGTGTAGTCATAGATCCCTAGATATTGCTCAAAGTTGAATTTCCACAATTCAAAGTTGGTTGCATCAAGCATGGGAATCTTGATGTTTGGTAAAGGTGAGGAGGAGGAGGTTATTGTTTCAGACATGATGTTGTTAGGGTTTTTGAGAAAATTTGGGTTTTGGTGATTTTTTTTAGGGTTCTTGTGTTCTTTAAAGATCAAAAGTTCTTCAACAAGCTCTGATACCACTTGTTGATCCCAAACATAGATCGATTTAGCTTTATGTATACGAGATTAGATCAAGTAATACACTTAGAGAAACCTTTGTATATGCTTATGATAATCTAAGTGTTATCCGGAATTAACACTTAAACAAGAACACACAATGATATAAACAAACTTTCACTTTGATTAATGATATCAAACTTGCTTACAATGAAATTAGTTTACGAATGAAAACTTATATGAAACATTAACCTAAAGGTATTCTTTTAAAGACATAAGAAGCCTTGTACAATAATCTACGTATCAGCTATTCTAGGTAAAGATAAATATAGAAAATACATTTTTGTTCCTATCTTTACTAGAAGTAATCTAGAATAAAATAAACGCGTAGAGTATATCTTCCCATCAGTGCTTGTCTTCAATGTATCAACGCTTGACTTTGTCTTGTCAACGCTTGAGCTGTCAGCGCTTGTTTTGCTCCTGTCAACGCTTGTTTTACTCTTGTCAGCGCTCAAGTAATCTGGCCTTAATTTATTCCCAACAGCTAGGAGGGGTATATATAGCCCACCCTACATGTGGGCTATATGGGCTATACGTTAGTAACTAGATCACGAGCCCGTTACATTAATATATCGTTGGAGCGACCGATCCTTCATAAATACGTAAAAACATATTTCCAACAACACTGGTGCCTCTAGTGTTATGGTTATGGTACCTCCATAACTAGATGACATGGCATGCATGTATATAGCTTAGGCATTTAAAACTAAACATAAGCAATCAAAACATATAAAACAAATACTTGGGAAAACAGTTGGCTGTAAACAGGGAATCATAATAAAGAAAGAGAATGTCCATACTGAAGGACGGAATATGCGTACCTTATGTCTAGTGAACGAGGAAAGACGAAAGTGTTAATCCCACTTCAATCCATAACACATGATTTTGAGTAGATTTAGAGAGATAAAGAGAAGAAAGTCAGAGAGAGAAAGTAGAGAGAATGGTAGAAGGTTAATGTTTACTAGAGAGAGAAAGTAAAATGAACCATACCCTCTTCCACACATGGAAGAGGGTTTATATACCCATGAGCTTAGTGGACTTATGGGCTTGTTTCTTGGCCGGGCTTGGCTTGCACTTGGGTATATAGCCCCTAACTTATACAATATTAGCTTAAAGTCCAAGCCCGGTTTTCCCGACTAACCTATTACAATACAAGACCTTTAACGACTAAGATGACCTATTACATTCTTGTTCGACTATATAAAATATAGGGCTAACAATCTCACCCAATGTATCGGTCATCTTTAAATACATAAGATGATTGAGTGAATACATTCTTGTGGAGGTGATCTTTTTTCTTTGGTCTTGTATCTTGGTCTTGATCTTGTTTGTAACGGCTTTGTTCCTTCATGCTTTTGTGATCTATATCTTGAGCCTTTTTCCTTTGACTTTGAGCGCTTGATATCTTCATCTTGTGCTCCTTGTGACTAAGATGACCTATTACATTCTTAGGTATCTTGATTATCGCCATCTTGTTCTCTTGTGAATTCTGAATCGACATGTTCACACTTTGTTGATTTTGAAAGGCTAACAATTTCCCATACAAGTATAGTTGTAGTTAATCCTTCAAATATTCATCAAAGTTGCGGAAGACTTTATATTTTAGTATGAACATGTGAAGACGACTTTGGTTAGTACACATCTATGCCACCATCTTGATATGCAACAACATATATAGACATGGATAAAATGGCTTTGAACATTTCATCCTAACTCGATAGAGTTTTACCTCCAGTCGGTGAAGATCGTTAGACGATATTAGATACCTTACCTGTGATCGGGTGGATTCGATTAAGAACCTCCTTGACAGGGTTTCCTAGCGGTAGTAGCCAGTTCTCTTTACTCGACCGTCTCAATGCAGACTGCGAACATAAAGAGTAAATCATAAGGATAAATTATCCGTCTGATTAGAGTCATCAATTCAGAATTCCTGGAACAAGTTTGATTCAATAAGAATCGCACCATTGTTGCTTTCTAGTTTGTCACAAGCTTGTAACATAGAGAATCTTGTGAGTCACCTACCGTAGTGCTGTTTGATGTTGACACTGGAAGGATTTCCATTCGTTACTATGAGCATTCAAGAGTCTCACTCTGAATGTTCTGGCAAGATCACACGGATTTTGCAAAGAAACCTAGAATCAATTTTGAATCAATTAAGAATCCAAACTTAGTTGCATTCCAGTTCTCACAAGTTTGATTCGTGTAGAATCGCACAAGTTACCTACCATGAGTTTGTTTGATGCTGGCTCAAGCAGGATTTCCATCTTCATTGTGAATTGTATCACTTAGATGTTTTGGAAATATCACAAGGATAATGCGTAGGACTCGATTGTGTTCTAATGAGATAATAGATTGATCTCTTTTTTGCTTTAGACTCGATAAGTGCATTTTAGTAGTCGGAGGCTGGAGCAGACTGCCACCTTTTCAATATTAATTAACTCGAAGTGAGAAAGTCAATAGATATGTGTTGATATCCGTGACAATGAGCCAAGTTTCTTTTGAGAGAAACTCGAATGGCTGGGGAAGGGTTGTGCATTGCATCACTGGGTCCATGACGACATGTCTTCAATAGATGTATTGAACCGGTTTCTGCCTAGGTTGCATAGAATATTCAACACCTTCAATGCTTTCCAATACGTCATCACTAGCACCTTGTTGTGATTGTTCCAGTGCTAACTTATGTAATTGGTCCGCATTCAGCTTCATTCCACTCCATCTTTCCTAAGGACAACTATTTCTAGCTATGGAATGTCCTTGGGTAGATCCCTCCGGTTCTGGTTGGATCATAGGACTTAGTTTCCTATCCTAAACCAGCTTTTAACTCCATCATTCCATCATGGATAATAGGTGTTTTGGGTATAGATCGTAACCATAAAACCATTCAAAACCTATTCAAAGTGCTTGATAAAAAACAAAACTTTTAACAATTTGAAAGTTTTAGATTTCCGAAAAGCTACCCTACACACATGCATCGATATACGAAAAAGTTTAGCATGTGAAGGAAAGAGTTACACTTGAGTCTTTAAGATCACATGTTGCGAAATATTATATTTGAATCATATTTTATCCCCCTATCTCTAATATAAAAACTTAATATTAGAGATACCAATTGATTAAAATGTGACAGTTTCTAAAAATCGTTAGGAGAGAAACATGTGTGAAAGCATGAATCATGGAACATTAAGTCGGGTTGCTCCCCCTCAACAATATATGTGTGTCGTGAGACAAAATTTGACAAAATTTTGGAAAAAAAGACACCACAAAATATGTTGAGGTACGGAGTTGAGATGCCTTTTCCGATATTGTATATTATTAAGACAGTTTTAAACCATTTTCGGAATGTGTTGGATACATACAATATGACAACATCAAAGATCTACCCAACAACATTAAAGGCTTAGATTTTAAAACGCACCCCCTCAAAAATTGATCAAAATAACATTTGACATTTTTGAGATATAAAATCACATTATGAGGAAGGGAGTGTTGAACACACAATTTTGAAAGATTTAGAAAAACCTTTTGAGAAATTCATGAAAAATTGTATTCAATGGTTTTAAAATAAATTCCGATTTACATGAGCTCAAAACTTTAAATATTTTGTGACTAGCTCATGACCGAGAAAAATTAATTTCCCGTTTTAAAGGATAAGTTATCATCCGTGATAAACTCTCCTTAAGGTGAAGTTCGAGTTCTAAGCTGACATTTACTTAGAATTCGTTTTTCATAAACTTAAAAACTTTGAATGTTGTTATGAGAAGCTCATGACCGAGAAATATGATTTTCTCGTTGAGATGGATATGTTATCGTCCGTGATAAACGTTCCTTATTTGAGGTCCGAGTCCTAAGCTGTGATGCGCTTAGAAGTCATTATGAGAGAATATGAGACAACTTCATTTTGACAGAACCTCCAAGTCATCTGGAGTCATATACTTCATACCAAGATGGCTAACGAGATACGCAAACCTATCTTCAGATAGAGCTTTGGTAAACAAGTCTGCCAGCTGGTACTCAGTTCTAACAAAGTATAATTCCACGATGTCGCGTTCTACTTGTTCCTTGATGAAGTGATATCTGACATCGATGTGCTTGGTGCGGGAGTGCTGAACCAGATTGCAAGAGATGTCTATGGCCGACTTTGAGTCACAATACATAGGTATTTTATCAAAGTGGAAGCCATAATCCGTGAGTTGAGTTTTCATCCAAAGGACTTGAACACAACACGCGGATAAAGACACATACTCTGCTTCTGCGGATGACAGCGAGGTGCAATCCTGCTTCTTTGACGACCAACTAACGAGTTTGTCTTCCCCTAGAAATTTTACGCCACAAGAAGTGATCTTTCTAGTATCAAGGCAACCTGTATGATCAGAATCTGAAAAAGCTATTAGATGAAAACCAGTTTCCTTCGGATACCAAAGTCCCATGTGAATGGTATTCTTAAGTACCGAAAGATCCGTTTAACCTCCTTGAGGCGCTTTTCAGTAGGTCTAGCTTAATATCGTGCACAATAACATGTGGCATGATGAATATTAGGCCTGCTGGCTGTAAGGTACATGAGAGACCCGATCATACTGCGATATCACATTTGATCTACGGGAGGTGAGTACAAGTCAGCGTCTAGGGATGTGGTCGACAATGGTGTACCAAAACGAGCACATGAGGTCATACCATGCTTTTGAAGTATATCTTGAGCATACTTAGCTTGGTTAATAAAGATACCACGTGGGGATTGATTAATCTGGAGGCCTAAAAAGAATTTTAGCTCCCCTATCATTGACATTTCAAATCTGCTGTGCATTAGTTTTTCAAAACGTTTTGAAAGTTTTAGGTTCGTAGAACCGAAAATAATGTCATCAACGTAAACCTGCACTAGCAGTTTGTCATCCGATATTTATTAATAAAGAGAGTAGCATCAATAGAACCTTTGGAAACCAAGAAGTTTGATAGTTCTTCGTATCCCGCCCTTGGAGCTTGTTTAACTCCATATAGAGCCTTCTTGAGACAATAGACTTTGTCAGGATGATGAGGATCAACGAATCCTTTCGGCTGATTCACATACACTTCTTCTTTCAAATGACCATTGAGAAAAGCATTTTTAACGTCCATTTAATAAACCGTGAAGCCCTTATGTGCATTATAAGCAAGGAATATCCTGACTGCTTCCAAACGAGCGACTAGAGCGAATGATTCATCAAAATCTATTCATTCTTGTTGACGGTACCCCTTAACCACAAGACGAGATTCGTTTTTGATGATTGTTTGTTCTTCATCCAATTTGTTTTTCCAGATCCATTTATAATCGAGAACCGATGTTCCATATGGTCTGTCGACAAGTTCCCATACTCCAAGTCTTTCAAATTGATGAAGTTCGTCTTGCATTGATTCAATCCACGCATGATCAGTCATGGCTTGTTTGATGTTTGTAGGTACAGTAAAACTCATGGTGAGTGCATACATACCTCGCCATCAGTTTCTAGTTGTCTGCATGTTCGAACCGGTTGTGAAGGATTTCCAATTACTTGAACCAATGGATGATCACGAGTCCAATGGTGATTGGATGGATATCATTGATAGAATGTGTGCATGTTTGACGGATCAACGTGTTGAGTATAAGACTCTCCGACTTCGCGTACTGGTGTACCGAATGGGTTGATAAATTCTTCTTCGTCAGACTATACATCGATTGCTTGATTGTTGTTTCCTCCTTCAGCATTGACAGTTGGTGATGTTGGTGGTATGATGGTTTCTTGAGTTTGTTGAGTATCCAATGTAATTGTCTCTTAGCAACGGTTGCTGAAGTAGATGTAGTTGTGTCTTGTTGAATTTGTTCAGGTGCATCAGCAGTATTGATAGCGAAAGGCTTTGACACAACTTGATTGTTTCCATAGTAATATTCATCAAACATTGGATCATATAAATCAACCAACTCATTCATTTGTGTCGTATCCTTCGAGTATGCTGTAGGAGTACTTTCTTGACGTTCTTGCACGGGACGTACACTGTTTTGTGTAGGTGTCATTGCTTGAAATTGAGGTGCGGGACTTGAGCTGTTGTGATCAAGTACCATTTGTGGCAATTCGTCAAATTTCACATGAATTTTTTCGACAATAATCTTTGTTCTCTTGTTGTAAACTCGATATCCTTTCGACAATGTAGCATACCCCACAAAAATACATGAATCACCTTTTTCTTTTATCTTTTCGAGATTCTCATCATCTTTAAGAATGTAGCATAAAGATCCAAATACGTGAAAGAATTTAACAGTGGATTTCCTGCTATTGATGATGTGGTAAGGTGTCTTTTCATGTCTAGGGATTACGAGAGAACGATTTTGAGTATAACACGTAGTTGCAATTGCTTCAGCCTAGAAGAATAGTGGTAATTTTGATGTAGAAATCATTGTTCGAGCTGCCTCAACCAAAGTACGGTTCCGTCTTTCGAAAACGCCGTTTTGTTCAGGAGTTCGAGCAATAGACGTTTGGTGTTCAATGCCTTCTTCTTGAAAGTAGGCTTGCAGAGTCTTGTTCAAAAATTCAGTACCCCTATCCGTTCTTACCGTTAAGACATGAGCTTGAAGCTTGCCTTGTATCATCTTGAGAAAGTTTTTGAGAACCTCTGGTGTTTCATCTTTGGACCATAAGAAGTAAGTCCATGTGTCTCTGGAATAATCATCGACAATCACGAGAATATACTTTTTCCCGTTAATACTCTCTACACGCATGGGACCACATAAGTCCATGTGTAGAAGTTCCAATCGTCCTTTTGAGCTTGGGGTAGTATTTGTTTTGAAAGACTTTCGTTTTGCTTTCCCCAACTCACAAGAAGAACAAAGATGGTCTTTGACGAATTTTAACTTAGGAAGATCGGTCACAATATCATTCTTCGAAAGCAAGTTGATGGTGTCAAAGTTGAGATGTGACAATCGTTGATGCCATAACCATTCTTGATATGATGAGGCTTTTGCCATTAAGCAAATTGGATTTGTTGAGGATGTGTCTTGAAGAGTTACCGTGTAGAGATCAGAACCACGAGAACCTGTAAGAAGGTCATTCCCATCGTAGTCTCTAACATAGCAAGTAGTTTTCCAAAAAGCTACTTCCAAATCCGCATCACAAAATTGACCAATCGAGAATAAATTGTGATTCAGTCCCTCGACGTAATAAACCCGTTTAATAGTGATATTCCCTTGAACCAAATCGCCATATCCAAGTATCGGTGCAAACTGATCATTTCCAAACCGAAGCGTACCCATAAACTTCTCCACGAAGTGACTGAGAAGCTTGAGATTGCCTGTCATGTGATTTGTGCACCCCGAGTCCATTATGATTAGAATAATTTTGACGAGCTGCATGAGAATTAGGAGACAATGTAGAGTTTGACAAATGGGAGCCCTTGATAGAAGTGGGTTCTAAAATATTAGTAAGCCTAAATGCAAATCCTAAAGGCAAGCTAACATTCATCGACCCAATTACAATAGTGGTAGTCTTAGGTACCCATTTGTATCCGGGTGGTGTAAATCTTGAGTAACCCCATTTACATGTCCTACTCATGTTCTCATAATGCTTCTTTAACATATTTTGTTTACGTATAGTAGGGGATTCTAACGCACTTAGTTTCTTAAGTGGTTGAGCAGTGGATTGGTTCAAAGTTCTTGTGGGTTTTCTAGTACTAGTGGGCACAAGAATAGGCTTCCCAGTTCTAGCATTCACGCCATTATGATTAAAAGCACAAAAATCATGATTGAAAGTATGAACACATTTTCCACATTCAACACAAGCAAATTTAACATTCAAGGTCTTAGCATTCAAACCGTCATTACATGCAGTTACAAACGTTTTATTCTTAGAAAACTTAAAATTCCTACGGTGGTCTTCTACTTCCAACTTCTTTCCTTGACTATTGTTAGGCATGACCTTATCTTGCAATCTAGTACTCTTAAGCTGTGGTCCGCTAACACTAGTAGTGGGAATTAATCATGTAGAAGAAGACACACGTTGATTAGTTTTCCTATTATACTGAGGTAACCGCGATGTTCCAGTTTGAGTGGGCCTAGTGTTCATCTTATACATTCCTGGTGCTATCACATTTGTGCTCTTATCATTACCTATCTTAGGTAAAGTTTGTGAGGGTTTTCCCAAAACAGATGATTTAGGGCATTTAACCGCATTCGGTTGACGAACGGCGAATGGTTTACCCAAAACAGACTTTCCTTTCATTTTCTCAATGAGTTTTTGTAACTCACTGATGGCTATATCCCTTTCTTGAAGTTGAGCTTTCAAATCATTTATTTCGAAACCTTTTTCATTCAATTGAAGAATCGAAGAAGCTGCCAATTCTTCACACTTGTTATGATTATGAGATTTATCACCTTTTTGTAAAGAAAACTCAAGAGAAATGGAGTGTTGCTCAAGTTGAGAAAAACTTTTCGAAAGTTTGTTATATGACTGAATTTGTTTCGAAAGCTCAACTTCAAGATTTTGACATTTAGCGTCCGTTTCTGACACTAGACATGCTACATGACAATATTGATCAAGATCGGCATACACACCAAGTATAGCGTTCATATGGTCAGCATAAAAGTATTCCTTAGAAAGTCGATCAATTTCGTTATAAAGTTGGTGTTCTTGTGTCTTTAATTTAGTTTGAAGAAAATCAACTTCATCTTCAAGAGATTTAACATATCTTAAATCAGTTAACATTTCCTCAGTGAGAGCGTTATAAAACATTTCCACATTTTTTGAAAGATCATCGATGGTTGGAACAATACATTGTTGAATGATGATTTCTACTTGTGGGTTAGGTTTAATATTCCAAACGGTATCTCAATGAACTTTTTCATAATCGACGACACCTTTGTATAAATTTTAAACCCCTTGTTTTATAAACTAAAATTGCTAAACACTTTTACTATTTTCATCCCATTTACGTTTTTCATCCGAAGTTTGTTTTTCTAACAAAATTGATTGCTTTTTGAAACCCTATTCTAAAGAAACTTTCTTTTCCATTTCATCACATGGTGGTGGAACATTTGTATACATCTTTTGTTCTTTTGAAAGTTCTTTTTGAGGAACAAACTTAATATGATTATTAGAATCAGAAAGGTTTATCAAATCACTTAATTTCGATCGACTTTCTTCATGATGACGAATGATTTCGTCGCAGTCAGGGGAAAGCATAAGGGCAAGATTATCATTGTAACAACCGATATCATAACGAGCAGGCTTGATACTATTAATATTCTTGAGATAGTCAAGCTTAACAACACTCTTGTCATATTTCTATTGAGCATGTTCATAGTTTGAATAGATTGACTCATTTTGTAAACAATGTTGTTTAATGTGTCGAATCTCTTTTCCAAAGCAAGAATTTTTTCAATGTCCTTTTCTTCACGAGTTTTGTAAAGATCAGTTTGTTCTTTGTTAACCGACTCTAACTCAGAAATTTGGAGTTTATGCAACAGTAGTTGTTCTTCAAGTTCCAATATCTTTTGTTTTGACATATGAATTTCATGTGTTACTTCAGAACAATATTGTTCGTTGAGCACCTTACATTCATATACCAAACCATTAGCTATTGCAACTCTTCGATCAACTTCTTTTACATAGTCACACTCTTTAAGCCTGTCTATCTCCTCGGCTAAGGATGTGTTTGCTTGCTTCAAATGTTTATTAGCCTCTTTGTTTTCCTCAATTTCATGTTTTAAAGAATCAATAATAGATGTAAGCAAATCACGATCTCATCCGATTCAGAATTATGAGCAGCATTACCGTCATCATTACACATATGCTATGAACCCGTAGAGATATTTCAATCCTCCGTGTCCATTACATATGTGTCATTGATGCTTTCGGGTTTCTCAGGATGCCGTTGTTCATTAGGAAACACATTATAGTTATCATATGATGGTACCTTTTCAATTGGCTCGGTATCAAAGATAGGCCCAGAATTGTCAGCAGTCTCTGGAATCACTTCTTGAATCTTTACCATGTACACGTAATATGCCTCCAACTCTTGATCATCGGCTTCATGATCAGTGTCATCACGCCAATCAACTTCATCTGCTGTGAGCGGAATCCCTGCTTCTTCTTTCTTACACATCAACATCTTTTCCTTCTGATATGCAGAATCCTTAGACCGTTTTGGCTTCTTGCATCATCTAGCCATGTGCCCAAATCCCTTGCAATTAAAGCATTGAATCCCAGTCTTCTGCTCAACCATAGTACCTATATTATCTCTAGCCCCAACTGGATTAGGCAACCTATGATTATCATACGTTGGAGTATTGTCGACTTCCTTATACCGAGCATTGGAGGATGATCTGAGGTTGTTGTTGGTAGGTTTGTATATCTTCTTATATGTTGTGGTGAGTAAAGACATGAGTTCCTCAATCTTCTTGTCCTTGAAGTTTTTTCATCGTCACTGTCTCCATCTGACTCGGTGTCATACTTTGGAGGTGAAGGGGGACAATTGCTTTTTCTTTGTTTCTAGTAGTAGCTAGAGGTTTAGTGGATGAGCTTGATGACCTTCAGGACCTTGAGGAATGAGAAGGTGCTTGTTGATGATTAACGGGTTGTGTTGAAGTAGCAGCCACAAAAGCAATAGAGTTAGCACACCGTTCTACCTTTTCAGCCCTAAGTTCATTCACTTCATTCTGATGTTGTTTCAAGATATCATAAAGTTTGTGATAAGATATAGTCTTGATATCTTCCCTTTGTATAACCAAAGTCACAAACCTTTGCCATTCCGGTTTGAGTTGAAGTAAAAATTAAACATTGGCATGATGATTCGAGATGTTGCATAATGTTTTTATTTTGCTAGGTTTGAAAATTTTGTTTCTCGGTATCTTCTCGAATTGATTTCCGGTTCAAAATGCGACACAATTGTTTTTGGTGAAAAAGAATATTTTTGGTTGTTTTAAAATAAATGTGCAAGACGTAAATGAAAATGACTTTAATTTAAATCTAACTCTAATTTAAAATAAAAGATGAGAATTTAAAAGCGAGACGAGAAATTGAAAGGCACTAAAAGTTAATAACGCAAACTTAAATCTATCAAAGGAAAACTTAAAACGCAACTAAAATTTAAACTAAGGCAAGGCTGAAATAAATCTAAGGCAATTAAACTTAAAGTGCAACTAAGGAAAAAGGCGGGAAAAGTAAAGCTTGAGAATTAAAAATCAAAACTTAAAACAGTAACTTAAAATAACCTGAAAATACCTCACTTGGAACAATTACTCGTTCGGAATGTCACCTTCACCCGGAATAATTCTTCTTCATTCGGAATAATCAACATAAAACACTCATTCGGAATATTTGAACAAAAATTTCATCCGGAATAAATCCTTTATCCGGAATATGTCACTTATCCGGAATAAAGTCTTGATTCGGAATATTGCCTTGATTCGGAATGTATTCCGAATGAATACCTTGATCCGGAACAATAGATGTTCCGAATGAACAATCCCCAAATCCTTCGTTCGGAATGTTCCAGATGAACTCCTTTGATTCGGAATAACTGGGACAACCCTTCACTCGGAATGTTCCGAATGAACACCTTCGTTCGGAATGTTCAGAATGATCCCTTGATCCGGAATATATTCCGAATGAACTGCTGATCTGGAATATATTCCGAATGAACTGTTGATCCGGAATGTTCCACTGATCCGGAATATTTTCTTCACAAGCCTTGATTCGGAATAACTTTAAACAAAACCTTGATCCGGAATATCCTTTTATTCGGAATATGTCACTTATCCGGAATAATTAGGAGAATTCCTTGGTTCGGAATGTGATGTTGATCTGAAATGTGCTGTTGATTCGGAATATCACCTGGGAAACAGAAACGAAGAACACGGGACAAACAAGAATACGGATCTAACCAAAACTTAATCAAAATCAACCACAAGATTAAATCAAACTAATCACAAATAATCTAATAACAAATACTAATCAAACCAAATCAAAAACACTAAAAATAATAATCAAAATAATCAAAACCCACTTAATCAATTTAATAAAAACTTAAGAACATGAACATGAACATGAACAAATAAACATAATGATTAAATATTAAAGAAAGGTAGATAGAAGATTGACAAGAAAAGTAAAGATTGAGAATAATTAAAAGGAAACTTACTTGAAATTAAATGTATTTAAGGTGCAAGACAATGTATTTAAATGGACATGAAATTAAATGACAAGGTAATTAAAAGGTGGAAGACTAATTGTCACACTTAGCCAACAAAATGAAATGAAAACACTAATGATCTATTTATAGGGGAGATTAGGGAGGTGCTTAGGAAGCTTCCTCCCCTCTTTCTTCTTTTCTTAATTGCATGATTAAGTCCTTGTCTTCTTAATCTTTTGACTTTAACGACTTTGTCTCGGGATTTCTTTAAACTCGTCTTGTAATTGTTCAGTAAATTAGACTCGAGTTCTTCGGCTTTTAGTAAACTTTCGTCTTTTGACTTTTACTTCGATAAATCTTCAGAATTGGTCTTGGACTTCCGTTCTTTTTGCACTCTTGATTTCTTGACTTCGTCTTTTGTCTTTTTCTTCGATAAAAGCCTGTGAATGCCCGTGTTTTCTCCCTTTTCCACATTTTCGTCCTAAATCACAACAAAAACACAAACCACGTATAATTCCGACATTTACGACATAAAATACACGTTTTGGTCCGGTTATTATTGTAATTAAGTGGTAAAAAGGATGGGTGTTTACACACCTATCAAATCTCCTACACTTGACCATTTTCCATCATAATCAATCCATAATGGCCTTTATTAAAGAGATATAAAATTATAAACATTCAAAGTAAAGAAATCAAAAACATACCTTCGGGTTTTGAAAATGTCATGAATGATCATCATCCTCAAGTTTTCACTTTCTCCAAACCAAGCTTAAAAACGAGATCATTGTTATTATAAGTTAGCAAACTAACACGAACTCATGTGGGCCAATTATTCACTTAGACTCCCTTATTCCTAGGTGTATCTCTTATATTTTATTGTTGTCTTGAATGATCACGAGGATGCATTGTTGACTTATTTCGATAGTTATTAAGGCTGAAAATAAAGTGGAACGATTTAATCAATAGTTAGCTAAAGGACAAAATCTTTTAAAACTGCTTCTCGGGACCTCATAAAGTTCATATCTTGGCATAACTCGCTTCGCGATTTGAGAACTTTCTCGGACCGATATTTGGCAGCGACTTCATACTTCAAATCTTGAGAGACGTTCATAACATAATGGTCTTCTCTTCATAATAGGAATTTCTTCACTTGAAGTTTTGAGAGATTTTTCATATTTGGACCACGACTTCTTCATTTTTCTCCAATCATTATTTTGGACTTTGATATACAACGATCCGCCTCCTTTTTGGACTTGGATCAATTTATCCTCATACCTTGTTAGGGCCTTTTCGGATAGACTTCTCCATGATCTTTACGGGAGTATTTGCTTTTCGTCGTGTGTCTCGATCCTTCATATTGATATTTGATAAATGATTCTTCACATCACTTTGGATCTTTAGCAACAAAATGTAGCCCTCATGCCTTGTTAGGGCCTTTTCGGACTCGCCAATCTTCGCATCCCGCTTCAATAAGTTATGCCTTGGCTATGAACTCTAATCCATACTGAGCAACTTTGAAACGATCTTGGGCTAGAAGCTAAGTAACTTTTCAAATCGTACAACCTTATTTATTGCAGATAAATTTATTAGCAAGCGATGGGAGAATAGGCTTATAATTAACTCACATAAATTCCCGAAAGAATACCAAACTTATAATTGACTCTATCATCTCTCGTTCTCCACAATTTAAAATCTCAAGGAATGAGACTCGTGGATGCTTAGCCTATTAAATCAAAGTTTTGGGTTTTCGAGTCATCTATAGGATCTTGAAAACTCTTAGACTCTTTCAAGTTTAGAAAACGCATTTTAAAGTTCCCTTGATAAACAACTCTCTAGGATCATTTATAGGAACTTGCGAAAAGTTCTTGTTCTTAACCCGTGAGAGTTAAGACTTTCGTGTTTTATAGCTCCCTATATAAAAGCCTAGCAAAACTTGACTTAAACACGTTAAGGATACTAACTAGAGTAAACTTAGATAAGTAAACTCGGGTTGAGTCAAAAGATTCACAACGTTTGAAAATTAAAACCACTTTATTAAAATTTATTCTAGTAAAGAAAGAAAGAAAATAACTATGCAAAGGTAAAACTAATAGGCCAAAATAGATCAAAAATTTTGAAAAATGTCAAAAAATTGATTTTTCGGTTAAAATGAGGACAAATACAAGGAAAAGACCACTTAACTTCGATAGAAGTTCCCCCTACACTTAATATAAACATTGTCCTCAATGTTTAAGCATGTGGGAGTAAACTCCCCTACACTTAGGAGATTGTGCACGTTGTTTAAATCTTGCTAAGGAAGAGACAACTAACGAGATTCCTATTTTAATATTGAGAAATATAAAATAGTGAATCGAAAAGAGTTTAGGATAGAACCGGGAAAATGGGAACACGGAATCACGGGTCGTCAAAAATCATCAAGAGTGGATCTTTGAAGCTCTAATCCCTGCACATGATAAGAAAGAAAACAAGAAACACCATGGGGCTCCCCCTACACTTATGGTGAAAACAGGGAAAGATAGATAGATAATTGGGTTGCCTCCCAAAAAGCGCTTGTTTTTGTTAACCGAGTCACGAGCCTGACTCGTCCCCTAATTAAATGATCCATGGGGAAGCCTCGAATGTAATACCGGGATCAAAGACCTTGTCCTCGTTCCCGGAGGAATATAACAAAGGAGAGGCAGGAGGATAAGTCTTGAATGGTAGGAAGGTCCTTTCAACATACGAGAAGTATGTGAAATCTTGATCCACGGGAGGTGGTGTGGGTAAAGGTATCAGATTGTCATCCTCCATAGACAATGGATGCTGACCAATTGGCAAAGCCGTAAGGTTATCAATCATAGAATGGTCATTTTCACCTCCCGGGTCAAAGCACTCATCCTCATTTCCCGGAGAGTAAAATTGATACATCACCCGCTTGGGTGTGCACGCAGTAGGATGAGGTTGTAATATAGTATGAGAAGTAAGAGAAGAATTACCTTCCACCTGCGGTACCTTTCCAGTAGAGTCAGATCTCTCCACCTCTGCGATAGAAGTGGGCATGGCTAACAAAGTATGCTCATTAATAGAAGGAGAATCAGAGCTATCAATGTCCTCAATCCCTTCGTCAAAGAGAGGATTCACCTCACTAGATATGTAAGCATCATAAAAATCAAATAAAGGGTCCAAATAAATCTTGAAAGTTTCCTTCGGAACGTCTTCATCAGATAGTGACTCGTCATCACTAGAAGTAAAATCATCATCTTGATCAAAAAGAGGATTAGAGAAAGCCAAAGAATCCTCTCCCAAAGTGTTGGTGGAAGGAACATCATCAGAAGAAAGTGCATCATACTCATCGTCACTGTCGGGTGTCAACTCAGATTCACTTGGAATTGGGACAAGGTTATCAGCACTAGACTTTATGAATTCGTCGGATTCCTTTGCAGGAATTGTGCTAAGATCCTCATTCCCTAGGATGGGTGAATCTTTAGGCTCTAGAGCCGGCAAGTCGGGAAAAGGAATAGAATTCTCATCGTTCCAAGAAATAAGACTCTCATCGTCATCACTATCATAATAATATGGAGGCACAAGAGGAGGAGTATAAGCACTAAGGTTAGATACTTGCTCTTGTTGCTGATCCGCTTGAAATTTTTCGATCATCTTGTTGCAAGCTTCTTGAACTTTTTGAAAGTTGTCAAAAAGTGTGGCAATTTGCTCAGGAGGCAATGCACAAAAGGGTTGATGATTGACGGTGTGACGTGGGGGCTCAAAATTATACACACTGGGATGATAGCACAGAATTTTCTCAAAGACCTTCGACGGATCAGAAGAAGAAGCATCGTGAGGGCCCCCACAAATATAGCACCACGGGTATGGAGAAAAACCCGGTGCATCTTGAGGATAAGGATTGTCATATACGGGAGAGGGTGAGAAAGTATTGTAAGAGGAGAAGTATGAATTTGTTGAATTACAAAATGGACAAAATCCAAATTGTGTATCGTCGATATTAAAACCACACCGCTCACAAGTACACCATTGACATGTTTGAAAACCATGACATGGTCTCCCACACCGTACGCAAGACGAATCCATGAAGAATTATAATTAAGAGGGGTAAAGAAAAGAATTAAACATAATAGAGGATAAAGAGGAATATTTTTGGTGCAAAACTTTGAAAAAGAAATGCTTTTTATGATTTTTCAAATGTTTTTGGGATTTTTTTTTGAAAAATTTTGACACGAAAAATAACGTTCACGAGTGAACGGATCCCAAAAAGCAACGCGTCTCTCACATAAAACCGTTAATCTTTACGAAAAGAGCCGGCAGCGGCGCCATTTTAATGTTTTTATTTTGCTAGGTTTGAAAATTTCGTTTCTCGGTATCTTCTCGAATTGATTTTCGGTTCAAAATGCGACTCAATGGTTTTTGGTGAAAAAGAATATTTTTGGTTGTTTTAAAATAAATGTGCAAGACGTAAATGAAAATGACGTTAATTTAAATCTAAATCTAATTTAAAATAAAAGACGAGAATTAAAAAGCGAGACGAGAAATTAAAAGGCACTAAAAGTAAATAACGCAAACTTAAATCTATCTAAGGCAAACTTAAAACGCAACTAAAACTTAAACTAAGGCAAGGCTAAAATAAATCTAAGGCAATTAAACTTAAAGTGCAACTAAGGAAAAAGGCGGGTAAAGTAAAGCTTGAAAATTAAAAATCAAAACTTAAAACAGTAACTTAAAATAACCTGAAAATACCTCACTTGGAATAATTACTCGTTCGGAATGTCACCTTCACCCGGAATAATTCTTCTTCGTTCGGAATAATCAATATAAAACACTCATTCGGAATATTTGAACAAAACCTTCATCCTGAATAAATCCTTTATCCGGAATAAAGTCTTGATTCGGAATATTGCCTTGATTCGGAATGTATTCCGAATGAATACCTTGATCCGGAAAAATAGATGTTCCGAATGAACAATCCCCAAATCCTTCGTTCGGAATGTTCCGGATGAACTCCTTTGATTCGGAATAACTGGGACAACCCTTCACTCGGAATGTTCCGAATGAACACCTTCGTTCGGAATGTTTAGAATGATCCCTTGATCCGGAATATATTCCGAATGAACTGCTGATCCAGAATATATTCCGAATGAACTGTTGATCCGGAATGTTCCACTGATCCGGAATATTTTCTTCACAAGCCTTGATTCAGAATAACTTTCAACAAAACCTTGATCCGGAATATCCTTTTATTCGGAATATGTCACTTATCCGGAATAATTAGGAGAATTCCTTGGTTCGGAATGTGATGTTGATCCGGAATGTGCTGTTGATTCGGGATATCACCTGGGAAACGGAAACGAAGAACACGGGACAAACAAAAATACGGATCTAACCAAAACTTAATCAAAATCAACCACAAGATTAAATCAAACTAATCACAAATAATCTAATAACAAATACTAATCAAACCAAATCAAAAACACTAACAATAATAAAGAAAATAATCAAAACCTACTTTATCAATTTAATAAAAACTTAAGAACATGAACATGAACAAATAAACATAAAGATTAAAGATTAAAGAAAGGTAGATAGAAGATTGACAAGAAAAGTAAAGATTGAGAATAATTAAAAGGAAACTTACTTGAAATTAAATGTATTTAAGGTGCAAGACAATGTATTTAAATGGACATGAAATTAAATGACAAGGTAATTAAAAGGTGGAAGACTAATTGTCACACTTAGCCAACAAAATGAAATGAAAACACTAATGATCTATTTATAGGGGAGATTAGGGAGGTGCTTAGGAAGCTTCCTCCCCTCTTTCTTCTTTTCTTAATTGCATCATTAAGTCCTTGTCTTCTTAATCTTTTGACTTTAACGACTTTGTCTCGGGATTTCTTTAAACTCGTCTTGTAATTCTTCAATAAATTAGACTCGAGTTCTTCAGCTTTTAGTAAACTTCCTTCTTTTGACTTTTTCTTCGATAAATCTTCAGAATTGGTCTTGGACTTCCGTTCTTTTTGCACTCTTGATTTCTTGACTTCGTCTTTTGTCTTTTTCTTCGATAAAAGCCCGTGAATGCCCGTGTTTTCTCCCTTTTCCACATTTTCGTCCTAAATCACAACAAAAACATAAACCACGCATAATTCCGACATTTACGACATAAAATACACGTTTTGGTCCGGTTATTATTGTAATTAAGTGGTAAAAAGGATGGGTGTTTACACACCTATTAGTGCACTAATTTCTGACAAGCTCATTCATCATTTTGTAGAATCTAGAGTAATATGAGTCAATGGATTCACCATCTTCGAATGTGAATTTTCCAAACTCCTAAAGTAGATTAGTCTTGAGATCTTGAACATTTATCGACTCACCTTGCTTCAATCAATGAATTGCATTCCATATTTCTATAGGATTAGGACATGCATCAACTATGGAATAGAAATATCGTTATTAATCCCAGTGAGTATGAAGTTTACAGCATCAGCTTCAGCTTGGAGGAGTTTCTTTTTTTTCAGTAGGACATGTGTCAAAATTCTCCATAGCTCGTGTAGTTGATGTAGTACCATCCTCTGCTTGTGTGGTAATTGGTCTGAATTCAAAAACTGGAGGTGGATTCTCAAGGAAATGACGAAGAGCGGTTTGATTCTCTTTTCTGTCTAGAAATCTCAAGGAACGAGATCTCCACTGAACGTAGGGACCGGCTGTCAGCACAGGTGGATGACCGTTTCCACCTTGTTCCAAACGATTTGATTAGCAATCACAGTGTTTTTGTTGTTGTTAGACATGGTGAATACTTGTGAATGGATTAGCATCTTAGTGGATGTGTTGTGATGAGGTGTGGTTGTCAATTCCAAAAAATTATGTGAAATCCCCTAACAAAGTGTTCACAATAAACCAAAAAATTCCAAGACAAACAAAAAATCACGAAATTTTTTCACAAGGAAAAATGTCAAAGATTGGAAAAGATTTCGCAATGTTTGAAAGGACTCAACTCTTCGTAATGTTTTAAAACAAACTTTGCAATGTGCAAAGCAAAGTCTTCGCAATGTACAAATCAAGCTTCGCAATGTTTGATATACCAAGTCTTCGCAATACCACAAATTCCAACCTTCCCAATGTTTCAAATCTGTCTTCACAATAATCTCAAATTACATAGTCTTCACAATTTTTTAAGCTATCTTCGCAATATCACAATGTTACAGTCTTCGCAAACTATCTTCACAATACCAAACTTAAACCCTATCGCAATGTATATCGCAATAACTCTTTGCAATACCAAATTTAAACCCTATCGCAATGTCTGTCGCAATAACTCTTCGCAATACCAAAAGGACTGGTTTGTCACAATAACTATTGCAATGCCTATCACAATACAGAAACCCTAGCACATTGTGATGGAATTTGATGCTGAAGTGTCGCAATATGGTTACTGTTCCGTACTTTGAAAGAAAAAAAGAGATTTTTGCTTAGAAATTCGTGATTTTAACCAATCCAAAGCACCCAAATCCCTACCACAACTATGTAGGAGATATGTGGATCACTTGGAACAACAAAAACACGATTTTTTTTTGAAACTTGGGTAGAATCTATCAAAAACTCACGAATCTAATAAAAACACACCACAAATCTTTAATCACCTATCCACTATAGGCTCTTGATACCAAATGTTAATCCCACTTCAATCCATAACACAAGATTTAGAGTAGATTTAGAAAGAGAAAGAGAAGAAAGCTAGAGAGAGAAAGTAGAGAGAATGGTAGAAGGTTAATGTTTATTAGAGAGAGAAAGTAAAATGAACCAACACCCTCATCCACACATGAAAGAGGGTTTATATACCCATGAGCTTGGTGGGATCATGGGCTTGTTTCTTGGGCCGGGCTTGGCTTTCACTTGGGCATATAGCCCGTAACTAAGACAATATTAGCTTAAAGTCCAAGCCCGGTTTTCCCGACTAACCTATTACAATACAAGACCTTTAACGACAAGATGACCTATTACATTCTTGTTCGACTATATAAAATATAAGGCTAACAGAAAGGATGAAAATCCTACTTCGACCTCACTAATGCTACATAAATAAGAGACATGTATGAGTTTTCTGATTACTGAGTATGTTATTGGTTCTTGTATGTTCTTAACTTGTTCTATATGTTCTTATCATGGTTTACTGTTTAAATGATATACTGTATTATTCATGTTTTACATGTCTTTTGATTATGTATTTTCATGTATTATTGCATTATTAAACTTGTAGTGTAATACTAAGTAACTTTCTCAAAATAGCAGGTTTCCAAAAATAGAAAGTTTCCAAAAATAGAAAGTTTCCAAAAATAAAAAGTATTCAAAAATAGAAAGTTTCTAAAAATAGAAAGTTTCGAAAAATTAATCGGTTTCTAAAAATAGAAAGTTTCTAAAAAAAGTAAGTTTCCTGACATAGAAAATTTCCATAAATAGAAATAAGCTGGATTAATAAGCTAAGATATAAGCTGGTGATTTTCAATCATATATTAAAAGTCATGATGATTATTAGTAGAATTTATTAAATTGAATACTTAGGTTAAAATGATTATTAATTAATAATAATAGTACATGGTTTATTAATTAATAAAGTATCATGATTTAATAATAAACTTTACCTTATATGATTTTAACAAAATTAAGTCATGTAAAATACTTAGGTTATAACATGTATTATTAATTTTAATAATAATATAAGTCTTAGTTTAATTTAATTAAGCCTAAATAAAATACTTAGGTTATATATGTTTTATTTCATTAAATAAAATAACCTAAGTCATAAGTGAATTTAATTATACATGCATTTAACTAAATTAAATTAACCAATGTGCATATTAATTTTTAATAATTCCCGAGCCTGAAACTCGAGAGTCAAACCCGAACACTAACCACCACCAACAGCCGCGACTATGGTGGCGGCCAGTGGCTGCGCAGCCAACGACGGCATCCATGGTTGCTGCTGCGCCGTGGCTTCCCACTGCCGGAACAAAACTCCCACCGGCTTAAGCCGATGGTTTCTCCTGGTCTGCCTTGTGTTCCCACTGTCCGGACCAAGGTACCCGCTGGGTGCCTTGGTTTGATGCTGCCCGAAACAAAACCCAACAGAGACCTATTAGGGGGTCTCGGCAGTGATAAAAAAAGGGAACACCGAGAGCCTAAGGCTCTCGGTTTGTGTGCCGAACCAAAACCAAAACCCAACACCCTTTTTACCTTGTTTAATTACTAACAAAACATGTTTTAATTATGTTTTTAAAGATTAAAACCACATGAACATAACTAAATAAAAAGAATTAAAATGATGAAGGTTTAAGATTATACTGTTACACCCCACCATGACAGAATATGGGGAGCGACGTATGGTTATCATCACAACAATAGCGTGTCTATAAAGATAACTAAATGAATTGTAAATATCAGAAATGATGACACAATGTCATGAAGATATCACAAACAATGCAGACGTCTAGGTAAGTAGGTAACAGGTCTACCTCTTACCAAAGACATACAATTAACAAATAACAAAGATATAGGTGTCTACAAAGTATCACTTATTCAAACATAAGTAAAGACTAAGAGGAAAGGGGGTTCCTCCAATGCAATCCTAAGCCTCCCAGCTAGCCACTCCTATTCTCACGCTTAACCACATTATCACCTGAAAGAGACACTAAAACACGTCAACATAAAGTTGGTGAGAGTCATAGATTTAGACTCCAACCCCAAAATAGTTATAAGCTGTGAATAACAACCATCAATAAAAGAACATATGGACAATGTGTTACAATTATGCATTAACAACTACCATTCAAGATTAACCATACAATCAAAATTCCAAGACACCAAGCCTTACCAATAACCACAATTTCCAAGGCTCCCAGCCTTACCAATAACCATGGTCCCATAGGCACCCATACACCTATGAACCAATCCCAAGGCCCCGCTTTGTCAACATCCCCTTGGTACCAAGTCAAACCACAATAACAATCAAGAATCGCATAGCAGTTAGTCACATAAGTGTATACACTAGTCCATCACAAACCATAAAAACATTCACAGCATTATTTACAAAACCATACAGTGTCTCTTCCATCCCATCTGGAAGTCAAATCATTTATAGCTCATAAAAACATGGGACTATGAAACTCACCTGAACAAGCTTCTCCAAATATCCGCACTCTAACAAAATCTAAACACACAAACGTATACAATCAAGACATGAACCACATACCAAAATGGCTCATCAATCTATGATGGATATCTAACCTTGTCCTACAACTTAACCCCATTTATATGCCATATGCTCTCATGACACCCCTCTATAAATCCCTTAACTTAGTTTAGTTCATAACTCGCCCCGTTAACATTTAACCCAAAACAGTCCCGTTTTTCATACCTTAAACTATGGGTCGAACACCCCCTTAACCAAATCAACTTCCTCTTTAAAAGAAACCCTATGCCCTTACATGTGTTAGCTAACTCTCCCCTTTGGCCGCAACCTTGAAGACACTGTTAAGGACTCCATATATATATATATATATATATATATATATATATATATATATATATATATATATATATATATATATATATATATATATATATATATATATATATATATATATATATATATATATATATATATATATATATACTTTTACCTATCCAGAATTTACTGATTTTGAACATATGAAAAGTTTGTTATGATCAAAGAGTCTTACCCTAACCCATTTATTTAGAACTCCTCCAGATCTTTTATTTATTATATAATATAAGTCTCATGTTCGTTTGAAGGTTCCAATATAACCCTAAGTACCCCAAACAATTTAAAACATAAAAAGAAAACAGGCTGATCCAAAAACTGTTTTGACACCCGACTGATGTAACCTGTTTTTGACCTACTTTCAGACCTATAATTTAGTTCTCGTTTCTTGCATTTGAATGCCAACTCAATTACCTTTCCAGGGACATAAGATTCGAAAATTAAAAGTTTGTAAAACTCTAGATATGATCAAAACAATGACCTAAAAATTCTGCCTAGTTTTTAAAAACGAATTTAACATACTTAACCAAATTAATTACCCTCATCATGTTTAATCATTAACCCTAATTATTCTAATCATGTCTATATCATTATGATAACATTAAATTACAGATTTTCTAATAAACACTAACCTAGATCAATCATATAATGATTAAGAAAGAATTGAAAACAATTTAATTAAAAGGGTTTGAAGAGTTTACCTTAGATTTTTGGAAAACAAGATTTTTGATGAAGAACCCTAATTTTTTCCATGGATTTCGAATCAATCACGATCTCCAGGGATTTTATGATGTGTTTTTATTAATAAAAAGTTTTTGTATATTTTCCTAGCAAGTCCTTGGCCCAATACAAAAGCCCGGTTCCCTTTTTTTCCTTTTTTCCCTTTTCTTTTTCTTTCTTGCATCCCAAAACCGACTATACCCCTCTAATTTCTTTTTTTTATTATTAATAATTGTATTAATAATATTACCTTAATTTTCCTTAATTTATTTCAGCTCTTAAAGCCTCCAAAACCTCAAAACCGTAAAACTAGTCAAATTTACACGTATACCGTAAAAGACGTAAAAATATACAGTTTTATAAAAACTCTTGAAATATGAAATAAACTAATTAACTAAGTCCTAAATGATTTAAAACCATCCCAAAAATACTCCCGTGACTAAATACCTCTTCCGAGACCCCTAAATGCAAAACCCTAAACCGTAAAAATACGATTTTCTATAATACATATACGTATACATAAAACCACTAAATAACACCATCTCATTTCATAGTCACTACCATGTGGGCTCATGAACATGAAATAACCGTTTCTCGATTTACTTATGAGTACCATATACCTATAAACGATATCCAAACCTCACTCCAAACACACAAAATAAACACATAAGCACATAAAAGCACATATTTGCACAAAACACCTTAAACTATAGTCTAAGTGACGAACCCCAAAAATCATGGTTGTCACATCACTCCCTCCTAATAGAAATCTGGTCCCGAGATTTACTCCTTAGGATCAAACACACAAACAACAAATCACATGAGGATACTTGTTCTAAATGAACTCCTCTCATTTCCATGTGTACTTTAGTTCAAGTCTCAAAATACCACATATACAAACCAACAATATTTAAATATTCCTAAACTCTTGAACTCACAGCCAATAAATCTCACAAATGACCCTTTGATAAAACAAAGACTCTTATTCACAAATCTCGAATAACCGAACATGCAAATATGCATTCTCAAACAACATTTACCAATCTTAATACATGAAATATATCATGTATACCACTTAATGTAGAGATTTTACTCGTTGAAAGTTCGTTTTCTCGGTATCTTCTCGAATTGATTTCCGGTTAATTGTGTGAGATTAGTTGTTCTTGGTGAAACAAATATTTTTGGTTTTGGGAAAATAAATGAGCATGACTTAATAATAAATGACGAGAGAGTAAAACAAGTTAAAATGTAAACGGTGCAAAGTTTAAAACTTCAAAAGTAAATGACGAAAAATGAAAGGGCGTAAAATTTAAACTTAACATAAAATAAATGATGCAAATAAAAACTTAAAACTAGAAGTAAAGCAATTAAAAATTCAAATAAAGAAAAAGGCGAGAAAAATAAAATTTGAAATTAAAAGAAGAAAACTTAAAAATTAAAACAGAAAGAGCCTTGATTCGGAAGTTTAAAACTTCCGAATGAATACAATTGATTCGGAAACTTCCGAATGAAGGAGTTTGGTTCGGAAGTTCAAAACTTCCGAATGAAGGAGTTTGGTTCGGAAGTTCAAAACTTCCGGATGAACAATTCCTTGGTTCGGAACTTCAGACTTCCGAATGAACAAGTTCCTTGGTTCGGAACTTCAAACTTCCGAATGAACAAGTTCCTTGGTTCGGAACTTCAAACTTCCGAATGAAGGACAACTGGGGTTGAAGGAATACAGTAACAATCAAACGAAGAACAGGGTAAATAAAGTAACAATAATCGATCCACAAATTCATCAAAACCAAACGAAAGATTAAACCAAAACAACCAATAAGCATCAACTAACAAATATCAATCAAAACAACTCATCAAAACTAACAAACATAACCAAATCAATCAAAACCCACTTGATCAAAATCATAAAAACTCAAGAACATGAATCAATCAAAATAAAGAACAAATCAAACAAGAAAGGTAGAAGGAGATGAATTAAAAGCTTAATTAAAAACTAAAGATTCAATAACAAAAAGCTTAAACTCAAATTAATCTAGAGAGAGAAAGTAATAGTTTAGAGAGAGAAACTACCTACTCCTAATCTAATCCTAAAAACTAATCAACCCTCTCACATGTTGTGAGGGTGGTATTTGTAGGAGAGGGGAGTGGTTGGTGGCTTCCTCTTTCTTTCTATCTTGGTCCTCAGTCTTTCAGTCTTTCAGTCTTCTCAAATTCTTCGACTTCTAAGACTTCGTCTCGGGATTTCTTTGAACTCGTCTTGTAATTTCTTCATAATTTAAACCTGAGTTCTTCGGCTTTTTAGTAAACTTCCGTCTTTTGACTTTTTCTTCGATAAATCTTCAGAATTGATCTTGGACTTCCGTTCTTTTTCCACTCTTGATCTTTCAACTTCGTCTTTTGTCTTTTTCTTCAATAAAAGCCCGTGAAAGCCGTGTTTTCTCCACTTTTCACCTTCTCGACCCTGAAACACAATAAAAACACAAACCACGCATAATTCCGCCATTTACGACATAAAATATACGTTCAGGTCCCGTTTTAATGTAATTAAGTGGTAGAAAAGATGGGTGTTTTCACACCTATCACTTATTCATATGAGAGTGTTAATGCTATTGATGTTCTCGATGAGGCTTGTGAAGAACACTTTCACGATGCTTGCAAAAGTACTCTCTCTTCTCTACCCAATGTTGAGACTGTTGCCTCAATTGCTCCGTCATTGACTCCTTTTGGAGAAAGTGACTTGGATGATTTTGAAGCTAGCTTGGGTCCTCTCGATCTTAAGTATGATGATTCTCCCACCGATTGGGATGAAGACATTCGTACAATTGAGAAACTTCTCAATGAAGACCCGTTTTCTCCTCCTTCTCCTAAAGAGGTGACTAATGATGATCCATCGTTAGTTACACCATCTATTGAGGATCCTCCTACTCTTGAGCTTAAGGACCTACCTCCTCATCTCGAGTACGTTTTCTTAGAAGGCATTGATCAACTTCCCGTTATCATTGCTAAGGACTTCAAAGCCGATGAGAAAACTCGTCTCATTGAAGTTCTCAAGAAACATAAAAGAGCTATCGCTTGGAAAATCTCCGATATTCGCGGAATTGATCCTCACTTTTGCACACATAAAATTCTCATGGAGGACGACTTTAAGCCCACAATTCAAAGCCAACGAAGGGTGAATCCTAAAATCCATGACGTTATCAAAAAAGAGGTTATCAAACTTCTTAATGCGGGCATGATTTTTCCTATCTCGGATTCACCATGGGTTAGTCCAGTCCATTGTGTGCCTAAGAAAGGCGGAATCACCGTTGTGCCCAATCAAAACAACGAGTTGATTCCTACACGTCTCGATACTGGGTGGAGAGTTTGTATAGACTACCGTAAACTCAATGATGCCATGAGAAAGGATCATTTCCCTCTTCCTTTTATGAACCAAATGCTTGAACGTTTAGCGGGTAATGAATATTACTGCTTTCTAGATGCTTTCTCGGGTTATTTCCAAATACCCATCGATCCCCAAGATCAAGAGAAGACAACATTCACTTGTCCCTATGGCACATTTGCCTACAAAAGAATGCCTTTTGGCTTATGCAATGCCCCCGGGACTTTCCAAAGGTGCATGTTAGCTATCTTCCATGACATGGTTGAGCAAACCATGGAAGTCTTCATGGATGATTTCTCGGTCTTTGGGGATTCCTTCTCTTCTTGCCTTGCCAATTTAGAACGTATGCTTAAGCGGTGCGAAGACACTCGCCTTGTTCTCAATTGGGAAAAATGCCATTTTATGGTAAAAGAAGGCATTGTGCTAGGACACAAAATCTCAAAAGCCGGTCTTGAAGTCGACCGTGCTAAAGTAGATGTCATAGCCAAATTACCTCCACCTTCAACCGTGAAGGGTGTGAGAAGTTTTCTGGGTCATGCGGGCTTCTATCGTCGATTCATTCAGGATTTCTCTAAAATCGCTCGCCCGATGACCCACCTCTTGGAAAAATATACTCCTTTTATCTTTTCTAAAGAGTGTATCGAAGCCTTCAATCTTCTTAAGGATAAGCTAACTAAGGCACCGGTCTTGGTTACCCCTAATTGGGAGCTACCTTTTGAGTTGATGTGCGATGCTAGCGACTTTGTTATTGGAGCGGTTTTGGGCCAAAGAGTGAATAAACACTTCCAACCAATCCATTATGCTAGCAAGACGATGACGGGGGCTCAATTGCATTATACGACAACCGTAAAAGAGCTTTTAGCTGTTGTCTATGCTTTTGAAAAATTTCGCCCCTATCTTGTCTTATCCACCACAAATCGTATACACGGACCTTTCCACGTTGAAGTACTTGATGACTAAGCACGACTCTTAGCCAAGACTTCTTCGCTGGGTTTTACTCCTTCAAGAATTCAACATTGAAATTCGTGACAAGAAGGGAGCCGAAAACCTAGCCACGGATCATCTAAGTAGACTTGAGGATCCATATCAAAGGGATCATCCGAACAAAGAGATCAATGACTCTTTTCCCCTTGAGACCTTAATGTCTATTAGTGCCAATCTTGATGACACCCCGTGGTTTGCCGACATTACAAACTACTTAGCGGGTGGTGTTCTCATCAAAGGGTTAACATCCCAACAAAAGAAAAAGTTCTTGAATGATGTCAAGACCTACTTTTGGGATGACCCTTTTCTATTCAAACAATGCGCTGACTTGATTATTCGCCGATGTGTTGACAGACCGGCCGCTTTGGACATTCTCAAGGCTTGCCATAAAGGACCCCCACCGGTGGTCACTTGGGTCCCAACTACACCGCCAAAAAAGTGTTTGACTCAGGATTTTATTGGCCCGCCATTTATCGTGATGCTCACGAGATGGTTAAACATTGTGATGCTTGCCAAAAACAAGGCAAGATCACACATAAAGATGAGATGCCTCAAAATTTCATACAAGAATGTGAAATATTTGATGTATGGGGCATCGACTTTATGGGGCCATTCCCTTCTTCTAAAGGCAACAAATACATCCTTGTCGTCGTTGACTACGTTTCTAAATGGGTTGAATCCAAAGCTTTACCCACTAACAACGCAATGGTGGTTTGTTATTTCTTGAAAAAACTGTTGGCTCGATTCGGTGTTCCTCGTGCTATAATCAGTGACCGCGGGACTCATTTTTGCAATGATCAATTTGCAAGAGTCATGGCTAAGTATGGTGTCAATCACCGTCTTTCCACCGCTTACCATCCTCAAACCAACGGTTAAGCCGAGATATCCAACCGTGGATTGAAGCGAATTTTGGAACGTACTGTGGGAGAGCATCGTGCCTCATGGGCCGATAAACTTGATGATGCTCTGTGGGCTTTCCGTACCGCCTATAAGACACCGACTGGTTGTATACCTTATCGTCTTATGTACGGGAAAGCATGCCACCTCCCTATCGAGCTAGAACATAAGGCATACTGGGCCTTGAAGTGGGCTAACTTCGACATCAACAAAGCCGGTGATCTTCGCAAGATTCAACTCAACGAGCTACATGAATTGAGGAATGAAGCTTACGAGAACTCATTGATCTACAAGGAGAAGACCAAGATTATCCACGATGCTAGAATTAAGAACCGAGAGTTCCACGTTGGTGATCAAGTCTTACTTTTTAATTCTCAGTTGAAGATCTTCTCGGGCAAGTTGAAGAGCCGCTGGTCTGGTCCATTCACCATCGCCAATGTCTTTCCCTATGGCACCATTGAGCTTTCTCAGCCAAATGGGCCCAATTTTAAGGTGAATGGCCAGCGTTTGAAGTTGTACTTTGGTGAGGACATCTCTCATGAGATGATTCCATCCCTCACCACGTTTCCCTTGAATTCGTTCGGGACCGAGTCAGGCTCGTGACTCGGTTAACAAAAACAAGCGCTCCTCGGGAGGCAACCCGAGTATCTATCCTCCTTTTCCCGTTTTTCATCCTAAGTGTAGGGGGAGCTATATAGGTTGCTTGTGTTTGTATGGTGATGTGATTACAGGGATACATGCACTCTTCGAATCTTAGAAGAACCGTGCTCTCATGTTATCCGCAATACCGGTTCTATCTCTCAACTATCGTGATTCAATTTTCTTCATACTCACATTTGAAATTGATCACTTTAGTTGTCTCCTCCTTAACTTGATTTAACCAACGTGCACAATGTCCTAAGTGTATGGGAGACTTTTCCCACATGCTTAAACATTGAGGACAATGTTTATATTAAGTGTAGGGGAGACTTCTATCGAAGTTTTAAGTGGACTTTTCCATTTAAGTGCCTTCATTTAACCGGAAAATTCGATTTTTCGACATTTTTCAAAAATTTTAATCTATTTTGGCCTAGTTGTATAGTTGCATTTTCCTTTGTTATGTTTATTTTCTCTCCTTGCTAGAATAAAATTTCAATAAAGTAGTTTTTAATTTTTCAAAGTCGTGAATATTTTGACTCAACCCGAGTTTACTTATCTAAGTTTACTCTAGCTAGTATCCTTAACGTGTTTAAGTCAAGTTTTGCTAGGCTTTTATATAAGGAGCTTTAAAATGCGAAAGTCTTAACTCTCACGGGTTAAGAACAAGAACTTTTTGCAAGTTCCTATAATTGATCCTAGAGAGTCGTTTATCAAGGGAACTTTAAAACGCAAATTCTAAACTTGAAAGAGTCTAAGAAGATGCAAGATCCTATAGGCGACTCGAAAACCCAAAGCTGTGATTTAATTGGCTAAGCATCCACGAGTCTCATTCCTTGAGATTTTAAATTGTGTAGAACGAGAGATGATAGAGTCAATTATAAGTTTGGTATTCTTTCGTGAATTTATGTGAGTTGATTATAATCCTATTCTCCCATCGCTTGCTAATAAATTTATCTGCAATAAATAAGGTTGTACGATTTGAAAAGTTACTTAGCTTCTAGACCAAGATCGTTTAAAAGTTGCTCGGTATTAGTTAGAGTTCATAGCCAAGGCATAACTTATTGAAGCGGGATGCGAAGATTGGCAAGTCCTAAAAGGCCCTAACAAGGCATGAGGGCTACATTTTGTTGCTAAAGATCCAAAAGTGATGTGAAGAATCATTTATCGAAAATCAATATGAAGGATCGAGACACGCGACGAAAAGCAAGAACTCCCCAAAAGATCATGGAGAAATCTATCCGAAAAGACCCTAGCAAGGTATGAGGATAAATAGATCCAAGTCCTAAAAGGAGGCGGATCGTTGTATATCAAAGTCCAAAATAAAGATTGGAGAAAAATGAAAGAAGTCGTGGTCCAAAGATGAAGAATCTCTCAAAACTTCAAGTGAAGAAATTCCTATTATGAAGAGAAGACCATAATTTCAAGAACGTCTCTCAAAGATTCGAAGTATGAAGTCGCTGCCAAATATCGGTCCGAGAAAGGTCTCAAATCGTGAAGCGAGTTATGCCAAGATATGAACTTTATGAGGTCCCGAGAAGCAGTTTTAAAAGATTTTGTCCTTTAGCTAACTATTGATTAAATCGTCCACTTTATTTTCGGCCTAAATAACTATCGAAATAAGTCAAACAATGCATCCTCGTGATCATTCAAGACAAAAATAAAATATAAGATACACCTAGGAATAAGGGAGTCTAAGTGAATAATTAGGCCACATGAGTTCGTGTTAGTTTGCTAACTTATAATAACAATGATCTCATTTTTAAGCTTGGTATGGGGAACGTGAAACTTGAGAATGATGAACATTCATGACAATCTAAAACCCCAATGTAAGTCTTTAAAAACTTTACTTATTTTGTTCTTTTGGTTTTGTTAGTGTTTAGAATTTAATAAAGGCCAAGGTGGGTTATTTATGATGAGAAATGTAAACCGTGCTTTAAAATTGTAGCATTGCATGAGGGCATGGCAATGGTTAAGTGTAGGGGATTTGATAGGTGTGGAAACACCCATCCTTTTACCACTTATTTCTTGCTAAAACAAGACCAAAACGCGTATTTAATGCCATTTGTTTGGAATTATGCGTGGTTTGTGTGTTTGTTGTGTTTTCAAAGCCAACCGGATAAATATTGAAGAAAACATGGGATTGCACAGGTTTTATCGAAGAAAAAGACGAAAAGACGAAGTCTATAATCCAAAGAGATGCAAAAGATTTGAAGTCGATGGGCCTATTTGAAGATTTATCGAAGAAAAGGACCAAAGATGGAAGATTTACATATGTCGAAGAACTCAAGTCTATTAATTGAAGAAATTTAAAGACGAGTTGAATTTATTCGTCGATAAATCCCGAATCGAAATCAAAAACGTCAACTTTTCTGAAAAGACGAGAAGACAAAAAGAAATGGGAGAAAGCCCACTCACCAACTAAAGAGAAAGCCTATAAATAGACCTTCCCTTCACATTTTTTTCAACTAGTTAATTTCTGTTATTTCATTTCCTAGTTCGTAGGAACCAACTCCCTTAAGGAGATTGGTGGTTTTCATTTTCTTTGATTTCTTCCACAATCTTGTAAGTTTAATCTTTCCATTTTGTTTGTTTGAATCTTAATCATTAATACAAGTTTCCATTTAATCTTTCTTTCTTCTCTTTTTGATTTAAAGTTCTAAGTTTCATTTTATTGAGTTTGATCTTCAAAAGTAAGTGGGTGTTGCGTTTTTGTTGTTTTGGATTGATGATTATCATTAGTAAATGATTAGTGGTTAAATTGGTTTAAGTTTTGGTTAAAAACTTGGTTGATTTTGGTTTAATTCGTGATATTTAACATCCCCTGTTCTTCGCATCTTCAAGTCCCCAGATTCCGAACGAACCCCTATGTTCCGAATCAAGGATTTTAGCAAGATACTCCGACCCAACAATTTTGTTTAAATATTCCGGATCAGTGATTTCTTTCAGGTATTCCGAATCAGCAGTTCATCCGGAATAATCAATATTCCGGATGAGTTTGTTTATTCCGAATCAAAGCTTTTGAGACAATATTCCGAATCAGTTTTTTTTAGATATTCCGAATGAAAGATTTTAGTTAATTTATTCCGAGTCAGTGATTTCTTCCGAATGAACCAAAAGTTCCGAATAAACCAATATTCCGAATCAAGCCTTTTTATTAGTTGTTTCGAATGAGGCAAATGTTCCGAGTCAAGTGAAATATTCCGAATAAACAATATATTCCGAATCACCATATATTCCGGATAAACATTATTCCAAGTAAAGGACATTTCGGATCAACCATATTTATTCCGAGTCAAGCTATCATTCCGCATCAAGCTCCTATTCTGGGTCAACGATTATTCCTAATGAAGGAGGTGTTAATTATTCCGAATGAAGGTGGTGTTAATTATTCCGGAAAAAGTGAACATTCCGGATCAGTAGTTTTATTCCGAATCAGTTGTTTTTCCAAGGGAAGGTATTTACTGTTTAATTTGATTCAAGTTCATTTTCATTAATTGCTTTTAGTTTACTTTTATTACTTCTCGCACTTACCTTTTAAGTAGTTATAGATCAAAAGCCCCCCCCCCCCTTTTAGTTACCAAGTACAACAATTCCACTTTGAACCGTGATCGATTCGAGAAGATACCGAGAACGAAACAACGACAAATATAATTGGGTATGAGCAACACAAAGAAAGATCTTGCAAAAGCAACATTTTTAATTGACTAAATTTTAGTTATTACCGAGCTCTAGAGTTTTTCACATGGGAGTGCCAGGTGAGGGTTTTACTCTTTTTTCCTTGTCCAAGGTCTTTCCCACTAGGTTTTCTTTGGTAAGGTTTTTTAAAGAGGCAGGCTCATTTGGATTTCCTTTGCTCCTATCGTGGTGTTGTTGGAAGCTGAAGAGAATGCATGACTTCATGTTTGCATCTTGGTTTCTGTCTATTTTACTTGTATTGTAGTTCTAGATTAGTTAGTGTTTATGTCTTGACATAACCACGTGTTAACATGCTGCCTGTAGCATGCGGTGAATGTGGTATCTCAGTCACATTCCTTTGTACTTCAACGCTTTTTTGGTTAATATATTTACCGGGGAAACCCTTTACCAAAAAAAAAATATGTCCAATATATTAATCAAACAGACACTACAACAATAACATGGAAGGTACACATTTTCACAGATATGAATATTAGAATTGTGACTTCATTCTTCCTCGTTTCCAAGAAATTTATTGGTAGAAATTATATATTGAATTATCTTGCATACACAAGATCTATATTTGTGTCTATAAGTGTGAACATTTTTTTATTAAATGCATACATGGGAAAACCGATATAGCTGATATGAGGATACAATATACTCCTCTCCTAGGAATAGACATTTTTCCTTTGCCTGTCGAATAAAGCGTATCTCCAAGATGTTATTCACCACACTTGTGTTAAATAATAAGATAACCGGCTTTTGTATCCCGCAAGCCTCATTTTCAATATTAAATTCCCTTTTAACCCGTTGTCCTTGTAAAAAATCAGAACACTTGAAAATTTATTAAAAACACATAAATCCTTGCTTTAAAAATAAGCCAACCTGCTTTTTGCTTGTTTGGTTATGTTTTATCCTTATAATTAAACAGAAACGGGTCAAATGGGTGAACTATGTCAAAATAAATATTGTATTACACTATCTAAATAATATAACTTTTTGTAATCATGTTTGACAACATATTCATAATAAAAAATTTAAGTGTCATGATGTGATCGTGATTAGTATATGTGATAATTAGATACGTTATAGGGTAAATTAGAAAATTACCTTTAGGAAAAAGTAATAGACTAAAATTACCAAAGACGAATTCAATTAAACACGATGGTGAACCAAGTTCGTTGTACACGAAGATCAAGTGAATTTGAGACGTTTTGTTTTGATTTGGACAATTAATTCGAATGGGTTTTCGGTTTTTAAAACTAAAATTAATTCTACCAATTTAAAGCTAATTTTATCCTAATGTGCATGAATCGTAAACCTAAAATTATTTAATCTAATTGAAAATTATTTAAAAATTTAAACTTTTAAACTATCTAAAATAAACAATCTATTTAAAATCTATTTAAAACAAATTAATTTAATTAAAAATACTTTTACTCTTATTAAAAATCTATTTAGACTAACTTAAAAATTATTTTTAATCTAAAATCTATTAAAAAGTAAATTTCTTATTTAAAAAAACTATTTTAATTTAAAACTAATTTAATTTAATTATTTTGAAAACTAAATTATTTTCTAAAACTAGTAAAACATTTTTATTTTGTTTTTAGTTAATTATTATTTAATCTATATAAAGTTAAATTTATAAAACTAATTAAAACTATGTAATTATATTTAATTGAAAACTGACGAAGCAAACTGACTATATTAATAAGGTAGACTGAAATATAACACAAGAAACAACCAAGCTCAGATGGTTGGAGCGTTGGCTGTGAACCGTGAGATTACGAGTTCGAGACCCACAAGGGCCATATTTTTGGTTATGATTATTTTTTAATTGACAGAAACTAAAAGTTTCAATCACAACAGACGTTTGGTTTTTACTTTAGGACATAAGTAGTGAACAATTTATATCAGAATAGATATGATAATAAATCATTCTATTCAACAGATAAGCAAGAATCCTAAAAAAACAATCAAGATCTAAATACAATATCAGCAACTTAATACAGAAATTACAGATAAGACAGCAATCAAGATCTTAGCATTTGACATCAATTCACACTCCTAAAAACAAGTGAATATCAGCAGGCAAACAAGAAATCACAAAATCATAACAACTAGACAGGTTGCAGCAGATGAACAAACTAACATATTCCAGTTTGCATAGATGTTAATTCAATCAGCAGTTTTAACTTAAGTTTAACAGATAAACCCCCAACATCAGCAGTAAATAAAAAGAACAATAAAGTTATGTAGACACAGCCTATGAATTCAGTAAATAAGCAGACTAAAACAGGAACAAATCTCAAATAGCAGGTTGCACTTAAACAGATTCAGAAACGAGTGAAGGCAACAATAATATTCAACAGTTTAAACTGACAGCTTTAAAAGAAAACTCAACATCTAATAACAATCGATTCAACTAATACTAAAAACCTAGCAATAACAGATAAGCTCAGTCAACACAAAATAATCATCTAGCACTTGATTTGATCAAACCAAAAAACCTGAAAACAAGCTACTTAAACATACAGCTCATATCTTAGCAACATAGCAAGGAAACTTGAGATAAACTTTAACAAATACTAAGTAGAACTACAACTCAAAATCACCTAAACAGATCATAAACATGGCAGCAAAACAAGATAGTCACATATAACAGATTCAACTAACATCAATTAAACAAACATCTAAATCATTCATTCTAGCAAATAGTATATAAAAAATGTAAAACGAGCTTAACCATAAGTTGTAGATATCCGTTGGGTAGAAGGCAAGCGCTGAGCTGCCTTGGAACTAAACGACACCACCATCGAACCACCAAATCATCACCGAATCGTACAAACCATTCCCTTTAATTGAGCCAGTATCTTTTATTTATCTAGTGGGGATAAATCTTTTATTCCAAATTCAATTAAATTAATTAATTAAAGCTATTTAATTAACTTTAATCAACTAATACTCATATAATATCAAATCAAGTTATAACAAGAATAATCGTAAATTAATTAAAACAGTAATTTAATTAAGACAGTTGAAACTCAAAACCACTTTTTATTAATCTCGGTTAAATCTTACAAAGCAATTAAAAAGAAAATATTACAAATTATTCTAAACCTAATTTAACATTATAACAATAAGAAAAAAATGGAATGCCAATTACAGAAATATTTGGGGGTTTTTATAGCCAACCCCCAAGGCTTGCTGAGGAGGTTTGTTGAGAAGCAAAATCCATCTTGACCGTCAAATGAGCATCTTCTTATTCTCTTTCTTCCAATCTTGATCTAACGGTGGAGATGAGCCAACTAGCACACGGATCGCCAACGTGGCATCCGAGTGTGCTAGTTGTGCTAGTTTGGTGATGAGGTGTCTCCATTTAATTGGTGAATTAGGGAAAATTTGTTGTCACAACCAATCATAGTAGGAAAGAGAAGCCACGTCATAGATGCTTTCCACCTTCAATCTTCCGAAAAAGTGGGGGATTTATTTACAACTCGTGTGAATCACACGAATTAATCAAAACCCCTAATTTATTTAGTGATTTATGTTTTAGGGTTTGGAACAGTAAAAATTTAACTGGTTTTATTTGGGGGTGAGGAAGATGAGTGATGAGGGAACTTAGTTTGTATCGAAAACATTTGTGGAGTGTGGGTGAATAAGTTTAACCAAGTGACAAAAAGTTGAAACGTTTATAACTTTATTAACCGTTTAACCTAATGGGCCTTGGTTCCACTTCACGTCTCATAAATTATTATCATTGGGCTTGGGCCAAAGATATTCCATCCGTCTCAATATAAATGTTATAAGATTAAGCTTGTTTTTGGGCTATGTTAAACATAAGTGAATAGATACTATCTTAAATGGGCTTTTGAGCCCATTTTCTCAAATGTGGGACCCACAAGCCTTTTAAACTCCATAAATGATGAAATCCGCTAAAAACGAGCTTGATATTGGCTTTGTCGATCTTTTCTTCAAACTCGTTCCGGTTTTTGTCGATTTTCACGAACTTGGTACCTACACACATCAAACAACAAAACAAGCATATACAAGGCAATATTTGAACATTTTATGCTTTTATTCATTGTTTTAAGATATAATTGATATGAGTAAAATCACTTATATCAAACTCCCCCTTGCTAAGCAATTGTCGTGTCCTCACGTAATGATAAAATATAATACTAACTACACCATTATTCAACTTTTGACATTTTATTTTGCAAAGACATAATGTATTGCTTTCATTATTTGAAAAATAACTTTTAGGATCATATAAATCAAATAGATTCATCGTCCCCGACTTTTCACTTTTCTATGCCAAGTGTTAAAACAAGATCATTGTCAATCATAAGCCCCAAAATTAAAACAACTCATACAAGTAATTTGTGTTAAACTCAATCTCCTATTATTCCTAATTGTATCTCTAGATTTTATTTGTCATTCACCCAAAGGCTCATTTGACTTTATTTGATATTTATAAGTCCAAAAATGAAGGCAAGAACGGTGTAAACTCAACACTCAAAACCTAACCTCGACTTCAAAAACCGTTGTCACTAAAGAAAGCCCACATCAAGGATAACTTAACACGATTTGAGGGATAAATCCCGGACCCGAAATTTGGCTAATAGGACTACTTAAAAGCAACAATAAAAACCTCCAAAGTTAATTATGACCTTATTAATGGAGTTAGCAACAATCACATCATGTCACCTTATGGCTCTTTAAGATGCAATTGTGCTCCTTATTTAAAATCCACACCCTAAGGCTCCTTGGACAAAAAATAAAGGAATTGACATTCACCATCCCACCTTATGGCTCATGATGATGAAGCAATTTTTGTTCAACACGTCCCCTTACCAAACACCCTAAGGCTCTAATGACAAGGTTAGTGCTACATGACTCCAACCCGAAGGCTCCTAGAGAACATGTTTTTATATATTCTTCTTTATTAATATGATATTTATAGTAAGCTAAATTTCCGCAATCCCATGATCAAAATTCCATGACGCTAACACCCTTAATGTGTTCTCACTTTAATTACAAGGGAAGAAAAAGAATGAGTTACGAGTTAAGATATCAAGCCTAAACCGCTAAAAACTTCATTTATTAAGCAATTATTATTCAAGTGTGAAAAGTAAATACGAGGAGATTAAATCAAACACAAACATACTTACTCAAAGAAGAATTAACCTTAGAAACTTATGATTAAACTCTATCATCTCTAGTTCTGCATATTGTAAAATTTCAAAAATGTGAAATTAATGGATACTTAGCCTATTAAATAAAAGTTTTGGGTTTTTAAGTCATCTATAGGATCTTGCATCTTCTTATACTTTTTCAAGTTTTAGAATTTGCGTTTTAAAGTTCCCTTGATAAACGACTTTCTAGGATCATTTATAGGAACTTGCGAAAAGTTCTTGTTCTTAACCCGTATGAGTTAAGACTTTCGCGTTTTAAAGCTCCCTATATAAAAGCCTAGCAAAACTTAATTCAAATACGTTAAGGAAAAGCTAAGGTAAAAACCAAGTCGAGTCAAAAACTATTTTCATTTTCACCAACGAAAAGCCTACATTTGTGTCAAAAGCACTTATTTTCTTTATTAAAACTTAAAAATAACACTAAAAATTTAAAAAATTTATGAAAAATGAGAAAAACGATTACGTTTAGACACGACAAAAGCAATTGCAAGCGATTATATCGATTGACTTCCCCATGCTAAAACCAAACATTGTTCTTAATGTTTCTTAGCTCAAGAGTAACACCCCTTTGCTAAAACACGAAGAGTCAAATGCAAAATCCTAGCATGGAAAGAGCACGCAAATCTATAAGCCGTTTATTAATTATGCTTCAAGATAAAACGTTAGTCGATAGAAATCAAAGGATAAAGAGTGTTCCCCTTTTTGGCATTCAAATAATGGAAGATCAAGTGGACCGGCAAAAACCGAACACGAGAGTCTTCAATGATTAGGGTCATACCTAAGATTCACAACACAACAAAACACGAGCACGAGCTTGAAAGATCAAGCCGTATTAGTGTTAGAAAATAGAAAGAAGATAGAATGTATGGGACTCCCCCACAAGGCACCTCGTTTTTGTTAACCGAGTCATGAGCTCGACTTGATCCCCGCATTCATTGGTCCTTAGGGAAAATGGTGAAAACCAGCATAATGGAATAAAATACATGATAAAGCACGATGTCGGGGTCAAAGATTACATCCTCGTTGTCGGATGACAAACGAAAGGATGAAACTCCAACACAAATCTCTAACAAGAGATGGTGGTCACAAATCAAGATATGGATAAAGCATTCTCCCCGAGATAAACTCGCACCAAGATGATCGAAAAATCTTTCATATATTGCATCGGTGAAAGGCCGAGATTTCCCTAAATCAATGATTCCGGGATCGAATACCTCGTCCTCGGGAGAGAAAGGAATGGACAACACAGTGTCGTCCCCCCATGCTAATTCAAGATCATATAAAGCAAATGGTAATGGTGTGATAAAAGTTTCATCCATAATGGAATCAACATTCTTAGCTTTAACGACCATTTCACCCTTAGAAATGTGATCAATCGGGTCATGGTACTCAACATGAGACACAAGATCCCCGGCAGCGGCGCCAAAATTTTTGATGTGATAGTGATTAGTATATGTGATAATTAGATACGTTATAGGGTAAATTAGAAAGTTACCTTTAGAAAAAAGTAATAGACTAAAATTACCAAGGACGAATTCAATTAAACACGATGGTGAACCAAGTTCGTTGTACACGAAGATCGAGTGAATTTGAGACGTTTTGTTTTGATTTGGACAATTGATTCGAATGGTTTTTCGGTTTTTAAAACTAAAATTAATTCTACCAATTTAAAGCTAATTTTATCCTAAAGTGCATAAATCCTAAACCCGAAATTATTTAATCTAATTGAAAATTATTTAAAAATTTAAACTTTTAAACTATCTAAAATAAACAATCTATTTAAAATCTATTTAAAACAAATTAATTTAATTAAAATTACTTTTACTCTTATTAAAAATCTATTTAGACTAACTTAAAAATTATTATTAATCTAAAATCTATTAAAAAGTAAATTTCTTATTTTAAAAAAAACTATTTTAATTTAAAACTAATTTAATTTAATTATTTTGAAAACTAAATTATTTTCTAAAACTAGTAAAACATTTTTATTTTGTTTTTAGTTAATTATTATTTAATCTATATAAAGTTAAATTTATAAAACTAATTAAAACTATGTAATTATATTTAATTAAAAACTGACGAAGCAAACTGACTATCTTAATAAGGTAGACTGAAATATAACACAAGAAACAACCAAGCTCAGATGGTTGGAGCGTTGGCTGTGAACCGTGAGGTCACGAGTTCGAGACCCACAAGGGCCATATTTTTTGTTATTATTATTTTTTAATTGATAGAAACTGAAAGTTTCAATCACAACAGACGTTTGGTTTTTACTTTAGGACATAAGTAGTGAACAATTTATATCAGAATAGATATGATAATAAATCATTCTATTCAACAGATAAGCAAGAATCCTAAAAAAACAATCAAGATCTAAATACAATATCAGCAACTTAATACAGAAATTACAGATAAGACAGCAATCAAGATCTTAGCATTTGACAGCAATTCACACTCCTAAAAACAAGTGAATATCAGCAGGCAAACAAGAAATCACAAAATCATAACAACCAGACAGGTTGCAGCAGATGAACAAACTAACATATTCCAGTTTGCATAGACGTTAATTCAATCAGCAATTTTAACTTAAGTTTAATAGATAAACCCCAAACATCAGCAGTAAATAAAAAGAACAATAAAGTTATGTAGACACAGCCTATGAATTCAGTAAATAAGCAGACTAAAACAAGAACAAATCTCAAATAGCAGGTTGCACTTAGACAGATTCAGAAACGAGTGAAGGCAACAATAATATTCAACAATTTAAACTGACAGCTTTAAAATAAAACTCAGCATCTAATAACAATCGATTCAACTAATACTAAAAACCTAGCAATAACAGATAAGCTTAGTCAACACAAAATAATCATCTAGCACTTGATTTGATGAAACCAAACAACCTGAAAACAAGATACTTAAACATACAGCTCATATCTTAGCAACATAGCAAGGAAACTTGAGATAAACTTTAACAAATACTAAGTAGATCTACAACTCAAACTCACCTAAACAGATCATAAACATGGCAGCAAAACAAGATAGTCACATATAACAGATTCAACTAACATCAATTAAACAAACATCTAAATCATTCATTCTAGCAAATAGTATATAAAAAAGATGTAAAACGAGCTTAACCATAAGTTGTAGATATCTGTTGGGTAGAAGGCAAGCGCTGAGCTGCCTTGGAACTAAACGACACCACCATTGAACCACCAAATCATCACCGAATCATACAAACCATTCCATTTAATTAAGCCAGTATCTTTTATTTATCCAGTGGGGATAAATCTTTTATTCCAAATTCACTTAAATTAATTAGTTAAAGCTATTTAATTAACTTTAATCAACTAATACTCATATAATATCAAATCAAGTTATAACAAGAATAATCGTAAATTAATTAAAATTGTAATTTAAGTAAGACAGTTGAAACTCAAAACCACTTTTTATTAATCTTAGATAAATCTTATAAAGCAATTAAAAAGAAAATATTACAAATTATTCTAAACCTAATTTAACATTATAACAATAAGAAAAAATGGAATGCCAATTACAGAAATATTTGGGGGTTTTTATAGCCAACCCCCAAGGCTTGCTGAGGAGGTTTGTTGAGAAGTACAATCCATCTTGACCGTCAAATGAGCATCTTCTTATTCTCTTTCTTCCAATCTTGATCTAACGATGAAGATGAGCCAACTAGCACACGGATCGCCAACGTGGCATCCGAGTGTGCTAGTTGTGCTAGTTTGGTGATGAGAATTGGGGAAAATTTGTTGTCACAACCAATCATAGTAGGAAAGAGAAGCCACGTCATAGATGCTTTCCACCTTCAATCTTGCGAAAAAGTGGGGGATTTATTTACAACTCGTGTGAATCACACGAATTAATCAAAACCCTTAATTTATTTAGTGATTTATGTTTTAGGGTTTGAAACAGTAAAAATATAACTGGTTTTATTTGGGGGTGAGGAAGATGAGTGATGAGGGAACTTAGTTTGTATCGAAAACATTTGTGGAGTGTGGGTGAGTAAGTTTGACCAAGTGACAAAAATTTGAAACGTTTATAACTTTATTAACCGTTTAACCTAATGGGCCTTGGTTCCACTTCACGTCTCATAAATTATTATCATTGGGCTTGGGCCAAAGAGATTCCATCCGTCTCAATATAAATGTTATAAGATTGGGCTTGTTTTGGGCTATGTTAAACATAAGTGAATAGATACTATCTTAAATGGGCTTTTGAGCCCATTTTCCCAAATGTGGGACCCACAAGCCTTTTAAACTCCGTAAATGATGAAATCCGCCTGTAGGTCCATATTTTCTTAGGATTAAGCAATCTATGAAATATCTATTGAATGGAAATGGAGAAGAAAGAACTAGAGATAGAAAGGAGAGAAGGAGGAGGTGTAGAAAGAGAAAGTAAATGAAATGTGTGAATTACAAAGTGAGCAACCCCTCCTAACATGCTAGGAGGGGGTTTATATAGCCCACCCTACATGTGGGCTATATGGACTATATTGTATCACGATCCCAATATCATTGGAGTGACCGATCCTTTCTAAATACGTAAAAACGTATTTCCAACAATCTCCCCCAAAGGGTAGTCACTCCAAGTTACAATGTCCTAAATAGTCTATAGCTCGTGATTTATGCTAATAATGACTGAGAATTTCCTTAGAAAAACGTATTTCCAACAATCTCCCCCAAAGGGAGGTCACACCATTTTACAAAATCTTAAACCTAGCATACTATGCTTGAGTCTTCAATCTTGTTCTTGTGAATTTGCTGATGAGATCTTTGACTTTAGTCTTGAGCATGTTCTCTTGCCTTGACCTTGTGCATTCATCACTTGTGATATTTGCCTCTTCGTGACTTCATGTTCCACTTACTTATGCTTTTATAAATTCTTGAAAGCTTCAGAGTTTGATACAGCGGAAGACTTGACTTTTAGACTTTCTTGAATTTGTTGAAGTATTAAGTGGAGAAAGCATAAGCATGTGTTGACGACTTCTTCTGGATTGAACACCGCAATGCCACCTTCTTGTTACGCTGCATAAGACAGTTAGCAACAAAACATATACACGGATGAAATGGCCTTGAACATTTCATTCTAATTCGGTAGCATTTTACCTCCGGTCGGTGAAGACCGTTGGACGATATAAAATATCGTACTTGTGACAGGTAGTTTCAATTAAGAACCTCCTTGACAAGATTTCGCGGGTAAACCCGTTCTCTTTATTCGACCGTCCAAAGCTGACTGCGAACATAAAGAGTGAATCATTTGGATAATAATATCCGCATGATTTGAAGCCGTCAATTCATGTTCCGGGAACAAGTGAAATTCAATTAAGAACCGCACCATCGTTGCTTTCCAGTTGTCACGAGCTTGATTCGTATAGAATCTTGCAAGTTACCTACCAAGTGTTGTTTGAGGTTAACACTAGAAGGATTTCCATTCGTCACTGTAAATACTTAATAGTATTACTCTGAATGTTCTGGCAAGATCACTAAGATGTTGCGTAGAGGCCTGGAACGTGTTTAAATTCATTTAAGAATTAAACCACTGTTGCTTTCCAGTTATCACAAGTTTGATTCATAAAGAATCGCACAAGTCACCTACCATGAGCTTTTTGATATTCGCTTAAGAAGGATTTCCATCTTCATTGTAAATGCTTTCGTATTACTCGGATGTTCAGGAAAGATCATGAAGATTTTACGTAGGACTCTTAAGATCTTTCTTACTTTTCACAGTGTGTGAAGAAGCAAGGAATTATGAAAGTGTGTCCTAATGAGATATCTGATGATCTCAAATGGCTCTAGAGTCGATCGTGCATTTTGGATTTTAGTGATCGGAGGCTGGAGAGGAGTGACACCTTTTCAATACCAATTTATTCGAAGTGAATAAATCAATAGATAATGCGTTGTCTCCGTGTGATTAAAACAAATATCTTTTGAGAGATATCTGAGTTAGTTGGGATGGGTTATGCCTTGCATCACTTGGTCCATGATGTCTATCTTCAATATTAAGAATCATTAAAAATGATCTCAATAGCATATAAATTAACCTGGTTTCTGCCTAAGGTTGTAAGGATGGCTTCTTTCTTTACACCCTTTATCATTACAATTCTTTTTCATTCTTCAACCCCTTCTATGCTTACCAATACGTCATAACTAGCACCTTGTTGTGATAGTGCTAACTTAAGTATTTGGTCGGCATTCGGCTACGTTCACAATCATTCTCCATCTTTCCTAAGGACTACTATTTCTAGCTATGGAATGTCCTTGGGAAGATTCCTCTGGTTCTAGAGGAATCATTGGACTTTAACCTATCCTACCATCCTTATGTCACCATAATCTTCACCGTCGTGAATAGAGACGTTTTGGGTAAGTGTAGTCACCATGAAATCCATTTTGAAGTGAAAATCCATTTTGCTCCCCCTTAACATATGTCACGATATCCGAAAACATTTCTCACATGTCGGGATGAGCTATCATGTTAAGTCAAACCATTTATGATTAATCATTTCCCATACTAAATCACATTTTCACCCCCATATTAAAAATATTAACCCAATCGATGTTTTTAATATCAATTGATTTAATAGCATTTTAAGAAAATTTGGGAAGAAAAATGCAAATCCAATTATCTTCATGAATTACACAAGCTCCCCCTCAAATTATCACATGCAAAGATCATATATGATAATATATGATAATGTATTCACAAGAGTAGCAATTTACGAGGTTGGACCTGAATGATGGAGAACATCATATGAAAGATTCACATGGTTCTTGTTCACGAATGTTGGTCACCTCGTCATGTCTGAAGTTATCTCTTGACTCTATGTGTATGATTGATATCGTTGTCTTGACATCAATATGTGAACTTGGCACTCTCGGCATCAAGGATTCTGAATGCTGGACAATTGCTCCCCCTCAATTATTGACCCGTATTCTATTGAAAGAGATGTAGTCGCTGTTTGAGTAGTCGCATCGTCGAGTATGTAGATATCAATTGTAAATTACTACAGTTGGTGGAGATGATAACTTCATAAAAAACAAGATTTCTCTTGTTTTAACAAATAAATGCACTGACACGTACATATATTCGTGTTAGATTGTGTTATTCCGTAAACACAATCCCTTACATGGTTATAAAATAAACCATGCCTGAGAAAATTAATTCCCGTTGTTGAGTCAAAGCTTTCCGGTGAAATTCTTGACTTGAGTATGAAAAGCGGGTTACTATCTGAAATAATAGCAAACCATTTTGAGCATGTTTTAAAACATTTAAACTTCTGCTCGAACTTTATTTACAACCCCGTGTCATTATTGAATGACATTTCTAGTATCGTAAATATTATCGATTCCAGAAGACATGCTCTTTTTATCAAAACATTTTTTGAACACACAATTTTGAAAGATTTAGAAAACCTTTTTGAGAAATTCTCGAAAAATTATGTTCAATGTTTTGAAAACCAATTACTTGAGCTTAAGATGTTGAATATCTTATAAAACGAGCTCAAGTCCGAGAAGTTGTAAACTTCCCGTTGTGAGGAAAAGTTTATCATCGGCGATAAACTTTCCTTTTAACTGAAGAACGAGTCATAAGTTGACATTTACTTAGAAGTCTTTTTCATGAGCTTGAAAAACTTTGAATGTTTTAACGTAAAGCTCATGACCGAGAAAGATGAATTTCTCGTTAAGAAGAAAAGTTCTCTTATTTAAAAGATACACTTTACTTTATGAGCTTAAAACTTGGAATGTTTTAATACAAGCTCATGACCGAGAAAAATTAATTTCTCATTACGAGGAAAAGTTATCATGAAAGATAAGCTTTCCTAAAATTAGAGTCCGAGTTACAGTCTGATATTTAACTGTAAATCATTGTGCATGAGCTTAAAAAACTTTGAATGTTTTTAATAGTAGCTCATGCCCGAGAAAAATTAATTTCTTGTTGTAAGGATAAGTTTATCATCGGCGATAAACTTTCCTTTTATACTGAAGAACGAGTTCTAAGCTGACATTTACTTAGAAATCATTTTCATGAGCTTGAAAAACTTTGAATGTTTTAACGTAAAGCTCATGACCGAGAAAGATGAATTTCTCGTTAAGAAGAAAAATTCTCTTATCTAAAAGATACACTTTTCTTTATGAGCTTAAAACTTGGAATGTTTTAATACAAGCTCATGAGTGAGAAAAATTAATTTCTCGTTACAAGGATAAGCTATCTTTAAAGATAAGCTTTCCTAAATGTGAAGATCGGGGCATAATATGAAATATAATTATACACCATTGTGCATGAGCTTAAAAACATCGAATGTTTTTAATATAAGCTCATGTCCGAGAAAAATTAATTTCTCGTTGTGAGGATAAGTTTATCATCGGCGATAAACTTTCCTTTATTTGAAGAACTACATCATCATCTATTATTTAATGATGAGCCTTATACACGAGCTTAAAACCTTTGAATGGTTTTAGGATAATCTTGTGTCCAAGAAAACTTAATTTCTTGTTAAGAGGGTAAGTTATCGTTGCGTAGATAAACTTCCCTGTCTCTAAAGTCCGGGTCATCGTCTGTCATTTAACGAGGAGCCAAATACATGAGCTAAAAACTTTTGAATAGTTTTAAATTTAGCTCGTGTCCGAGAAAAATTAATTTCTCGTTTTGTGGGTAAGTTATCGTTGACGAGATAAAATTCCATTTCTCTGAAGAATGGGTTACAGACTGTGATTTATCTATAAACCTTGTTCACGAGCTTAAAACCATTGAATAGTTTAAATGTAAGCTCGTGTCTGAGAAAAATTTAATTTCTCGTTTTAAGGATCAGTCATCATCGGGATGAACTTTCCTGTCTTTTAAGAGCGAGTTACAGTCTGTTATGTGACTGTAAGTCCTTGACACGATGTTTAACTGCGAATCCCATGAGACACTTGTTTCTCTGATATCTGCTTCTTCAGCAACCAAACTCTAAGAGTATCCTTAGTTGAACGGTATACAATGATTGGACCGCTTCCTTCTTTTGGAACATTAACTTTGGTACCTGCATTCTCATTAGGATTTTGCATGCTTTGATATGGGTTAGCGATATCTATCTTAGAAGCAAGTGGGGTTCACAGTTGTCTTTTCTTGTGCCAGAGGCGACCTGAGTGGATGAATCACTTGTCTTAGTTGGCAAACGTTTCCGTTTATAGAAAACCTTAAGTTCAGGCTTAAGTGATGTATCATCCTTTTCAATTTCCTCCCTAGCAGTCTTAGTAGAATCAGAGACAATCCTAGTTAAAGGGCACTCGTTTCCTATAAGAGTGAAAGTTCTACCAGTGGGGCGCCACATTTTACCTACGGGTTTGATTTTAGCTACCCACTGGGATTTAAGTCTAACACGGGAGTTCACCTCATTAAGTAATTTTTGGATACAAGAATCATGATTGGCTTTAAAGACACATTTCCTACATGTTTTACAAGTAGCATATTTAATGTCCGAGTAAGATCTAGAATTCCTAGATGATTGATTGATCCTCCTAGGATGTGACATGCTACGGGTAGCAGGGTTGGGTAAACTAGAAGGCATCTGACTAGGTTTGAAATTCCTATCTCTTACTTGTGTCTTTTGCTTAGCTTCCCTTAGACCAAATGTATGGCGAACGTCATTTGAACTAGTTCGAGACGTGTTCTTTGGACTATGTCTAGGGAAACTAGATGCAATCATGTGATTAGGTCTTGCAAAAGCTGTTTTAGTCACATTGGCCCTAGTTGGTGGAGTGACTGTTCTAAAAATATTTGCCATATCAACTTGGGAGGCAAACCGCGGTCTCGAGGATTGTGGTCGCTCGGATCTAAATGCAGTCGGTTTTCTAACGGACTGTATTGGAGGCGGTTTCCCCAAGATTGATGGTTATTCAAGCTTAGTGTCCACACTAGTTCCTTTGGGTTTCCACACCTCGTTTTTCAGAGCCGCTATTGGAAAAACCTTTTCCTGAACTTGAGCCTTTAAAGTCTCATTTTCTTTGAGCAATTCATCTTGGGATGCCAACTTAGATTCAAGCAACTTAATTTGTTTCAAAAGATTATCCTTTTCAGCTTTAGAATCTAGAACTGTTTGATCCAATTTTCGTTCAAGAACAACGTTTGACTTTTCAAGTTTTTCAAAATATGTTTCAAATTTCTCCGTTTTCTTTGAAAAATCAATTTTGGCATCCTCAAGCTCTTTTGATTGCTGAGCTAAAACCATTTGAAGCTCTTCAATCTTAGAAGCAGAATTGGTTAATGTATATCATGATTTTTAGCATACTGATCATTTTCTCCCTCATTATGATTCACATCGGATGAATCAGAAGTGGTATTGTTATCACTCTTTTACATCCCATGTTCGGCATATTTACGGTCGGAATGCTCAACATGCTGTAAATCATAGTTAGATACAGGATTCAATTGTACCCCAACTATTGGCTCTTCGTCATTGATACGACGCTTTTGCCTAGTAAGAAAATTATCGTTCGTTGTGGTGGTCTAATCGAATTGATCTCTGGATTAACGTGTGACTCGGTTGTCTTTGGTGGAAACAAATGTTGTGTCGTTGTAGTAAAATTAAAGGTGCAAAAACTTTAAAGTAAATGGCTGTAATTTAAAATCTAAATCTAATTTAAAATAAATAGCGAGAAATTAAAAGCGTGACAAAAAGTAAAAGGCACTTAAAGTAACTAACGCAAACTTAAAACTTAAACTAAAGGCAAACTCAAAACGAAATTAAAACTTAAACTAAGGCAAGACTTAAAATAAATCTAAGGCAAGTAAACTTAAAGTGCGACTAAGTAAAAGGCGGGAAAATTAAAGCTTAAAAATTAAAATAAACAGAAACTTCAAATAAACTAAAAATACCTCACTTGGAATAATTACTCGTTCGAAATGTCACCTTCACCCAGAATAATTCTTCTTCGTTCGGAATAATCAACATAAAACACTCATTCGGAAAAATTGGCTCATCCGGAATAATCACTCCTTCATCCGGAATATAAGCTCATCCGGAATATTGACTCATCCGGAATATGTCACTCATTCGGAATAAACCTTCGTTCGGAACAATGCTTCACCCGGAATAAAGCCTTGATGTAGAATAAATCCTTCACTCGGAATGTGTCACTGATCCGGAATAATTAGTTATTCTGAATAAAAAAACCTTGATCTGGAATGTTCCGAATGAAGACCCTTGATCCGGAATGTTTGGCTTGATCCGGAATATAAATTATTCCGAATAAACCCCTTGATCCAGAATACAAATTTGGTTCGGAATAACCACTTGTGACATCCGTCAAATTTTCATCTTAAATTATTCATATAGTACGAGTACTTTAATTGTTTACCGACGAGTTGTCGACGTGAATGTGTTATTTATTTTGCTTTGCAGACAAAACCCTTTTTAGGGAGAGCATATGTAACATCTCAAGTTTCTTCGCGTCTATTAAGTTTGAATGCAATACACGGAATTGGTAGAAGTATTATGGTTGCCGTATGTTTATTTGAAGCACTTACTAAATTCCGTGAAGTCTCGCATATTTGCCCTTGTTTTGGATCGTGTGTCAAATTGTTATAGAGTCGTGTTTATTCAGTTTCGCGTCTAAACTTAAATACCCGTCGAACTCGAGTCGAGTAGTACAGCTGATACATCATGTACAAACATTTAAGTATAAACCATTATTCACTTTTATTTCAACAACTTGCTTAGCAAGAGTCCCATTTTCAGTCACAACATAAACTCCATAGTTTATTACCCACTAAACACTACAAGACAGCACACATGCCAAGTTTACCCAAATTGGGTATATCACAAGCTTACCAAAATCAGCTTGAAGCTAACCCTAGACTAATAATACCTGATTAAATACAATCCAAGTTTACCCAATGTCCAAACATAACACACAAAGTTTTCACAGTCCAAATTACAATTACAATTTCTGGACAAGTTTTTCAAATACAAAATCCTGGGTAAAGTGAAGAAAGTGTCAAGCCATCCACACCTGCAAAACCGAAAGAGTCAAGCCATCCATCTCGTCCACACCTGCAAACCGAAACTTGAGCATCCCATTTGTGAGTCTTTTAAATCATCTCTTAATTTCTGAATGAAATCTTAGTTGTGCTCGTCTTTGACAAACCTGCGAAAAATCAAATGAATGTGTTAGTATTCATCACGGTCTTATTTTAATTAAAAACTGAAAGGGGTAAGCTATAGCAATTATTACTTGAACATGACCATGACCCTTATTTTTTTCTGTCAACCAAACCGAGACCCCGACCTAGACCAAACCGAGATTCAACCGAGACAACAAACAAGACCAAGCCGAGAACCAAACCGAGACCCAAACCAAACCAAACCGAGACCCCAACCGAGACCCAAACCAAGGCCAAACCGAGAACCAAACCAAGCCAACCAAATTGTTTGTTTTCTGCCAAAACCATCATCAATCAATGTCACCATAATCCAAATGTCTTAACCATTTTTATTTTACAGAAACATCATAAAAACCCCAATTATGTCGCGGGTATAAAACCCCCTTTTCAAATCGAAACCCTAACAACTGAAAACCTTTTTAAACATGAAATTAATATTCTCTATATACCAAAAACGCCACTTAATTATGATTTATCAACCGAATGTAAAAACCCCCAATTTTATATAAACCTGAATTTAATTTTATTAATTAAAACTCTAATTAAACCCAATCTAAACCCGAATCCAATAGTTAATTTGATTGAAAACGAGATATGCAAAAACCCCCAATTGACCGAAACCCTAACTTTTATAAAACCGATTATATGTTGAAATTAACATGATTTTATACAAGAAAACATTAATTAATCGTATTTAAACCCGAGATTTAGAGAAACCCCCAAATATTTCGAAACCCTAATTTATTTATTTTCAAATCCGAGAGCCATTGGTTCTCAACAAGTTTATACAAGTTATTTAAACCCACTGATCTTTTATAAATCGAAAATCAATTAACTTTTATTAAAAGAAAATAAGGATGAATAACTTATCTTTGTTTTGGAGACGAATCATCTTAACCATGAGGATGAACACCATCAGAAACCCAATCGGTTTGATGTGGGGATGAAACCCCACATCTCACGCGACCTAAACACCACAAACCACCCCATATGATTGATGTTTTAATCTGAAAACCATATTAACCAAGGGAGGGAGATGATCTGATCCAGATTAGAAAGAGAGATGAGAGTGGGGCGATGGGTGTATTTCGAGAGAAGAGAGAGAGAGTAAACTCTCTGTTTTTGAGTTGTGTGTGTGAAAACACGCGTATTTACTCCCCTGGGTTCCTTGTTTGTATCGCCTGGACCGGGCCGGGTCATGTGACCCTTGGGCCGGTTTGTGGGTGGGGATATTTGACTCATTTTGGGCCAAATGTATATATTAAGTTTATTTAAAGCCCATGAACGAATTTTCTAACTTAAGGGTATAATTTAACCCGTAAAACCCGACCGTTTAATAACCGATTTTTATGTGTCGTATTTTTCCGTAAACGTAAGGTTTTGTCAAGCACAACTAGGGTGTCGTGTCTTTTATTAGTATAACTTTTCGTATCGTAACCCGATCCTTATAATTAAATAGGTCGCGGCTAGCGTAACCGTACTCTCGAGCTACCTTTATCTTTGTCCTTTTTGCTGAATTACGAGGTGAGTTTATAGCCCCATACTTAACTATTTTTATTGCTTTTTTGGGGTGAGACATTGCTTGATTTTAACGTATGAACACAAGTTCATTTACTGATTTATATATTAGTCTAAGTCCCACTAAAAACCCAGTTGCTTTGGCCCGTGAATCGTGAACCGTTAATTACTTTGTGTAAGCGCGAATGTTATGGATAGATCTATCGGGATTGACGTCCCTGTCTGTCTTGTCCAACAAGGGGAAAAGCGGGCACAGCTTCATTTGAGTCTGAGATAGGATGTCGTGGGTTTAGGCATCTAGTTGGGCTACATTTATATGATTATACTGCCGGTGTTGTTAACGCTTCGGTGTCACGAGCTTAGACTGTAGTAAATACTTTTGGGATGACTTTGTATCTGTTATATTGTCATCACTTTTGGGAAAATCTTGTGGTTCATTGAACATTTCAAATTAACTAAACCTATGAACTCACCAACTTTATGTTGATACTTTAGCAATGTTTTTCTCAGGTATTAAGAAGGAAGATGCTAAGTTAGGTCTCATGCATTGCCGTCATTTCTTTGAAACCAAGATCATTTGTACTATTTGAGATAACTATGATTTGTAAATGTATCCAGTTTTATGCTTCCGCACTTGGTTAAAACTATTTATTTTATTAATTACAAGTGATCTATTTTCCGAACGTCTCATTTAGAGGTCGTTCTTTGTGACTGTGTGTGTATGATAATCATGACGTCACCACTCCCTTGTCGCCATTATACTCTGATATTTTGGGAGTGTGACAGATTGGTATCAGAGCCATGGTTATAGAGAACTAGGTTGCATTTAGTAACTCTAGACTATAACTGCTATATGTTTAATCGATTATCATACGGATTGTAAGTATTAAGTATATGTAGATACATAAGTAATAAATGGGATACATGTGATTTAACAAATACGAGGTATGTTTACATGGGTTACATGTGCAACAACAAAATCTGAATTATGTTATATGGGATACATGTGGATTCAACAATGATTGCTATGTTATGTTAATGTCCTTTTTACGGACTAATTTTATAAGATATTTACACACATTTATTTTGTTTATGATTACAGCGATGTCTTCTTCTGATGATTCCACGTCTACAGGAGCGTACTACAACCGTAGTTCACAGTTGACTATCAGTTCATCAGTAGGACTACCTAGAGGATCACCATCAGGATATCCGTGGTACCAGATGGTTTCAGATGATGATACAGAGAGAGAGACTGAGGAGGTTCGTCGTTCACCGATCCGTATTCCTGATGCACCAGCTGACGACGTACTTAGCCTAGAAGGCGGAGGAGAGGATGACTTAGACACTGATGTGGTGCAGTCACCAGGTCAGACATCAGTTACTAGAGATGAGACAGTAGAGGAGACAGAGGATGATGAGATGGAGTTCACAGATGGGGAAGGAGAGCCTATGGAGGTCACAGACACTGAGGACCCTCCTACTGCGTATGCTGCTACTCCTGAGGTTTCCCTAGCACACATCTCCTCATCTTCATCTGAAGACGAAGGGGGGAGGACTGATATTCCTGCTCCAGCACCTGGTACTCTACCTTTCTACTATGTGAGACGACGTCTTCGGGGGAGAGCTGCTCGACCATCACTTTCACCTTACCGACCCCTCATACCTTTCACTGCCACTGACAGGCATGCAGCCCGCACACCTGCCAGTCCTGTCCCAGAGACACCACTACTACTACCACCACCAGAGACTGTACCTACTGTGTACCAGGAGATGCTTGCTGATGCTGGTATCTCTACTGGGCCGAGAGCTACGACTCCTCTTCCTAGAAGAGCTACATCGACGGTGGTGATGCTTGTGGAGGCAGATGGATGTGTGACGACACGATTAAACAGGTTGGAGGATGCTGTAGAGGCTTTAGGTGAAGAGTATAATGAAGTGCAGGATAAGCTGGAGGCACTGGTAAAGAAGAGTCCAGTTAGGGATGAGACAGTGTTGACGGTATGTGTGACCCGTCTACGAGGACAGCTTCATACTGTTCTTGATCAGATGGAATCCATGTCGAATGCTCGTCTTGAGGAGATCGAGAGCCTGATGACCCGTTGGGGAGTAGAGCCATTGGTGGAGACAGGCGGACTAGAGGCACCAGTGGAGGACCCTGTTGCAGACTTGGATAAGAGGTTTAGAGCCGCTTGTTATGATACCGATGTTAGACTTAGAGATTCCCAGGCTCGTGAGATCGTGGTTGAGAGGAGGTTAGCAGAGTTGGAGAGAGAGCTTCATCAGCGCCGTGAGGGCACTAGTTAGATTTATCTTGTACCATCGACTTATTCTTGTATGACCACTAAGCTTTGAAGTTTATCTTAGCTAGTTGGCATTTTATTTCCTTTTATTATATTATGTATGACAAACTATGATGTACTACCAAACGATTTTATGAATGATATTATGGGTTACAAAAAATTGTGAGATCATTATATATTGTGTATTATACCCTGGAGCATTTCATAATTGTATTATGCGTGCCATGCATGTTATGTCTGGCAAAACTCATTGTCCTATTACCTTTTTAGATTATGGCGCCAGTTAGAAGATCCGAAACGCATAATCCACCAGCCGCTACCGGTGGAATTGACACCGTCATGCTAAGTCAAATGATAGCCGAACGAGTGGCCGAGGCACTCGCAACAGCTGAAGCAAATCGTACAGCTAGCACACAGGAGGAGACCAACCAAGGAGCTACTAATGCTATTGCACGGACTTGTACCTACAAGGAATTTCGTGCAGTTACGCAAGTAAGTTTCCGCGGTACTGAAGGAGCAGTAGGATTAACCAGATGGTTTGAGAAGCTAGAATCCCAATTTGGGATTAGCAATGTTGCTGAAGCTGATAAGGTAAAGTTTGCGTCAAGCACGTTAGTGGATGGTGCTTTGACTTGGTGGAACGTCTATGCTCGTGCAGTGACCATTGACGTTGCCCAAGCGACGCCCTGGAGTGAATTTAAAGCTATGTTTGTGAGGAAATACTGCCCACGGAATGAAGTCAAGCAGATGGAAGTTGAGCTGTGGAACCTGAAGGTCTAGGGTACTGCTCTTACTGCTTACAATCAGCACTTTCAGGAGCTGATCTTGTTATGTCCTGAAATGGTGCCCAACGACGACCGATTGTTGGAGCGATACATTGAAGGACTACCTTTGAGCATCAAAGGGAATGTGACTTCATCCAAGCCAACTGATTTGCACGAGGCAATCGATATGGCTCAAAGTCTGGTGTACCAAGTGGTACAGGAGTTGGGAGAAAATATTGGAGATAAAAGAAAGTGGTCTGGCAACCACTACAACAACAATACCAACAATACCAACAACAGCAACAACACAAACAACTACAACCAGAACAAGCGACAAGAAGTAGCAAGAGTGTTTACTGCTGGACAAGGTAATACTAGAAACTACGCTGGAAGACTTCCTTTCTGCGGAAAATGTGGCCGACACCACGAAGGAGCATGTCCCCCTACGTGCTACAATTGTGAGAAGGCCGGACATAAGGCAAAGGAATGTCGAGTACCACCTCGTCCTACTAATCAAAGAGGACCTGGAACACAAGGTGGCCAAGGACCAAATGTCACTTGCTTTGGATGTGGAGAGAAAGGTCACTACAAGAACAAGTGTCCAAGCAGTGGGAACCAAGGTCGTGGTAACCAGATTCGAGGCAATCAGAATCACAACCAAGGGAACCAGAGGCAGAGTCAAGGAAACCGAGGAGGGAATAACCGAGCCACAACTAGTACTCCTTGAGGATTCACGGCACCTAGCAAAGTGTATCATCTCTGTGCTGAAGCTGCAGTGCAAGACAACAATGTTGTGACTGGTACGTTTCTAGTCAATAACAACTATGCTTCGGTACTATTTGATTCTGGTGCGGATAGGAGTTTTGTGTCGTCTATATTTAGTGAACGCCTAAATGTTACCCCTACTGCGTTAGACGTTAAGTATAATGTAGAATTAGCCGATGGGAAGTCAGTAACCACCGACGTTATTCTGAAAGGATGTAGTGTAAGGTTACAAGGTCGTTCGTTCAGTATCGACCTACTCCCTATAGAATTGGGAAGTTTTGACGTCATCATTGGAATGGATTGGATGTCGAAGCATCACGCGGAAATTGTATGTCATGAGAAGTGCGTCCGTGTTCCTTATGGAAACGATGTACTGATCATACAAGGCGAAAGAAGTGGAGTGAAGAATGGATCAAGACTGGAAGTCATCTCATGTATTAGGACCCAAAGATACATTGAGAAGGGATGTCCAGTATTCTTGGTTCAAGTAACACAAAAGGAAGGAGAAGAAGATCACGAGAAGAAGGTGGAAGATGTACCGATCGTTAGAGACTTTCCGGACGTATTCTCAGAGGACTTACCAGGACTACCACCAGCACGGCAAGTGGAGTTTCACATCGAGCTTACACCAGGAGCCGCGCCTGTTGCTAGAGCCCCATACCGTCTAGCACCGGCCGAGATGACAGAGTTAGCTGAACAGATAAAGGAACTTTCTGACAAAGGTTTCATTAGACCAAGTTCCTCACCTTGGGGAGCGCCGGTCTTATTTGTCAAAAAGAAAGATGGATCCTTTAGAATGTGTATCGATTACCGAGAATTGAATAAGCTGACGATAAAGAACTGTTACCCATTACCAAGAATTGACGATCTTTTCGACCAATTGCAAGGATCTAGCATATACTCGAAGATCGATTTAAGGTCAGGATATCATCAACTAAGGGTTAGAGAGGAAGACGTTCATAAGACGGCTTTTAGAACCCGGTACGGACACTACGAGTGCCAAGTTATGCCTTTCGGTTTGACAAACGCGCCTGCGGTATTCATGGATCTCATGAACCGAGTTTGCAAACCATACTTGGACAAGTTTGTGATTGTATTTATCGATGATATTCTCATCTATTCTCGTAATGGAGAAGAACACAAGGAACATTTGAAGACCATACTAGAGCTGCTAAGGAAGGAGAAGTTATATGCCAAGTTTTCCAAATGTGAGTTTTGGATAAACACGGTGCAATTCCTTGGGCATGTAATCGACAACAGTGGTATTCACGTTGATCCTGCTAAGATCGAGGCCGTAAAGGATTGGGCGACTCCAACAACACCTACGGAGATCCGCCAATTTTTAGGTCTTGCTGGTTACTATAGGAGATTCATTGAAGGTTTCTCCAAGATAGCTAAACCAATGACGGAGTTGACTCAAAAGGACAAGAAGTTTGAGTGGAAAGAGGATCAAGATTTGGCATTCCAGACATTGAAGCAGATGTTGTGTGAAGCACCTATACTAGCCCTACCCGAGGGTAATGAAGACTTTGTGGTGTATTGTGATGCATCCATAAAAGGGTTAGGTGCAGTACTGATGCAAAGGACTAAGGTCATAGCTTACGCATCAAGACAACTAAAAGTGCACGAGAAGAACTACACAACTCATGACCTAGAGTTGGGAGCAGTGGTGTTTGCCTTGAAGATTTGGAGACACTACCTTTATGGTACTAAGTGTGTTGTATTCACTGATCATAAGAGTCTACAACATATTTTGAATCAAAAGGAACTCAACATGAGACAACGACGTTGGCTAGAGTTGCTTAGTGATTACGATTGCGAGATCCGTTATCACCCGGGCAAGGCAAATGTCGTGGCCGACGCTTTGAGTCGAAAGGAGAGAGTTCTTAGGGTGAAGGCTTTGGTGATGACCATTGACCTAGACCTTCCATCCTTAATTCTCAAGGCTCAGAAAGAGGCAGTCGAGGAAGAAATTCTCAAGACTGAAGATGTTGAAGGAATGATAAAGAAGTTAGAAGCACGCTCGGATGGAACGTTATGCCTTGATAATAGGAGTTGGTTACCATGCCATGGTGACCTACGATCTTTGATTATGCATGAGTCGCATAAGTCAAAATACTCCATACATCCGGGATCTGACAAAATGTATCATGATCTGAAGATGTTGTATTGGTGGCCGAACATGAAGGCGGATATTGCTACATACGTTAGCAAGTGCTTGACTTGTGCCAAAGTCAAAGCCGAACATATGAAACCATCAGGATTATTGGTCCAACCCGAACTGCCAGAATGGAAGTGGGAAAGGATCACTATGGATTTCATTACCAAGCTACCAAAGACCGCAGCCGGATTCGACACGATTTGGGTAATCGTCGACCGACTCACCAAATCGGCTCATTTTCTACCCATCAAGGAGACCGATGGAATGGAAAAGTTAGCAAGGACATACTTGGAGGAAGTAGTCACGAAGCATGGTGTGCCTGTGTCTAAAATCTCCGACCGAGACAGCCGATTTACTTCGCAGTTTTGGAAGTCACTGCAGAAGGCATTGGGAACGCAGTTGGATATGAGCACTGCGTACCATCCCCAAACTGACGGTCAAAGTGAACGGACCATTCAAACCTTAGAAGATATGCTGAGAGCTTGTGTGATTGACTTTGGAAATAGATGGGATAGACACCTACCTCTGGTGGAGTTCTCATACAACAATAGTTATCACACTAGCATTAAGGCAGCGCCGTTCGAAGCACTGTATGGTAGGAAGTGTCGTTCACCCGTGTGTTGGGCAGAGGTCGGTGAAGCACAACTCACTGGACCCGAGATCATACACGAGACTACTGAGAAGATCTTTAAGATTAAGAGCCGTATGCAAGCCGCAAGAGATCGACAAAAGAGTTATGCTGACATGAGACGCAAACCCCTTGAGTTTGAGGTTGGTGATAAAGTCATGTTGAAGGTCTCGCCTTGGAAGGGTGTGATTCGCTTTGGAAAGCGTGGAAAGTTGAATCCTCGTTACATTGGACCCTTCAAGATTATAGAGAGGATTGGCCCCGTAGCCTATCGTTTGGAATTACCCCAAGAACTTAGCCGAGTGCATAATGTGTTCCACATTTGCAATTTGAAGAAATGTTTAGCCGACGAGACACTCGTTATTCCTTTGGAAGAGATTCAACTCGACGACAAACTCAATTTTGTAGAAGAACCAGTAGAAGTTATGGACCGTCAAGTCAAACAACTCAAGCAAAGCCGTATACCTATCGTAAAGATCCGTTGGAATGCGCGTAGAGGTCCAGAATACACGTGGGAACGTGAAGACCAATTCAAGAGCAAGTATCCTCATCTTTTCGCTAACCAGCCTACTACAACAACGTCTTGATTTCGTGACGAAATCTCTAAAACATGGGAATACTGTGACATCCGTCAAATTTTCATCTTAAATTATTCATATAGTACGAGTACTTTAATTGTTTACCGACGAGTTGTCGACGTGAATGTGTTATTTATTTTGCTTTGCGGACAAAGCCCTTTTTAGGGAGAGCATATGTAACATCTCGAGTTTCTTCGCGTCTATTAAGTTTGAATGCAATACACGAAATTGGTAGAAGTATTATGGTTGCCGTATGTTTATTTGAAGCACTTACTAAATTCCATGAAGTCTCGCATATTTGCCCTTGTTTTGGATCGTGTGTCAAACTGTTATAGAGTCGTGTTTATTCAGTTTCGCGTCTAAACTTAAATACCCGTCGAACCCGAGTCGAGTAGTACAGCTGATACATCATGTACAAACATTTAAGTATAAACCATTATTCACTTTTATTTCAACAACTTGCTTAGCAAGAGTCCCATTTTCAGTCACAACATAAACTCCATAGTTTATTACCCACTAAACACTACAAGACAGCACACATGCCAAGTTTACCCAAATTGGGTATATCACAAGCTTACCAAAATCAGCTTGAAGCTAACCCTAGACTAATAATACCTGATTAAATATAATCCAAGTTTACCCAATGTCCAAACATAACACACAAAGTTTTCACAGTCCAAATTACAATTACAATTTCTGGACAAGTTTTTCAAATACAAAATCCTGGGTAAAGTGAAGAAAGTGTCAAGCCATCCACACCTGCAAAACCGAAAGAGTCAAGCCATCCATCTCGTCCACACCTGCAAACCGAAACTTGAGCATCCCATTTGTGAGTCTTTTAAATCATCTCTTAATTTCTGAATGAAATCTTAGTTGTGCTCGTCTTTGACAAACCTGCGAAAAATCAAATGAATGTGTTAGTATTCATCACGGTCTTATTTTAATTAAAAACTGAAAGGGGTAAGCTATAGCAATTATTACTTGAACATGACCATGACCCTTATTTTTTTCTGTCAACCAAACCGAGACCCCGACCTAGACCAAACCGAGATTCAACCGAGACAACAAACAAGACCAAGCCGAGAACAAAACCGAGACCCAAACCAAACCAAACCGAGACCCCAACCGAGACCCAAACCAAGGCCAAACCGAGAACCAAACCAAGCCAACCAAATTGTTTGTTTTCTGCCAAAACCATCATCAATCAATGTCACCATAATCCAAATGTCTTAACCATTTTTATTTTACAGAAACATCATAAAAACCCCAATTATGTCGCGGGTATAAAACCCCCTTTTCAAATCGAAACCCTAACAACTGAAAACCTTTTTAAACATGAAATTAATACTCTCTATATACCAAAAACGCCACTTAATTATGATTTATCAACCGAATGTAAAAACCCCCAATTTTATATAAACCCTAATTTAATTTTATTAATTAAAACTCTAATTAAACCCAATCTAAACCCGAATCCAATAGTTAATTTGATTTAAAACGAGATATGCAAAAACCCCCAATTGACCGAAACCCTAACTTTTATAAAACCGATTATATGTTGAAATTAACATGATTTTATACAAGAAAACATTAATTAATCGTATTTAAACCCGAGATTTAGAGAAACCCCCAAATATTTCGAAACCCTAATTTATTTATTTTCAAATCCGAGAGCCATTGGTTCTCAACAAGTTTATGCAAGTTATTTAAACCCACTGATCTTTTATAAATCGAAAATCAATTAACTTTTATTAAAAGAAAATAAGGATGAATAACTTATCTTTGTTTTGGAGACGAATCATCTTAACCATGAGGATGAACACCATCAGAAACCCAATCGGTTTGATGTGGGGATGAAACCCCACATCTCACGCGACCTAAACACCACAAACCACCCCATATGATTGATGTTTTAATCTGAAAACCATATTAACCAAGGGAGGGAGATGATCCGATCCAGATTAGAAAGAGAGATGAGAGTGGGGCGGTGGGTGTATTTCGAGAGAAGAGAGAGAGAGTAAACTTTCTGTTTTTGAGTTGTGTGTGTGAAAACACGCGTATTTACTCCCCTGGGTTCCTTGTTTGTATCGCCTGGACCGGGCCGGGTCATGTGACCCTTGGGCCGGTTTGTGGGTGGGGATATTGGACTCATTTTGGGCCAAGTGTATATATTAAGTTTATTTAAAGCCCATGAACGAATTTTGTAACTTAAGGGTATAATTTAACCCGTAAAACCCGACCGTTTAATAACCGATTTTTATGTGTCGTATTTTTCCGTAAACGTAAGGTTTTGTCAAGAACAACTAGGGTGTCGTGTCTTTTATTAGTATAACTTTTCGTATCGTAACCCGATCCTTATAATTAAATAGGTCGCGGCTAGCGTAACCGTACTCTCGAGCTACCTTTATCTTCGTCCTTTTTGCTGAATTACGAGGTGAGTTTATAGCCCCATACTTAACTATTTTTATTGCTTTTTGGGGAGAGACATTGCTTGATTTTAACGTATGAACACAAGTGCATTTACTGATTTATATATTAGTCTAAGTCCCACTAAAAACCCAGTTGCTTTGGCCCGTGAATCGTGAACCGTTAATTACTTTGTGTAAGCGCGAATGTTATGGATAGATCTATCGGGATTGACGTCCCTGTCTGTCTTGTCCAACAAGGGGACAAGCGGGCACAGCTTCATTTGAGTCTGAGATAGGATGTCGTGGGTTTAGGCATCTAGTTGGGCTACATTTATATGATTATACTGCCGGTGTTGTTAACGCTTCGGTGTCACGAGCTTAGACTGTAGTAAATACTTTTGGGATGACTTTGTATCTGTTATATTGTCATCACTTTTGGGAAAATCTTGTGGTTCATTAAACATTTCAAATTAACTAAACCTATGAACTCACCAACTTTATGTTGACACTTTAGCAATGTTTTTCTCAGGTATTAAGAAGGAAGATGCTAAGTGAGGTCTCATGCATTGCCGTCATTTCTTTGAAACCAAGATCATTTGTACTATTTGAGAAAACTATGATTTGTAACTGTATCCAGTTTTATGCTTCCGCACTTGGTTAAAACTATTTATTTTATTAATTACAAGTGATCTATTTTCCGAACGTCTCATTTAGAGGTCGTTCTTTGTGACTGTGTGTGTATGATAATCATGACGTCACCACTCCCTTGTCGCCATTATACTCTGATATTTTGGGAGTGTGACACCACTGATACGGAATATTCCACTGGTTCGGAGTATTCTGAACACAACCTTGATTCGGAATAAATTTCAACAAAACCTGGATCCGGAATATCCTCTTATTCGGAATATGTCACTTATCCGGAATAATTAGGAGAATTCCTTGGTTCGGAACGAACTGTTGATCCGGAATGTGTTGTTGATCCGGAATGTGTTGTTGATCCGGAATAAACCACCTTGATCCGGAATAAACCTGGGAAAACAGTAGCGAAGAACACGGGACAAAAATAACACGAATCTAGACAATAACTAATCAAAATCAACCAAAAGATTAAACAAGAGTAATCACAAATGATCTAATAACAATAACCTATCAATCCAAATCAACAAAACTAACAAATATAACCAAATCAATTAAAACCCACTTAATCAATTTAATAAAAACTCAATAACATGAACATAAACAATAAACATAAAGATTAAAGATTAACCAAGAAAGGTAGATAGGAGATGAACAATAAAAGTAAAGATTAACAATAATTAAAAGGAAACTTACTTGAAATTAAATGAATTTAAGGTGCAAGACAATTAAATAAATGACATGTATTTAAATGTGCAAGTAATTAAAATGGAAGAGCTAATTGTCACACTTAGCCAACAAAATGAAAATAAAATCCTAATGATCTATTTATAGGGGATTAGGGAGGTGCTTAGTGGAAGCTTCCTCCCCTCTTTATTCTTTCTTTAATTGCTTGATTAGTCCTTAATCTTCCAAATTCTTTGACTTTTGTCTCGGGATTAATAAACTCGTCTCGTAATTTCTTCAATAAATTAGACTTGAGTTCTTCGGCTTTTAGTAAACTTCCGTCTTTTGACTTTTTCTTCGATAAATCTTCAGAATTGGTCTTGGACTTCCGTTCTTTTTGCACTCTTGATTTCTTGACTTCGTCTTTTGTCTTTTTCTTCGATAAAAGCCCGTGAATGCCCGTATTTTCTCCCCTTTTCACATTTTCGTCCTAAATCACAACAAAAACACAAACCACACATAATTCTGACATTTACGACATAAAATACACGTTTTGGCTTGGTTATTATTGTAGTTAAGTGGTGAAAGGATGGGTGTTTACACACCTATCAAATCCCCTACACTTGACCATTGCAATGTCCTCATGCAATGCATTAGTTACAAAGCACGTTTTACATTTTCCATCATAATCAATCCACATTGGCCTTTATTAAAGAGACAGAAAATAACAAAACCAGTAAAGAAATCAAAAACTTACCTTAGGGTTTTGGAATGTCATGAATGATCATCATCCTCAAGTTTTCACATTCTCCAAACCAAGCTTAAAAAGGAGATCATTGTTATTATAAGTTAGCAAACTATCACGAACTCATGTGGGTCAATTATTTACTTAGACTCCCTTATTCCTAGGTGTATCTCTTATATTTTATTATTGTCTTGAATGATCACGAGGATGCATTGTTGACTTATTTTGATAGTTATTTAGGCTGAAAATAAAGTGGGACGATTTAATCAATAGTTAGGTAAAGGACAAAATCTTTTAAAACTGCTTCTCGGGACCTCAAAAAGTTCATATCTTGGCATAACTCGCTTCACGATTTGAGACCTTTCTCGGACCGATATTTGGCATCGACTTCATACTTCAAATCTTGAGAGACGTTCATGAAATAATGGCCTTCTCTTCATAATAGGAATTTCTTCACTTGAAGTTTTGAGAGATTCTTCATACTTGGACCACGACTTCTTCATTTTTCTCCAATCTTTACTTTGGACTTTGATATACAACGATCCGCCTCCTTTTTGGACTTGGATCTATTTATCTTCATACCTTGTTAGGGCCTTTTTGGATAGACTTCTCCATGATCTTTACGGGAGTATTTGCTTTTCGTCGTGTGTCTCGATCCTTCATATTGATTTTCGATAAATGATTCTTCACATCACTTGGGATCTTTAGCAACAAAATTTAGCCCTCATGCCTTGTTAGGACCTTTTTGGACTCGCCAATCTTCGCATCACGCTTCAATAAGTTATGCCTTGGCTATGAACTCTAATCCATACCGAGCAACTTTTAAACGATCTTGGGCTAGAAGCTAAGTAACTTTTCAAATCGTACAGCCTTATTTATTGCAGATAAATTTATTAGCAAGCGATGGGAGAATAGGCTTATAATTAACTCACATAAATTCACAAAAGAATACCAAACTTATAATTGACTCTATCATCTCTCGTTCTCCACAATTTAAAATCTTAAGGAATGAGACTCGTGGATGCTTAGCCTATTAAATCAAAGTTTTGGGTTTTCAAGTCATCTATAGGATCTTGCAAACTCTTAGACTTTTTCAAGTTTAGAAATCGCATTTTAAAGTTCCCTTGATAAACGAATCTCTAGGATCAATTATAGGAACTTGCGAAAAGTTCTTGTTCTTAACCCGTGAGAGTTAAGACTTTCGCGTTTTAAATCTCCCTATATAAAAGCCTAGCAAAACTTGACTTAAACACGTTAAGGATACTAGCTAGAGTAAACTTAGATAAGTAAATTCGGGTTGAGTCAAAAGATTCACAATGTTTGAAAATTAAAACCACTTTATTAAAATTTTATTCTAGTAAAGAAAGAAAATAATTATACAAAGGGAAAACTACTAGGCCAAAATAGATCAAAAATTTTGAAAAATGTCGAAAAATTGATTTTCCAGTTAAAATGAGGACAAATACAAGGAAAAGCCCACTTAACTTCGATAGAAGTCCCCCCTACACTTGATATAAACATTGTCCTCAATGTTTAAGCATGTGGGAGTAAACTCCCCTACACTTAGGACATTGGGCACACTATTTAAATCTTGCTAAGGAAAAGGACAACTAACGAGATTCCTATTTTAATATTGAGAAATATAAAATAGAGAATCAAAAGAGTTTAGGATAGAACCGGGAAGACGGAAACACGGAATCACGGGTCGTCAAAAATCATCAAGAGTGGATCTTTGAGCGCTCTAATCCCTGAATATGAGAAGAGAGGAAATAGCAAACACCAACGGGTCTCCCCTACACTTAGGATAAAGATAGCTAAAAGATAGATACATGGGTTGCCTCCCAAGAAGCGCTTGATTTTTGTTCACCAAGTCGTGAGCCTGACTCGACCTTGATTAGCATAGGAAGAAGCATGAAACATATCCAACGGGATCAAATACATAGTTTTCGTCCATCAAATAGTACAAGCTTAAGGCGAAAAAGGCAAGCCAAAGAAGAATAGGCAAGGTTCCCTTAAGCAAAGATGGAGCACGGTGGGAGCAAGGGTGAAGAGGTGCAAGCATATCTTCAGTAGTTCCAAAAATCTTTCCTTTTATTTCATCAGATGGATACTGAGATGGCTGAAGAATATTGATACCGGGGTCGAACACCTTTTCCTTTAGGGGAAAATAGCACTCAGGCTCATCAGAATTTGAAGAAGATCCGCTAAGAAAATGCACAACCTCGTCCTCAGAAGGTGGACAAAGAGGTGTCAAAACATACGTGTTGCGGATGTTGGTGTCGTCCGGTTTCTTCTCCTTTGAAAGAATTTTCTTCAAATCCGAAGTAGGATCAAGACCATAATCATCGAAGTCTAAAGGAGGAGCATCACTCTCATGAGGGAAGTATGTATTAAGAAAAGTAGAGAAGTCTTCCTCAAATGAGTGGTCGTCCAAAGTAGGATTAAGCATGATAGGCGGAGGATCTTCATCATGAGAAGAATCACTCGAAAGAGTATCGGCCTCATCAAAATCATCATATGTGGGCATGTCGGGATACTCGGAAGTAAAATCATCATAATCATCTCCATCGGAGCTAGAATCATCATCATAAGCATCATAGATCGATGGAGAATCATATATGGGTGAAGGTTCCAAATTGGAGAGAGAATCATCTACATCATCTTGAAAAAATAGATTATCAATGCAAGAATCGAATAGAGGATTGTTGTAGACGACAAAATCATCAAGCACATTAATCATATTCGCTGATTCTCTTCCATAGGATTTGCTTGTAAGCTTCCCCATTTCAAAAACTTGTGCATCATCCCCGACCCTTAAAATGAGTTCATACTTATCCACATCTATTAAAGCTCTACCGGTTCTCAAAAATGGGCGTCCAAGTATTAACAGAATACGAGGGTCCATTTCATAATCAACAACGACGAAGTCGACTAGAAAAGTGAATGTGCCGACTTTAATGAACACGTCTTCGGCAATACCAACGGGGTAAGCGAGAGTGCGATTTGCAAGCTCAAGAGTCATTTTGGTGGGTGTAAGGTCGGGCAATGATAACTTTTTCCAAACACTTAAAGGCATCAAATTTATACTTGTCCCGAGATCGGCTAAGGCAGTAAATTTGTCGGTTTGGTTAAAAGTACAAGGAATCACAAAACGACCGGGATCTCCAAGTTTCTCCGGAAGTTCTTTAAGAAGGACGGCAGAACAATTTTCATTCAATCGAGTATTAACAAACTCGGCCATCTTCTCCTTCTTGCTAAGCAATTCCTTAAACATCTTAACAAATTTAGGCATTTGTGCTAGAGCTTCAACAAGGCTAAAAGTGATGGTCATTTCCGAAACTTTCTTCAAATAGTTTGACACTTGAATGTCATCCTTGGTGTGCATTTTGGCCTTGTCTAAGCGAGATGGATAAGGAATATTGGGTTTGGGTGGTGGAGGTGTAGAAGGTGAAGGTTGAGATGTTGAAGGGTTAAAGGTGGAAGGTGGGGTTGGTGGAGGATTCGTCTTGGGTACTTCTTCATGACGAGGCGGAGACGGTAATGGTGAACTAATACTAGGTGTGGGAGTAGTAGGGATAAATGGTGGTGGAGGAGGTGTAGATGATGGGGGCGGAATAGGTGGTCCTACTAAAGTAACTCCACTACGAGTAGTAATAGCACTCACATTCGCTCGCGGGTTGGTGACGGTGTTTGAAGGTAGAGAACTCGAAGTAGAGGGTTGAGTGGTGGGTAAGAAACTAGCCAGCATATTCTTCAAATCATTCGTTTGATTGCTGAAGGAGGATTGAATATCATTTCGAAGCTCGGTTCTAATGTCATTCCCCTGCTTGATGATATCCCCTTTCAAATTGATAATTTGGCTTTGTAGATTCTTGATTTGTTCTCCTTGGGTTCTCATTAGGGCTTCAACATCTTGATTTATGGGTGAGGCTTGTTAAGCGGGTGGGTGATAAGGATTAGAAGCTCTAGGTGGGATTTGGTTGCTTCTAGTGTAGTTGTTGTTGGGGTTTTGGTTTTGAGGAGAAAAACCGGGTGAAAGATAGTTGTTGGACCGGTAACTTAGCAAATTTCGATCCCCTTGAGGTCGGGCTTGGTAATTTTCCGGTGAATAATTACCATAAGCCGCATACACATTTTCTGGATTTCCTTGAGTAGAAGGACAATCAGTGTATGAGTGAGGACCGCCGCATGTCTCACAAGGATTGGCTACCGCTTTAACTTGTTGTTGTTGGTTTGAAGCGATGAGCAAGATATTTTTGTTCATTTCGGCCATCATGCGGGTGAATTCGGTCATATCGGGGTTTGCTGAAGTAGAGGAAACATTGCCTCTCGGGTTGTTCCTTGAAGAAGCAGAGGAATCTCAATTTTTGTGATGAGTAGTCATGTTCTCAATAAGCTCTCTACACTCCTCGGGTCTTCTTTTCATAAATGTGCCACCGGCGGCTGCATTAATCGTATCACGATCACGAAAAGTCAAACCGTTGTAGAAAGTATCAATTAAAGTCACGGGGAGCATGTTGTGGTTTGGACATCGATCAATCAAAACATTATATTTTTCCCAAGCATCAAAGAGAGATTCATCGGGTTCTTGCATGAAACCGCTGATTTGATTGCGAAGGCTCGTGACCATGGATGGTGGAAAGTAGCGCGACAAAAAGCGTTGAGTCATGTCATCCCAAATATGAATGGAATTCTTCGGGAGACGATCAAACCATTTCTCGGCGTGGTGTGATAAAGTATGTGGGAAGAGTTGAAGGCGAAGAACATCCATTGTAGCACCGGGCAACTTCATGCTTTGGGTAATAGTAATGAATTTGTCGAGGTGTTTGTTGGCATCATCATCAGGCAATCCACAGAATGGATTAGTTTGCACTTGTTGGATCATGTGATGCTTCAACGAAAACTCCGGAGCCGTGATTTGCATCGGCGCAATCGGTCCTCCTCGTCCAAACATGGTTGGTTGACAAAGCTCCTCCATTGTCCGAAGATCGGGCTGTGGAAGAACATTGTTGTTGTTATTGTTGAGGTGCGGTGGATTATTGTTGTTGTTCACACCTGCCATAGCTAAATCTTCACGAGTCTCGGGCTCTTGATAAGTTGAAGAGAATATATATACACTATAAAGATAAAAATAAAATCTCTTTGGATTTTTGAAAAATTTAATTTTTATGGGTTTTTGAAATTTTTAAGCAAAAAAAATAACGCTCATGAATGAACGGATCCAAAAAAGCAACGCGTCTCTCACAGAAAACCGTTAATCTTTACGAAAAGAGCCGGCAGCGGCGCCATTTGATACGAGGCTTTTGCCTAGTAAGAAAATTATCGTTCGTTATGGTGGTCTAATCGAATTGATCTCTGGATTAACGTGTGACTCGGTTGTCTTTGGTGGAAACAAATGTTGTGTCGTTGTAGTAAAATTAAAGGTGCAAAAACTTTAAAGTAAATGGCTGTAATTTAAAATCTAAATCTAATTTAAAAAAAATGGAGAGAAATTAAAAGCGTCACAAAAAGTAAAAGGCACTTAAAGTAACTAACGCAAACTTAAAACTTAAACTAAAGGCAAACTCAAAACGCAACTAAACTTAAACTAAGGCAAGACTTAAAATAAATCTAAGGCAAGTAAACTTAAAGTGCGACTAAGTAAAAGGTAGGAAAATTAAAGCTTAAAAGTTAAAATAAACAGAAACTTAAAATAAACTAAAAATACCTCACTTGGAATAATTACTCGTTCGGAATGTCACCTTCACCCGGAATAATTCTTTTCGTTCGGAATAATAAACATAAAACACTCATTCGGAACAATTGGCTCATCCGGAATAATCACTCTTTCATCTGGAATATAAGCTCATCCGGAATATTGATTCATCCGGAATATGTCACTCATTCGGAATAAACCTTCGTTCGGAATAATGCTTCACCCAGAATAAAGGCTTGATGCGGAATAAATCCTTCACTCGTAATGTGTCACTGATCCGGAATAATTAGTTATTCCGAATAAAAAAACCTTGATCCGGAATGTTCCGAATGAAGACCCTTGATCCGAAATGTTTTGGCTTGATCCGGAATATAAATTATTCCGAAAAAACCCCTTGATCCGGAATACAAATTTGGTTCGGAATAACCACTGATCCGGAATATTCCACTGGTTCGGAATATTCTGAACACAACCTTGATTCGGAATAAATTTCAACAAAACCTTGATCCGGAATATCCTTTTATTCGGAATATGTCACTTATCCGGAATAATTAGGAGAATTCCTTGGTTCGGAATGAACTGTTGATCCGGAATGTGTTGTTGATCCGGAATGTGTTGTTGATCCGGAATAAACCACCTTGATCCGGAATAACTCTGGGAAAACAGTAGCGAAGAACATGGGACAAAAATAACACGAATCTAGACAATAACTAATCAAAATCAACCAAAAGATTAAACAAGACTAATCACAAATGATCTAATAACAATAACCTACAATACAAATCAACAAAACTAACAAATATAACCAAATCAACTAAAACCCACTTAATCAATTTAATAAAAACTCAATAACATGAACATAAACAATAGACATAAAGATTAAAGATTAACCAAGAAAGGTAGATAGGAGATGAAAATTAAAAGTAAAGATTAACAATAATTAAAAGGAAACTTACTTGAAATTAAATGAATTTAAGGTGCAAGACAATTAAATAAATGACATGTATTTAGTGCAAGTAATTAAAATGGAAGAGCTAATTGTCACACTTAGCCAACAAAATGAAAATGAAATCCTAATGATCTATTTATAGGGGATTAGGGAGGTGCTTAGTGGAAGCTTCCTCCCCTTTTTCTTCTTTCTTTAATTGCTTGATTAGTCCTTAATCTTCCCAATTCTTTGACTTTTGTCTCGGGATTAATAAACTCGTCTTGTAATTTCTTCAATAAATTAGACTTGAGTTCTTCGGCTTTTAGTAAACTTCCGTCTTTTGACTTTTTCTTCGATAAATCTTCAGAATTGGTCTTGGACTTCTGTTCTTTTTGCACTCTTGATTTCTTGACTTCGTCTTTTGTCTTTTTCTTCGATAAAAGCCCTGAATGCCCGTGTTTTCTCCCCTTTTCACATTTTCGTCCTAAATCACAACAAAAACACAAACCACGCATAATTCCGACATTTACGACATAAAATACACGTTTTGGCTTGGTTATTATTGTAGTTAAGTGGTAAAAGGATGGGTGTTTACTCACCTATCAGTCATGCATGCTTGAATCATGTTGGCGTGATGCAATGACGCTGCTATCATTGTTAACCGAGGTGGTCTCCTTTGAGTCATTCGTAAGACCATTTGTTTTCTCTGGCATCTGCATCGGATTTTCTTGTATTCCACTATCATGCTCTAGTTGAAGTTGTGAACTTTCATAGATCAAAAGTGCAATAGATTTCATGAAATTGAGCAATCTATCACTGAAGTCTTTAACCTTGATTTGTGTGTCTTCAAAGAATGACTGGCAGATCGTTGAAGCTTCAACCTTGGCAGGATCAAATTGAAAGAAACTCGAAAAATGTTGCTCTAGAACTTGAAGTGAATGTGAGGATTCAATTTGATTAATGTCTTCTTTGTTGATCTGCTCTAGTAGTTGGTTAAATTTGAGGAGCATTTGGTGGACGAAAATGGTACGATCTTGACCGAAGAGTGTCACAAAACTGCTTTCTTCTTTAAATAGAGAAATGTTCGACAGATGGGACCGAAGTAGTCAAAATAAAGTCATTCTACTTTCTCTAGCTTTAACTTTCATTTGATGTGAATCTCCCTCTTTAGATCGCAAATTCAACGAATCCATTGAATGTCGATGAAAGAAAAAGTGTTAGTTGTCGAGGAACTAATAGTGGTTTGACAATTCGTGGAGAATTCGTCAAGTCGATTTTACGAGATTTTACACCCCAACCAAAACCGTAAAACTTCGTCACAATCCTCGTTTGATGGTATAACTCTTTACTCGGCTCAAAAATTGTAGTCGGCTCAAACGATGATAAAATAAACCGGAGACCAAAGCAAAGTCGGCTCACTCCAAAAATAAAGCCCGTCAACAAATAAATCCAAGCTACGGTAAATATAATGATTGGGCGGTCAAATATTTTACCACTTTAGTTCTTTCGGAATACCCGCCTCAATACGATGTACCAAAAATTAATAAACAAAATTTACTAAACTAAAATTCAAAAGTGACAAATATTAATTGACAAAAATACTAAATTAACTTAACTAAAAAGCTAACTATAAAATTAGAAAAAATTAACTTAACTTAAAAAAAATCAACTTAACTAAAAATCAAAAGAACAAAAATAAAATAAACAAATCTGATATGTCACTTTTAAGATAAAAACTACGTGTTTGGTAGAAATGTTGAGAGAAAAACGTGTAGAACTCGTGGCCCAAAATTCACAACACGTGGCCGTCAACACTCCTAATATTTCTCCTAGTTTCCTCCGCCCTTTTAAACTATCTATCTCTCCTACAAACTATCACACAAAGTAAACCTGATACTCAAATCTCTCTCACAAATCTTAAACTCTCTCTCTTCTCAATCACCTCCCAATCTCCAATCCCCTCGCAAAATTAAGCAAATCTGAATCATCCAAACCATCGATGCATCAAAATCGAATCATTATCATCATCTAACTCAATAAAAAAATCATCCATCAAATCATAAACACTAAACAGGCATTAACCCTTGATCCTGATACATCAATCATGACGAAGACAACAAAGTTATGGCTTCTAGATCTTTATCCAAAGGTCTCGGGTAGGTACTTGATTTCGTATGTGTGATTCTTTTAATCGAATGAAAGAAAGATTATAACAAAATTGTTATATATCTTCTTTAATTTCGTAGATTAATGACATATCTGTGATGAAATGTTCGTTGTCGTGTTAGATCTTAATTGATCTATGCATGCATAACGAAATGATTCTGAGATCAGTTTGTTTTCTGTTTATGTCGAGTCTAGAAACGATGGGGATTAGTTGACGATGGGAGTTAGGATTAGATTTGGTGTTGAGAAGTTAAAAGGTTAGATTGATATGTTGATTCTGGTCAGAGTCTTGTTTTACTGATTTGGTTAAACTGGTCAACTTGGTTTTTGGAGTCGAGGGTGAGGGAGTCTGTGAGGTCCAGACGAGAGTTGTGTTGAGAGGTGGAGTCGAATCTGAGGAGTGATTTGTTGTGTAAGTCGAGTCTGAGGAGTCGAGTCTGACGAGAGTGAAAGAGGTTGTCACAGTGAGTCGAGAGTCGAGGGTGTTGTTTAGAGTTATGAGTCTGTTTTGTTTAGTGTTTCGAGTCCAGGGAGGTTGGGTAAGGTCTTGGTTTGTAAACGAGGGTTGGTCTAAGATTGAGTCGAGAGTAAGAGTATGTGTGTCGAGAGTCTTGTGTGGGTGAGAATTTGTTTTGTCAAAAGTTTGTGTGGGTTGAGTCGAGTCGAGTGAAAGAGGTCTTCGAGTGTGAGTTCGAGAGTTGTATGAGAGTTGACCGTTTTGTTTGAATCGAGTTAGGGGTCGAGTCTTCTTCTTATTTTTTTTAGAAATTCTTTGGAAAACTTGATTTTTCAGAGAAATCTTCGGAATAATCTTGATTTTCAGATTAATGGAATTTTCGGAATACTTGATTTTTCCGAAAAATCTTCGGAATAAGTGGATTTTTAGAGATTTCTTCGGAATAAGTTAATTTTCAGAAATTTCTTCGGAAAAAGTTAATTTTCAGAAATTTCTTCGGAAAAAAATGGGTTTTCCGAAATTTCTTCGGAAAAAGTGGGTTTTCAGAAATTTCTTCGGAAAAAAATGAGTTTTCAGAAATTTCTTCGGAAAATAGTGGGTTTTCAGAAAAATCTTCGGAAAAAATAACCCTTTTCCGAAAATACAGATACGGATGAAACTTTTGACAGATTTGATATTGGAGAGAGAGACAACTGATAAAAAATATAAAAAAACTGATACTTATAATTATTTGGACAGACAACTTTTTCTTGACAAGTATTGAGATGAGATGAGACAAATATTGAGATGAGACAATATTGAGATAAAACTAATAACCAGATACACTTAAAAAAAATGTTTTTATCAAAATGATAAAGACCACAAATTGATATTGAAATGAAAACAAATTAATAAAACAGGTAACACCAAAAAAAACTAGAAAAAATTTAGAAAGAAAAGAATTTTACCATCAAATCAATAAAAAGATATACGAAAGAAAAAAAATTAAAAGAAACATTTACCACCAAATCAATAGATCAAAACACGTCAATCCGAAGAATCAACCAAAGCTCTTGATACCAATTGTAGGTCCATATTTTCTTAGGATTAAGCAATCTATGAAATATCTATTGAATGGAAATGGAGAACAAAGAACTAGAGAGAGAAAGGAGATAAGGAGGAGATGTAGAAAGAGAAAGCAAATGAAATGTGTGAATTACAAAGTGAGCAACCCCTCCTAACATGCTAGGAGGGGGTTTATATAGCCCACCCTACATGTGGGATATATGGACTATATTGGATCACGAGCCCAATATCATTGGAGTGACCGGTCCTTTCTAAATACGTAAAAACGTATTTCCAACACCGCTAAAAACGAGCTTCATATTGGCTTTGTCGATCTTTTCTTCAAACTCGTGCCAGTTTTTGTCGATTTTCGCGAACTTGGTACCTACACACATCAAACAACAAAACAAGCATATACAAGGCAATATTTGAACATTTTATGCTTTTATTCATTGTTTTAAGATATAATTGATATGAATAAAAGCACTCATATCAAACTCCCCCTTGCTAAGCAATTGTCGTGTCCTCACGTAATGATAAAATAAAATACTAACTACACCATTATTCAACTTTTGACATTTTATTTTGCAAAGACATAATGTATTGCTTTCATTATTTGAAAAATAACTTTTAGGATCATAAAACTCAAATAGATTCATCGTCCCCGACTTTTCACTTTTCCATGCCAAGTGTAAAAACAAGATCATTGTCAATCATAAGCCCCAAAATTAAAACAACTCATACAAGTAATTTGTGTTAAACTCAATCTCCTATTATTCCTAATTGTATCTCTAGATTTTATTTGTCATTCACCCAAAGGCTCATTTGACTTTATTTGATATTTATAAGTCCAAAAATGAAGGCATGAACGGTGTAAACTCAACACTCAAAACCTAACCTCGACTTCAAAAACCGTTGTCACTAAAGAAAGCCCACATCAAGGATAACTTAACACGATTTGAGGATAAATCCCGGACCCGAAATTTGGCTAATAGGACTACTTAAAAGCAACAATAAAAACCTCCAAAGTCAATTATGACCTTATTAATGGAGTTAGCAACAATCACATCATATCACCTTATGGCTCTTTAAGATGCAATTGTGCTCCTTATTTAAAATCCACACCCTAAGGCTCCTTGGACAAAAAATAAGGGAATTGACATTCACCATCCCACCTTATGGCTCATGATGATGAAGCAATTGTTATTCAACACGTCCCCTTGCCATACACCCTAAGGCTCTAATGACAAGGTTAGTGCTACATGACTCCCACCCGAAGGCTCCTAGAGAACATGTTTTTATTTATTCTTCTTTATTAATATGATATTTATAGTAAGCTAAATTTCCGCAATCCCATGATCAAAAGTTCATGACACTAACACCCTTAATGTGTTCTCACTTTAATTACAAGGGAAGAAAAAGAAGGAGTTACGAGTTAAGATCTCAAGCCTAAACCGCTAAAAACTTCATTTATTTAGCAATTATTATTCAAGTGTGGAAAGTAAATACGAGGAGATTAAATCAAACACAAACATACTTACTCAAAGAAGAATTAACCTTAGAAACTTATGATTAAACTCTATCATCTCTAGTTCTCCATATTGTAAAATTTCAAAAATGTGAAATTAATGGATACTTAGCCTATTAAATCAAAGTTTTGGGTTTTCAAGTCATTTATAGGATCTTGCATCTTCTTATACTTTTTCAAGTTTTAGAATTTGCGTTTTAAAGTTCCCTTGATAAACGACTTTCTAGGATCAATTATAGGAACTTGCGAAAAGTTCTTGTTCTTAACCCGTATGAGTTAAGACTTTCGCGTTTTAAAGCTCCTTATATAAAAGCCTAGCAAAACTTAATTCAAATACGTTAAGGAAAAGCTAAGGTAAAAACCAAGTCGAATCAAAAACTATTTTCATTTTCACCAACGGAAAGCCTACATTTGTGTCAAAAGCACTTATTTTCTTTATTAAAACTTAAAAATAACACTAAAAATTTAAAAATTTTATGAAAAATGAGAAAAATGATTACGTTTAGACACGAGTAACACCCCCTTGCTGAAACACGAAGAGTCAAATGCAAAATCCTAGCATGGAAAGAGCACACAAATCTATAAGCCGTTTATTAATTATGCTTCAAGATAAAACGTTAGTCGATAAAAATCAAAGGATAAAGAGTGTGCCCCTTTTTGGCATTCAAAGAATGGAAGATCAAGTGGACCGGCAAAAACCGAACACGAGAGTCTTCAATGATTAGGGTCATACCTAAGATTCACAACACAACAAAACACGAGCACGAGCTTGAAAGATCAAGCCGTATTAGTGTTAGAAAATAGAAAGAAGATAGAATGTATGGGACTCCCCCACAAGGCACCTCGTTTTTGTTAACCGAGTCATGAGATCGACTCGATCCCCGCATTCATTGGTCCTTAGGGAAAATGGTGAAAACCGGCATAATGGAATAAAATCCATGATAAAGCACGATGTCGGGGTCAAAGATTACATTCTCGTTGTCGGATGACAAACGAAAGGATGAAACTCCAACACAAATCTCTAACAAGAGATGGTGGTCACAAATCAAGATATGGATAAAGCATGCTCCCCGAGATAAACTCGCACCAAGATGATCGAAAAATCTTTCAATTATTGCATCGGTGAAAGGCTGAGATTTCCCTAAATCAATGATTCCAGGATCGAATACCTCGTCCTCGGGAGAGAAAGGAATGGACAACACGGTGTCGTCCCCCCATGCTAATTCAAGATCATATAAAGCAAATGGTAATGGTGTGATAAAAGTTTCATCCATAATGGAATCAACATTCTTAGCTTTAACGACAATTTCACCCTTAGAAATGTGATCAATCGGGTCATGGTACTCAACATGAGACACAAGATCCCCGGCAACGGCGCCAAAAATTTTGATGTGATCGTGATTAGTATATGTGATAATTAGATACGTTATAAGGTAAATTAGAAAATTACCTTTAGGAAAAAGTAATAGACTAAAATTACCAAAGACAAATTTAATTAAACACGATGGTGAACAAAGTTCGTTGTACACGAAGATCGAATGAATTGAGACGTTTTGTTTTGATTTGGACAATTGATTCGAATGGGTTTTCGGTTTTTAAAACTAAAATTAATTCTACCAATTTAAAGCTAATTTTATCCTAAAGTGCATGAATCGTAAACCCGAAATTATTTAATCTAATTGAAAAATTTTTAAAAATTTAAACTTTTAAACTATCTAAAATAAACAATCTATTTAAAATCTATTTAAAACAAATTAATTTAATTAAAAGTACTTTTACTCTTATTAAAAATCTATTTAGACTAACTTATAAATTATTATTAATCTAAAATCTATTAAAAAGTAAATTTCTTATTTTTAAAAAAACTATTTTAATTTAAAACTAATTTAATTTAATTATTTTGAAAACTAAATTATTTTCTAAAATTAGTAAAACATTTTTATTTTGTTTTTAGTTAATTATTATTTAATCTATATAAAGTTAAATTTATAAAACTAATTAAAACTATGTAATTATATTTAATTAAAAACTGACGAAACAAACTGACTATATTAATAAGGTAGACTGAGATATAACACAAGAAACAACCAAGCTCAGATGGTTGGAGCGTTGGCTGTGAACCGTGAGGTCACGAGTTCGAGACCCACAAGGGCTATTTTTTTGGTTATTATTATTTTTTAATTGACAGAAACTGAAAGTTTCAATCACAACAGACGTTTGGTTTTTACTTTAGGACATAAGTAGTGAACAATTTATATCAGAATAGATATGATAATAAATCATTCTATTCAACAGATAAGCAAGAATCCTAAAAAAACAATCAAGATCTAAATACAATATCAGCAACTTAATACAGAAATTACAGATAAGACATCAATCAAGATCTTAGCATTTGACATCAATTCACACTCCTAAAAACAAGTGAATATCAGCAGGCAAACAAGAAATCACAAAATCATAACAACCAGACAGGTTGCAGCAGATGAATAAACTAACATATTCCAGTTTGCATAGACGTTAATTCAATCAGCAATTTTACCTTAAGTTTAACAGATAAACCCCAAACATCAGCAGTAAATAAAAAGAACAATAAAGTTATGTAGACACAGCCTATGAATTCAGTAAATAAGCAGACTAAAACAGGAACAAATCTCAAATAGCAGGTTGCACTTAAACAGATTCAAAAACGAGTGAAGGCAACAATAATATTCAACAATTTAAAATGACATCTTTAAAAGAAAACTCAGCATCTAATAACAATCGATTCAACTAATACTAAAAACCTAGCAATAACAGATAAGCTCAGTCAACACAAAATAATCATCTAGCACTTAATTTGATCAAACCAAACAACCTGAAAACAAGCTACTTAAACATACAGCTCATATCTTAGCAACATAGCAAGGAAACTTGAGATAAACTTTAACAAATACTAAGTAGATCTACAACTCAAACTCACCTAAACAGATCATAAACATGGCAGCAAAACAAGATAGTCACATATAACAGATTCAACTAACATCAATTAAACAAACATCTAAATCATTCATTCTAGCAAATAGTATATAAAAAAATGTAAAACGATCTTAACCATAAGTTGTAGATATTCGTTGGGTAGAAGGCAAGCGCTGAGCTGCCTTAGAACTAAACGACACCACCATCGAACCACCAAATCATCACCGAATCGTACAAACCATTCCCTTTAATTGAGCCAGTATCTTTTATTTATCCAGTGGGGATAAATCTTTTATTCCAAATTCACTTAAATTAATTAATTAAAGCTATTTAATTAACTTTAATCAACTAATACTCATATAATATCAAATCAAGTTATAACAAGAATAATCGTAAATTAATTAAAACAGTAATTTAATTAAGACAGTTGAAACTCAAAACCACTTTTTATTAATCTCAGTTAAATCTTACAAAGCAATTAAAAAGAAAATATTACAAATTATTCTAAACCTAATTTAACATAATAACAATAAGAAAAAAATGGAATGCCAATTACAGAAATATTTGGGGGTTTTTATAGCCAACCCCCAAGGCTTGCTGAGGAGGTTTGTTGAGAAGCACAATCCATCTTAACCGTCAAATGAGCATCTTCTTATTCTCTTTCTTCCAATCTTGATCTAACGGTGGAGATGAGCCAACTAGCACACGGATCGCCAACGTGGCATTCGAGTGTGCTAGTTGTGCTAGTTTGGTGATGAGGTGTCTCCATTTAATTGGTGAATTGGGGAAAATTTGTTGTCACAACCAATCATAGTAGGAAAGAGAAGCCACGTCATAGATGCTTTCCACCTTCAATCTTCCGAAAAAGTGGGGGATTTATTTACAACTCGTGTGAATCACACGAATTAATCAAAACCCCTAATTTATTTAGTGATTTATGTTTTAGGGTTTGGAACAGTAAAATGTAACTGGTTTTATTTGGGGGTGAGGAAGATGAGTGATGAGGGAACTTAGTTTGTATCGAAAACATTTGTGGAGTGTGGGTGAATAAGTTTGATCAAGTGACAAAAAGTTGAAACGTTTATAACTTTATTAATCGTTTAACCTAATGGGCCTTGGTTCCACTTCACGTCTCATAAATTATTATCATTGGGCTTGGGCTAAAGATATTCCATCTGTCTCAATATAAATGTTATAAGATTGGGCTTGTTTTTTGGCTATGTTAAACATAAGTAAATAGATACTATCTTAAATGGGCTTTTGAGCCCATTTTCCCATATGTGGGACCCACAAGCCTTTTAAACTCCATAAATGATGAAATCCGCTAAAAACGAGCTTGATATTGGCTTTGTCGATCTTTTCTTCAAACTCGTGTCGGTTTTTGTCGATTTTCGCGAACTTGGTACCTACACACATCAAACAACAAAACAAGCATATACAAGGCAATTTTGAACATTTTATGCTTTTATTCATTGCTTTAAGATATAATTGATATGAGTAAAATCACTCATATCATGTCACATGTAAGTTAACATGACCCGCCCATTTTGCCTTCTGTGTTAAACAAGTCAAATGCATATTTAGATAGTAGTACAATTATCACCTGTATATATATATCGAATAGCCGCTTTCCAAGACTACTATATGTACTATCCTTAGTGAACTGTATCTCAGCAAAGTGCAAACTAATAAGGTAAGTGCCATTTTCTAAGCATTAACTTGCATAAGTAAGCGAAAGCGGTGAGAGGCGTGTTGTTGTATAAAGGTGAGGTATGTTGGTTGATCCTTCTAAGGAATTAATGTAACGACCACTTTCATTATAGTCATCAAAGAAATCTCTGGTACTACTAATCCCCCAATTACTAGTGCCTTTATGGAAACCTGCTACATCGTCCTTAAATGAAGCATCCCCCTCGTATACAACTTCCTCATTGTTTTTTTTAGGGGGTAAAAGGGACATTGTCCCCAGTAAATATATTACACCAAAAAACGTTTAAGTACAAGGAATGTGGTTGAAGTACCACATTAACCGCAAGCTAAAAGCTTGTAACCAAGTGTGTATGACATGCCATAACCACACAACCAAAACTAAAACTACACTGATCTAAGGAACATTAAAGTAAGTAACATCAGCTCTCCTAGCTCTCCAGCAGCAGCATAGAGGAAGTAGGCGACCCAAATAAGGTTGCCTCCTTAAAAAACCTTCTCAAGAAAAAACCAAAGGGAAAAACCTTAGAAAAGGAAAAAAGAGTACAACCCTTACCTAGAGCTCCCTCCATGATTCAAACTAGGGGTGTCCATTATTTGGATTTGACCCATGAAAACCAAAAATTGAACCGAACCGAACTCGAATTACAGCCGAACCAAAAATAGAATTCGGGTTATGGGTCATAACCGAACCGAACCGAACTATTAATTTGGTTTTCGGGTTGGGTATGGGTTTGGCAATCGGACCTGAAAACCGAACCGAAAACCGAAATTGTACAAATATATATGTTTTTATATATTTTTATATATTAAATAATTATTAAAATTAAATTTTAATATAAAAATACAATTTTTATACTTGAAATAAATTTTTTTTGCTAAATATTTAAATAATTATGTATTTTTTTAGAAAATTCAGATAATTTGGGTTATTCCGGTCAACCCGAGAACCGAACCGAATACAAATTCGGTTTTCGGTTCGGTTCGGTTGAAATCTAGTTCGGTTCGGTTCGGTTCGGGTTGACCCAGAAAATAAAACTAACCGAATAACCCGAATCGAATAAACCGAACAACCCGAGAACCGAACCGAATGACACCCCTAATTCAAACAAATATTGGGGATCTTCTATTTATCAAGTAAATTACGCGAAGAATGAGAAACCTTGCTGAATTTAAACGTAACAAGCTTCAGCCGCACCATAGATAAAATAACATCAACAATTTGAGGCACCGTTGAAGTCTGTTTGTTAAACAATCTAGCATTTCTCTCACGCCATAAGTAGTAAGATGTAGCTCCAATAAGCAAGCAAGCGATAATACTAGTAACAGTCTTTCTTCGAGATAAAGCAATAAGATGATTAGAAACATCACCAAGATGATGCAAAACACCCTCCATACCAGCCATATCACGAACACGAGACCAAACCTGTGTAGATATAGGACACTCAAAAAATAAATGTGAATGTGAATCACGAACCATACTACACATAGCGCAAACAAGGAGGTCTAAATCAACATTCGAACCAAAATCCCACTGACGAAGATGATCTTGCGTTTTTAGCTTATGATAAACAACTAACCACATGTGAATCACAAACCTCGGGATACATTGAGGAAACCAAACAATATCATACCAATCCACCTCAGTAGCTCTAGCACGAATAGAGTTCCAAACACCCGTAACCGAGAAATTCCCCATATTCCCCAAACTATCACGCCATAACAAGACATCATTATTTGAATTAAGCATAGGGATAGGGATGTTAACCAGCTACGGAAATTTAATTGACCAGTCATCAGGCCAACACCAGTTACCATCAAGAATAAGCCACTAACCTTAGAATACAAATTAAAACCAGGGCGATGAATTTCTTTTGGGGTAATGAAATTTTGTAACAGCCATATATCATGCCATTTATCAAACCATGCAGACGTTGTAGCACCATTATTAACCTTACTCCATACAAAATCACGAATAGAGGGCCGAATCTGCAACAATTTCCGCCAACACCAACTCATATTCCCAAGACAAGGCAAGTCCCAGAAATTCCTCCCTTTGAGCTTATAAGATTGGATCCATTGCACCCAAAGAGAGTTTTTAGACGTTAAAATACTCCAAACATGCGTAACCATAAGGGAAATATTAAAATCCTCAAGACTTCAAATACCAAGCCCACCCTCAAATTGAGGATTACAAACCACATCCCAAGCAACCCTAGCCTTAACCCTTGTCGTCCCACTAGAGCACCATAGGAATCGTCGCATAAGTTTTTCTAAATCATATATAATCCTCCTTGGGAGGATAAAAAATAGAAGCCCAGTATATATGCATAGATGAAAGAACAGACCTAATAAGCTGAAGATGACCTGCAATTGATAGAGATTTATTCCGCCAGTCCATGATTCGAGCTTCAAGTTTTTCAATAAGGACCTTGCAATCCCTATATCGAATCCCATATGAAATAAGAGGAACACCAAGGTACTTCACAGGAAGGGTACCTTCTGCAAATGGTAAAGTACTCAAAATAGAGGACTTTATAGCATTAAGAACATTACAGAAAAAAGCAGTACTCTTCTGTATACTCGGAACAAGCCCAGAAACATGCTGAAAATCAACCAAACCCTGCATAATAAAATTAACCGAGGATTGATTACCTCTAGTAAACAATAATAGATCATCAGCAAAGCATAAGTTAATAATTTCATGTTTGTCACACAAGTGGTGAAACTGAAACGAATCACTCTCAGCAACTTTCTTCTTAAGAATTAATGTGAGAACTTCCATAACCATTGTAAAGAGATAAGGAGACAAAGGATCTCCTTGTCTTAACCCACGTTTCCCTTGAAACCAGCCATGAAGATCTCCATTAATACAAACAGAAAAGGAGGTAGTAGATACACACATCATAATCCAATGCACCATTTTTTTCATGGAACCCAAAAACCCACAAGAATAGATCGAAGAAAACCCCAATCAACAGTATCATACGCTTTTTGGATATCCACCTTAAATGCACACCTTGGAGGACCATTATTTCTATGATAGTTACGCATCAACTCTTGAGTAAGAAAAATATTATCCGAGATACAAAGACCCAGAACAAACGCAGATTGATTAATGCTAATAATATCGTCCAGATGCCCCTTAATACGATTAGCAATAATCTTGCTAATACATTTAAACAACACATTGCAACAAGATATCGGTCTATAATCATTTATCTTTGCTGGAGTAGAGATTTTAGGTACAAGAGCAATAATGGTATGATTAATTTATTTAAGAATCTTACCTGTTGAAAAGAATTCCCGAACAGCAGCAATCACATCTAATCCCACCACATTCCATGCTTTCTTAAAGAAAGCAGTAGTATACCCATCCGGACAAGGAGATTTATCCTCTCCTATAGAAAACATAACATCCTTAACCTCCAAATCCGAAATACTTCGAACCATAAATTTTGCTTTCTGAGCATCAAATGTATTCGAAAATAACAAAGGATCAATGGGAGTCGTAATACCCTGAACACCAAGAAAATTTTCATAGTGTTTTACAAAAGCCCCTGCAACTTCATTACCTTCATGAATAACATTAGAATTATCGAGTATCATTTCAATACGGTTACGTGCACATCTACTTTTCAACTTTGTGGAAATAAGCTGAATTAGAATCACCTTCTTTGCTTTTTTGTTTTAGAAAACGCTCCTCATCTAGGGAAGCTTCCTTAAACGCAAGCAAAAAGTGAGCATGAATATCACGAAGCTCAGAATTATGCGGATCTCGATCAATAGCTATTTGGGAATCATCAACATGTTTTCTCTTACCTTTAGGTCATTTCCACCACTGTTAACATGTAAGGAACACTGGTCTGCAATAAATTAAAATGTAAAATTCAGCAAAGTTATAGTTTAGAAATATGACCGTTATGTTTTCGTCAAACCATCAAAAAAATACAATAAAATAAAAAGCTAAAGCAAAATGGGTCAATGAATTGAAGTGTGTTTTTAAAGCATAAAACCCCCATCAATCATTATATTCAAATTGTTAGGTTGTTATTGAAATGGCATAATTTTGATAATCCTAAATAACACACCACTTATTCATAACAATTAAATATTTGGTTAACAAGTGTTCAGGTAACTACCAGTTAGAAAATTAAACACAATAATACCCATAAATAAATTATTGTGTTTTATGTAACGAAGTTTCCACCACAGCAGTATGGTCGTAGTTGTTTACTCGTGAGTCAAAATCCTTATTTTTTTACTCACAACCCATTATAAAGGTATAATACTTAATTTATTTTGGCGTTGATATGTTATATGATCTATTTGCATGAACTGATATTGAATTTCAGATGTGGTAAGAAAACTTAGCATTTTTCCTTGGATCCATGCTTCACATTATACTAGTAATAGCTCATAAGCAAAAGAAGCATAAATAAAGTTCTGCAATAACAAGTTGTAAATATTGTGTAAAATGTAAGTATATCTCTCCTGTGTTGAATGTTTATATTTTAAAACTCTCGCGGGTCTAATGGGTAAAATACAAGATAAAGTTGAAAAGGAAAGATGTTATCATGACTCAAACGAGTTAGAAGTTGCAAAAATATATGTTCAATAGTGATAGGTGTAGAAATACGTCTTTTAGGAAAAAGAACGTAAAAATGCGTGGCAATTATTAAACTCGACGATTTAGGAAAACCGAAGAATCGAATAAATGCGGGTTCGTTCTCGAAGGAGGTGTGTGTATTAATGTGCCAAATGGATTAGTGACGTTTTTGGTTTAGAAGGGAAAAAGTAAAGACGAGCTACGACTACGATTTAAACTACGACGTTGACGTAAAACGCGAACGTAAATACGTAAAACGCGACGAAATTAAAAACAAAACCTAAAAATTAATTAAAAATTAAAACTAAGTCTAAAATAATATAAATAAGAATAAAAATCCAACAAATATATTTTTAAACCTTTTATTAATTAAATATTCAATTTTAAATGCTAATTAAACCCCTAAAATTAAATATAATTAACAAAATGCCCAAAATATTAATTTATTGAACTAATAAGTCACTTATATTATTTAAAGACTAAAAACTATTTTTCCTAAATTTTCAAAACTATTTTTCTATTTTTAAATTAAAATAATCCTAAAAAATAATAAAATAATGCCAAAATTAATTTGACAATTTTAAAAATCCTAAATTACACTAATGAACAGTATAAAATTGAAAAAATTTGAAAAATGTAAAAATTTGCACTAAAAGACAAAACTGAATAGTAAATGAACCCTAATTAACCTAATTTAATTATAAAAAATAATTAAAACAGTGAACAGTAAATATTTTTTAAACTAAAAATCTTAAACTAATTTTCTAAATCTATGAAAAATTTTAAAAGTGAAAAATATTAATTTTTTACACTAAATGACAAAAACAGAATAATTAAAAAGTAATTAAAAATGCAATAAAATGTGAAAAATAGCAAATGAACAGTAACACCAAAATAAACTAAACTGAAAAATCAGAAATTAAAAAAGAAAAATAATGGAAAAAATCAAAGTTTAAAACCTATTTAAGGGCACAAAAGACAAAAAATTAAGATTGTGATAGTGACACTTGGTCACTTTCTGTCTTTTAGCTAAGCAGGGGAAACACAAGTGCTAGCAGTGGGAACCTTGTTCCCACTGACAATGAAAAAAACGGGTCTGGTGGTTTTTCAGCTTAGGAAAGCTGTTGCTGGTGGCTTTTTCTTGGATACAAGGGCACCCCCACACTCATGGAAGTGTGGGGAGTCAGCTTAAACACAAAAACACCAAGGTTGTTCACACAAATTACACACAAGCTAGCCAAAAAGTTACTGATAAAGGAATTGCATTGTCTGATGAACAGTGCTGGTCTAAATGGCTTCAAAAAACGAATTTTAATGCTCACAAACTTGCACACTACTCAACCAAATAACATACAACTAATCTAAAACCCTAAGTGGTCCTATAATCTAACAACCAACAAGCTTGATGGGTAAATTTAAGCTAAAATTAGGCAGAAAAATGCACTTGCTGAATTTATGCTATGAAGACCATTTTAAACATGCAAATACCTATAAAGTCCTATCAAACTGCATACAAAGCACTAAAATAGAACTAAAACATCATGAGGGAAGTGTCAAAGCTGATTTAAACCCAAGAGATTGTCAATGTCCTATCTTATCATGCAGACCCAAACACTCCCTTAAAAACTGATTAACAAATTTAACAAAGGCAAAGCAATCAAACCTACTTCAAACTGATTATAACCAACAAAAACATGAATAATAAACATAAACTAGCAGGCATCAACACTTAAACTACAAAGATAAACAGATTCTCACTAAAAATCACATAAGGCACATTAAAACTCAAAAAAAGAAAGCCAAGAGGGGTTCAAGCCTATAACCTGGCTGATGCCTTCCTTTTGGGGGGTTCTTAAAGCTTTAAAGAAGCTTATGCTACTAGTAGAGAAGCCCTGCTGAGGTTCAACAACTGAACCAGGGCATATATGTCTTCACAACTCAAAAAAATGAAATGAAATGAAATTCCTTCTTTCTTGTTTTCTTGACACCTGCACAACACCACAAATCCAGAGAACAAACCAAGCTAAGATGAGCTTAATGCCAAAAAGCTTGTCAGGCTTTTGGCATAAGCTTATCTAATCAGTAAGAGTGAGAAAATAAAAGATTTTTAAAAAAAAACTTTGAAACTGAATTTTAGAACCAATGAAACCAAACTAAATTTTTTGAAAATCTATTGACTCAAACCAACAAAATCAGTACATCCATTTTAAATTTCCACTTTCACTTCCTTTTAAAATAGATTCCAAGATTTTATCACTTTTTGCCAAGAACTTCAAAGACTGATTTCTGAAAAATCAGTTGAGATAAAAACAACTTAAATTCCTTTTACTAAGTTTACTAAACAGATCCCTTACACTAAGTTATACTAAGAAAGCACTTTAAATGGAACTCAATAATTTGTAAATATTTAAACGTTCATTTTCATTACTAATAAAAACTTTTACAAAAATTGGAACAAGCTAAGGTGGTCACATGTCGACCCCTTATATACTGATAACTATGATAAAAACCCTAACTAGTAACTTCCAAAAACACCCCTGAAAGATTCGTGGCATATGCTTGCTAGATGCTTAAATTTGAAACTCGTTCTAGATCCTTCTTGTTGTGCCATGTGATGTAGCAGGGTGAGGCTTGATCTTAGACGTCCAAAGTGTTGTGGGGATCACGCAAATGCATCTAAATCGTCCATTCAGTCTTCCTTGTCAGTTTGGTTGAAGAACTCATGAATAAAATTTGTCTTGTAGCTTTGTTGTGATGAGCTGGTCATGGGTGAGCACATGGGATGGTTGGGTGTGGGGTACGAAGTAAAACGCCCTTATTAATTTAACCAAATAGCAAGAAACTTGATTAATTAAGTCTGGGGTTGGGATTAGGGTTTAATGGTGAAGAAGGTGAAGTTAGATTCATTTTGGGTGTAAATTAGGTGTTACCCGCCACTTAAACTGGTTTTAAAAATATATTAGTTAAATCAAACGTGTTTAGTGGGGGTTTGAGGTGGCAGAGTGATGTGGATGATAGGATGGTGGTGATTGGAGGGTTTAGTAAGGTGGGTGACGTGGAGTGGTGGTATTGGTGGGGGGAGGTTTGGATGTTTGACGCTTTTAGTCCCTCTTCTCCCATATGCTTGCCACTTTGATCAAATCAGCTTACAACTTCCTTTCCCTTTATAAAAGTTTTACCAACTTGTCAAAAATGGCATGTGTAATTTACCAACTTTAAAACAAGGACCATAAATGTAATCAGAGCAATCTTCAAGGGCATTTCTTGTATAATATCCATACTTTAGGGACCCCATTGTATTTCTAAGATAATTGAGGGGTATAAAGTGGCAAATCTTCAAACTTGGAGGACCAATCTTGCCAATTCTTCAAACTTCAAGGGCATTTTTGGAAAATTCATACTTGGGCCCGGTTCTTTGTGCGGCTTTGTTTCCCGTGTTCGTTTTTGCTTGATTCTTGTAATCTTTTGGTGAATTCACGATATCCGTACCTGAAATACACAATGAACAAACACAGGCATATTTTTGGGTATTTTGATGATATTTTAAGCGTTTTAAGCCCAATTTGGACGATGAGACTATGTATAAATACAGTCTCATCACTCCCCCATACTAAACCATTGCAGTGTCCCCACGCAATGCTAGAATTAAGTATCATAGCACCTCCAAAATTCATTTTCTGATGACTTTTATTCAAGACATAAATTTAAATAAACTACTACACGTGTTTTAGACATAATGTATTGTTTTCATCACAAAAAAGTGACTTTTAGGATCATAGAACAAGAACACGTGAATACTTTGTCAGAAATAATTTCGTCGTCCTCGATTTTCACCCAATTCCATGCTAAGCGTGTAACGAGATCATTGTTATTATAAGTTAGCAACACGATCACATCTCATGAGTGTTAATTACGAACCTAAACTCCCTTATTCCTACTTGGTATCTCTTATATTTTATTATGTCTTAATGATCACGAGGATACATCATTGACTTATGCGTGAATAGAGATTAAGTCTAAAAATAGAAACTTAACGGTGTAACCAAAATCATTAAATCAATAATTCATCCCAATAGACAACGATGTCAAAAAATTAAGTCAACAAGAAGGATCGATAAACACGGTTTTATAACGGTTTTGAACATGAGACTTATTACCAAGACTTTTATACGCCCCCTAACGGAAGGGCCTTATTATCTTTGGTTTACCTCCATCTTTTATTCAACTTCGCCATGAAGCTTTTATTATGACTTCGGTCTTGCCTTGCCTTTTATTATCCGCCTCATCGTTGGTTTTATTAGCCAAAGACGTATATCCTCACGCTAAAGCGAATTTTGGATCTTTAAAGCTTCGAAGATTAAGGCTTGATTCACTTTCAATTTGGGCATAGATTTTTCGGCCTTGTGAGCTTCAAATTTTTGCTTAATTTAGGTGAGCACTTGAAATCTTATTAGTAGGTGAAGCTTTCGATTATTCGGGTGCCAATACTTCAAAACCGTGACGCTGGCGATACCTCAATGTTTTCCTAATTTAATTACATGGAAGCTACCAAAACAAATTAGAAACCCAACAATAGTGACTAAACCGCCAAATCAATATTTATTAACAATTTATTATGCAAAAGCGTGGGGAGAATAAGCTAATAATTACTACACATAAGATCATGACGATTACGAGACTTATAAATAACTCTATCATTTCTCGTCCTCATTTAAGAGACTTAGCCTAAAAAGTTAAGGAATCGAAGCTAAGTGCTCAACACGCACGGTCGAGTCAAAAATTACTCTTATTCTCACCATCGGAAAACCTACATTCGTGTCTTAAACACTTATGAAAAACAAGAAAAATTTTAAAATTTGGCCATTTTTAGCCTTATTTTGCAACAAAACGATAGCAAAAAGATGAATATTAGATTGCGTGTTGACGTAAGCAAGGTGAAGTATCTACTCACCCCCCCATACTAAAACTAAACATTGTCCTCAATGTTTCGAGTCTAGGGGTGTAAACACCCCCATACTAGAGACGAAGTCGAATGCTTAATCTCGAGCATGGAAAGGGTAAAACGAATAACCTAAAAGCCGTTTATGAATTATGCTAATAAGATAAACGTTAGAACATAAAAGGATATCATCGGATATCGGAATCTCCAAAGGCAACGATCGAAGCTCGAGTGATCCGTAAAACGAACACGAGAGGCTTCAATGATGACGATGAACCTAAGAAATCACAATCACAAACAACCACGGAACAAAGGTTGGAAGAGCACAAGTCCCCTCGTTACATTAACTAAGAAAGCGATAATATATACAAGGATAAGCATGAGAATCCCCCACGAGGCACCTTGTTTTTGATAACCGAGTCAAAAGCTCGACTCGAATCCCCATAAATGTGATCATTTAGGGATAATCTTGGTTTGGTCATTTTTGATGGGGCTTACATGATAAACAAGGCCCAAGAGTACATGGAGTACTTTAAAAACCCGATAAACGTATACCGGGGTCAAAGATAGCGTCCTCGTTTTCGGGTGAAAGACGAAACAACGCCACTCCAACACAAACCCCAATGGGGTAGAAGAAAAGAGATAAGAAGTAGAAAGTTGGGGCAATGGGTAAGGCAAACTTATGAGCTACTCGAGGTAGACTCACACCAAGCAAATAGATACGATTTCCATTTATTGCATCGGTGGAAGACCGAGATTTCCCTTTACAAGCAATTCCGGGATCGTAAATCTCGTCCTCGGTGGTAAAGTGTGAAGGAACATTTGGGGCTTCCCCCACACTAAGACCACACCAACCGTCGTCAAAAGGAGTAGACGAGGTGGTAGTACTCATAAAACGATGTGATGACGGAGTTAAACATGTAGAAAAATCTTTTAAAACATTTTTAAAATCCTTTCCTTTTTCATCGTTTAAAAACTCTCTATGAAAACCCGATTTGATAATGTCGAAAATATTTGGCGTGTCAAATTCAAAATTAGTCGCGCTAAAAATTCTCACATTTAAGTCTTTGGCGGGAGGGGGTGGCGGATTATATAAGTTATCAAAACGTTTATCAATAAAGAACACCGCCCCCTCGTGGTCTACATACTCGTCATCCTCATGAACGTCGATCTCGTCGATTTCTTCATCAAAGATAGGCTTGTCAAACCAAGGTTTGTCATTCCCCTCCTTGAGTATCTTAGAAACTCTCTCGAAAAGATCACGATCAAGCACGAAACCATCATTCTTTTGTGGGGATCGTTGATAAGTTAGATCCTCACGAATGTGGTAAACGTCATTCTCGAATGAGGAGTGTTGATTAGGTGACTCCTCGAGAATGGGATTTTTAGTGGTCACATGAGTTGGTTCGTTATCGAAAATAAGACGTTCCAACTCATTTAGTTCATCCTCGATTTTGGAAAGATCGACCTCACTCGTAGGTGGAAGTGAAGGCATAAGAGCTAGCTCTCGTTCAATGATTTCCTCAATCTCGGGATCAAACTCATAATCATCGTACTTCACATGTTTCTTCTTAGGAGAATCAAAAATAGCATGTGGATGTCGAAGTACGTGATCAATCTCGGCAAAATCGCCATCGTCATCGTCAAAGAAAGAGTCGATGTGAGCACTCACAACCATGGACTTACAAGTCAAATGACTATGCTTAGGTGACTTTTCTAAGACGAGAGGATCGATGTCGATAAACCCTTTAGCCTCAACGGGTGTTGGGCTAGGCAAAGGAGGCACTTCGATGGAGTTAGAAGTTGAAGCCTCAAAGACGTGGTCCTTCGAAGGTGGTGAAGACGAGCCCATATTGGTCTTTGTCGTGATGGCACTAACGTCGCCCTTCGGAATTGGTGTTTCACTTGTTTCGCTAAAAACATCCCAAAGTGAGTTTTCATCCATAAATTTACACATACCCTTTTGAATTAGGTACACGTATTCTTTATCATTAAAATCATCATCTTTAAAACCGTTTTTCTTAATTCTTTTAAAACATGCATCAAGCTTCATTCTTTCCGCTAAAGTAAACATTTTGAAATCATTAGAATTTGAATCATTAGGTTTTGAAACCTCGGTTTTTTCATTCTCATTAAATCCTTGGGATTTTCTAGCGAAAAAGTCTATATTCTCATCCCCATATCTCATAGTAAGTCTCCCCTCGTGAACGTCGATTACGGTTCGAGCCGTCGATAAGAATGGTCGGCCTAAAATAATGGGACATTTAGGGTCACACTCGTAATCGGATATAACGAAATCCGCGGGAAAAACAAACTTTCCAATCCTAACATAGACATCCTCGGCTATTCCAATTGGTATAAGTGGAGTACAATTTGCAAGCTCGATTGTCATGTTCGTGGGGGTAAGCGAAGGCAATCTCATCAATTTCCAAAGAGAATGAGGCATGAGATTGATGCTAGCACCTAAATCGGCAAGGGCTAAACATCCCTCAATCTCGGAAAAATCACAAGGTAATAGAAATTCGCCCGGATCCTTTTCCTTTCTTGGCATACGCCTTTTGGGTTTTTTAAGAAGGATCGATGCACAAGTTTCTTCAAGGGTTACTTTCGTAAGGTCGACAAAGCTTTCTTTTTGAACCGTGGATGGAATTTGAGGTACACGAGGGTGTGCACTCTTTTCCTTGGTCGCCACGTTCACCCCATCGACTTTAGAACAAGAAGACGTCTTAGAAGTCGAGGGTTAAGAGGGATAAACAACTCGGAATCCTTCAAGGTTAGGGGTAATCACACGACCTTTCTCACGAGACGAGGCGGCTTTACATTGTTCCTTCGGATTTGCTACAGTGTCACTAGGTAACGAACTCGATGACGAACCCGAGGCCTTGTTCATTATGGCCGAAAACATCTTTTTAATATCAATTTGCCCTTGCTCAATCTTCGTGTTTTGCAATTTCAAAGTATTTGTAAAGTCGTTTTTCAAAGTACCAATTTCTCCCTCTAATCGTCTCATATTAGCCTCATTCGTTTTCATGTAATTTTGAAAATCGTTTGACGAACTATTTTGATTAGAATTAAAGTTCCCTTGGTTTTGATTACTTCTTTGAAAATTTCCTTGATTCCCACTTGAAAAATTGTTACCTTGATTGTTGTTGTTTGAAAAATTCGAGTTTTGGTTATTGTCTCGATTTTGCCAAGTTATATTACGACCTTGATTATAACCTCCTTGATTTTGATTCGAAAAATTTCCTTGTTGATTATTTCCTTAAAAATTGTTTCGATTTTGAAAATTGTTGCCTTGGTTATAATTGCCTTGTTGTGATGGACCCGCGTTATTTTGATTTGAAAAATTGTTGTTTAACGCACTCACATTCGACGTTTGGCCATCCGTAGCCGCACACTCGTAATAATTATGAGGTCCACCACAAAACGTACACGAAACCTCAACCGCTTTCACCGTAGCGGGAGCGTCTTTCTTTTGCATCTCAACGAGAAAAGACGTAAACACATTCGTCAACTTGTCGACTTTCGCATCAACTCTCTCAATGTCGCGATTAGAACTACTAACATTGGCGACATTGGCAACACTCGGTGCGTTGCGGAGTTGGTAAACCTTGGATCGGTTTTCGATAATTATCAATGCATCTTTCGGAGTCTTACACAAAAAGTTGCCACCGGCGGCGGAATTCAACGAGTCTTGTTCGTGAAAATTAAGACCGTTGTAAAACGTATCGATTTGGTGCAACTCGGAAAAACCATGGTGAGGACATTGCCTAAGCAATTCCTTAAAGCGATCCCACGCGTCTCTAAAAGATTCATTCGGTTTTTGCTCAAATTTCGTAATCTCGTTTTTGAAAAACGTTGTCTTAGACGGTGGGAAATAATAATTAACGAACTTGGAGACGAGATCCTTCCACGTAACTATGGAATTAGGTGGCTCTTTCTCGTACCAATCCTTGGCGGCACCATCGAGCGAGTACGGAAAAAGCATAAGCTTGACGACATCGGTGTCGACGTTCTTAAACTTGCTCGTGGCTAAAAGACGATCAAAATTCCGAATATGGTCGTGAGGATTATCGGCTTCACGACCTCGAAACTTTGTAGCTTCAATCAACGAAAGCATTCCGCTCTTTATCTCAAAATTCTCCGCCTCGATAGCGGGAATTACAATCGCGTCTCCATAACCCTCGGTGGGCGCTTGGAGCAATTCCATCATAGAACGATTGTGGGCCATCTCGTCTAAGGTCTCTTCAACAACGATATTAGGGACGTTGGTTTCTAATTCTCGTCTACGTCGTTGATTCCTTCGATTACGATTGCGTCGATTCGAAGCTTCACTAGAATTGGAATAATCCTTCGATCGAGTGCGCATGCACTAAGCGTAGAATGGGTGGTAGCAAAGAAGATTCTTTTTGCGGTTTTTCAATTTTTCAATTTTTTTGGTTTTTGATTGTTTTTTAAATTTTTTGGATTTTTGAATGTATTACGTAGACACAAATCTACAAATCTCTCCTCGAATCGACTTTCTCGATTAAAGGAGCCTCAAAGAATGAAAACGATCACGTGGAGTGAACGTTCTCGATGACTTTAGAACGTTGGTGGAACACCAAAACGTTCAAGAGGGTTTAATGTTGAAAACACAAGCAAATATAATATATGTAGATAATACTTGGGCGGCAAACCCTCGATTAGCTCTCTTTCTCAAAACACGCACAAGCAAGCGGAGGAAACGAGGTGGCGCGAAGCACTTAAGAGCCTTTTTCCTTTAGGTCGTGAAATACAACCGCCTTATACCCACCTTATAGTTTGTGTTAATCAAAATTAAGCCTCACGAAAGTATTTATCTATTTTGCCTTTAAACTTTTGCTTTGGATTCGAATACAATGATCGAGTGATGAAATCCCGAATCAAGGTTGCGTTTTCACGCTTTTGGAGTACTTGTATTTTTATTGTTCTTACGTAGATACAATATAGTAATAATATATTCACAAAAAACGAAAACCAATATATCTACAATATAGTAAAAGTTTGATTTGTGTTTAATTTAGGAAAACTAAACACGATTTATTTGGATATTATAATATAATAGATAAAAATAACAAAAATGAGTATGTACGACATTTACGTTTTCCAAAAATTGAAAAGCAAAAACGCACTACTCACACAAACACGATACTAATAATAATGGCACACTAAACACCTCCCTGGCAGCGGCGCCAAAATGATAGGTGTAGAAATACGTCTTTTAGGAAAAAGAACGTAAAAATGCGTGGCAAGTATTAAACTCGACGATTTAGGAAAACCGAAGAATCGAATAAATGCGGGTTCGTTCTCGAAGGAGGTGTGTGTATTAATGTGCCAATATATAAAATAACAATGTTTGGATTAGTGACGTTTTTGGTTTAGAAGGGAAAAAGTAAAGACGAGCTACGACTACGATTTAAACTACGACGTTGACGTAAAACGCGAACGTAAATACGTAAAACGCGACGAAATTAAAAACAAAACCTAAAAATTAATTAAAAATTAAAACTAAGTCTAAAATAATATAAATAAGAATAAAAATCCAACAAATATATTTTTAAACCTTTTATTAATTAAATATTCAATTTTAAATGCTAATTAAAGCCCTAATATTAAATATAATTAACAAAATGCCCAAAATAATAATTTATTGAACTAATAAGTCACTTATATTATTTAAAGACTAAAAACTATTTTTCCTAAATTTTCAAAACTATTTTTCTATTTTTAAATCACTAAAAATTATTTTTAAATTAAAATAATCCTAAAAAATAATAAAATAATGCCAAAATTAATTTGACAATTTTAAAAATCCTAAATTACACTAATGAACAGTATAAAATTGAAAAATTTTGAAAAATGTAAAAATTTGCACTAAAAGACAAAACTGAATAGTAAATGAACCCTAATTAACCTAATTTAATTATAAAAAATAATTAAAATAGTGAACAGTAAATATTTTTTAAACTAAAAATCTTAAACTAATTTTCTAAATCTATGAAAAATTTTAAAAGTGAAAAATATTAATTTTTTACACTAAATGACAAAAACAGAATAATTAAAAAGTAATTAAAAATGCAATAAAATGTGAAAAATAGCAAATGAACAGTAACACCAAAATAAACTAAACTGAAAAATCAGAAATTAAAAAAGAAAAATAATGGAAAAAAATTAAAGTTTAAAACCTATTTAAGGGCACAAAAGACAAAAAATTAAGATTGTGATAGTGACACTTGGTCACTTTCTGTCTTTTAGCTAAGCAGGGGAAACACAAGTGCTAGCAGTGGGAACCTTGTTCCCACTGACAATGAAAAAAACGGGTCTGGTGGTTTTTCAGCTTAGGAAAGCTGTTGCTGGTGGCTTTTTCTTGGATACAAGGGCACCCCCACACTCATGGAAGTGTGGGGAGTCAGCTTAAACACAAAAACACCAAGGTTGTTCACACGAATTGCACACAAGCTAGCCAAAAAGTTACTGATAAAGGAATTGCATTGTCTGATGAACAGTGCTGGTCTAAATGGCTTCAAAAAACGAATTTTAATGCTCACAAACTTGCACACTACTAAACCAAATAACATACAACTAATCTAAAACCCTATGTGGTCCTATAATCTAACAACCAACAAGCTTGATGGGCAAATTTAAGCTAAAATTAGGCAGAAAAATGCACTTGCTGAATTTATGCTATGAAGACCATTTTAAACATGCAAATACCTATAAAGTCCTATCAAACTGCATACAAAGCACTAAAATAGAACTAAAACATCATGAGGGAAGTGTCAAAGCTGATTTAAACCCAAGAGATTGTCAATGTCCTATCTTATCATGCAGACCCAAACACTCCCTTAAAAACTGATTAACAAATTTAACAAAGGCAAAGCAATCAAACCTACTTCAAACTGATTATAACCAACAAAAACATGAATAATAAACATAAACTAGCAGGCATCAACACTTAAACTACAAAGATAAACAGGTTCTCACTAAAAATCACATAAGGCACATTAAAACTCAAAAAAAGAAAGCCAAGAGGGGTTCAAGCCTATAACCTGGATGATGCCTTCCTTTTGGGGGTTCTTAAAGCTTTAAAGAAGCTTATGCTACTAGTAGAGAAGCCCTGCTAAGGTTCAACAACTGAACCAGGGCATATATGTCTTCACAACTCAAAAAAATGAAATGAAATGAAATTCCTTCTTTCTTGTTTTCTTGACACCTGCACAACACCACAAATCCAGAGAACAAACCAAGCTTAGATGAGCTTAATGCCAAAAAGCTTGTCAGGCTTTTGGCATAAGCTTATCTAATCAGTAAGAGTGAGAAAATAAAAGATTTTAAAAAAAAACTTTGAAACTGAATTTTAGAACCAATGAAACCAAACTAAAGTTTTTGAAAATCTATTGACTCAAACCAACAAAATCAGTACATCCATTTTAAATTTCCACTTTCACTTCCTTTTAAAATAGATTCCAAGATTTTATCACTTTTTGCCAAGAACTTCAAAGACTGATTTCTGAAAAATCAATTGAGATAAAAACAACTTAAATTCCTTTTACTAAGTTTACTAAACAGATCCCTTACACTAAGTTATACTAAGAAAGCACTTTAAATGGAACTCAATAATTTGTAAATATTTAAACGTTCATTTTCATTACTAATAAAAACTTTTACAAAAATTGGAACAAGCTAAGGTGGTCACATGTCGACCCCTTATATACTGATAACTATGATAAAAACCCTAACTAGTAACTTCCAAAAACACCCCTGAAAGATTCGTGGCATATGCTTGCTAGATGCTTAAATTTGAAACTCGTTCTAGATCCTTCTTGTTGTGCCATGTGATGTAGTGGGGTGAGGCTTGATCTTAGACGTCCAAAGTGTTGTGGGGATCACGCAAATGCATCTAAATCGTCCATTCAGTCTTCCTTGTCAGTTTGGTTGAAGAACTCATGAATAAAATTTGTCTTGTAGCTTTGTTGTGATGAGCTGGTCATGGGTGAGCACATGGGATGGTTGGGTGTGGGGTACGAAGTAAAACGCCCTTATTAATTTAACCAAATAGCAAGAAACTTGATTAATTAAGTCTGGGGTTGGGATTAGGGTTTAATGGTGAAGAAGGTGAAGTTAGATTCATTTTGGGTGTAAATTAGGTGTTACCCGCCACTTAAACTGGTTTTAAAAATATATTAGTTAAATCAAACGTGTTTAGTGGGGGGTTGAGGTGGCAGAGTGATGTGGATGATAGGATGGTGGTGATTGGAGGGTTTAGTAAGGTGGGTGACGTGGAGTGGTGGTATTGGTGGGGGGAGGTTTGGATGTTTGACGCTTTTAGTCCCTCTTCTCCCATATGCTTGCCACTTTGATCAAATCAGCTTACAACTTCCTTTCCCTTTATAAAAGTTTTACCAACTTGTCAAAAATGGCATGTGTAATTTACCAACTTTAAAACAAGGACCATAAATGTAATCAGAGCAATCTTCAAGGGCATTTCTTGTATAATATCCATACTTTAGGGACCCCATTGTATTTCTAAGATAATTGAGGAGTATAAAGTGGCAAATATTCAAACTTGGAGGACCAATCTTGCCAATTCTTCAAACTTCAAGGGCATTTTTGGAAAATTCATACTTGGGCCCGGTTCTTTGTGCGGCTTCGTTTCCCGTGTTCGTTTTTGCTTGATTCTTGTAATCTTTTGGTGAATTCACGATATCCGTACCTGAAATACACAATGAACAAACACAGGCATATTTTTGGGTATTTTGATGATATTTTAAGCGTTTTAAGCCCAATTTGGACGATGAGACTATGTATAAATACAGTCTCATCAACAACCAGCTAAACTCTTCACTAACAAAAAATATATCACTATTGTGTTAATATAATTTGTATGGGATGTCCCCAGAGGGAAATTTATGTTATAGTTCTAAAGTCACATTTCCAAGAATTAGTTGCTCTTTTGAATAACTTGACCTTTTAAATAATGTCTTTTTGGTCAGCCCAGCTGGTAGTAACATTTTCATTATGACCTACTACCCGAAGCACCATCATATGTCTACTTTCCTACCTCTTTAAGAGTTGACTCACCCTGTGTCATGTGGATCGTGCTCTACTCATATAGATGATTTAATTATTTAGTGGAATGACATTGGGAAAGTGATACGATCCTGCTGTCTCTTATTATATTAATTAGATAATTAGTTTATTTACTTTCTTTTATTGTTTTATCTTAGGGACCAAGTTAAGTGTATGGCAACTTTCATATTATATAGAGGATTAAGGGCTGTAAGATTATTATGTTTTATGATAATGAAGTATTGGTTTTAATAATCAATTGGGGAGTCGGTTTATCTCATTAATATAAGTCATTAGGGGGTCGGGTTATCCCATTAATATAATCTATCTATCCTTTTATCTCTATTATCGATCTAGTTCGTATCAGTTGGTATCAAATCTGTTTCAATTCTAGGGTTTCAAAAAAAAACTGTTCACCCGACACTATTCATCCGAATCACTGTTCACGTCCAGAAATTACTGGTCATCGCTACTGTTCATCGACTATTGTTCATCCCGGGCACAAAAAGATGGTTAACAACATGCTTTCATTCGGAAGAGATTTAAAGATGTCTATCTTTGAAGGAGGTGATGTTTTTGGGTGGATTTACCGCATGGAATGATATTTTCATATCGAGAGGATTGAGGCTAAGGATCAATTAACGGCTGTGGAGTTATGTTTAGAGGGACAAGCTCTTTCTTGGTTTTTTTGGAGTGATAGTCGAACTCCGTTTAGATCTTGGGAGGATTTTAAAAGGCGAATATTTAACAGATTCCAACAATCTCTTGAGGGTGGTTTGTATGAGCAATATTCGGCGATTAGAGCTTACGAAGAGAATAAGAGGCGTGAAGAATGGAATCAAATGATTGAAGAAAAGATTGAAGAGGATAAGAGGCGTGAAGCGTGGAATCAAAAGATTGAAAAGATGATAAATCTAATTGATTCTTTCCGGAATCCCATATCGCTACTAGTAACAACCAAGGTACCCGCAAAACCGATTCAAAATACCCTACATTTTGAAGAAAATAGCGGGCAAAGTTATACAAGTGGTGAGGAGGTGAAAGAAGAGTTAAAATGCAACGTTGTTAAAGGTGTTCATGTCACAGATTCAAAAGAAGATGCTGATGTATATGGTGGGGAAAACCTACCACAAACAGAAAATGCACTTCCGGATTTGGATACAAAAGACATTGGCGCATGCACCATGGTTCCAGAAAAAGCAAATAACCAAGACAACACGAACATGACAAAGGATCAGCCACGTGTACGAGAGAAGGATGTACCTTTGCATGGGCCGAGAGAACAACAAATGGTTGGACAGATTTTGGGTGCAGAGCTGGAAAAACTTACTATTGGGTTTGATTTAAGGGCTTCCGAGGGGCTTCATTGTGACATAAGGAAAGAAGAAAGGATAACTTAGAATCCAGGGATCGATCATCATCCATCAGAAAGAAAATGGAATTTTGGCCTGAATATTTTTACAAAATCGATTATAAAAAGCAATCATGTGTTTCAAATTTTTAGGCCTAATGATGACCAACATGAGAGGAGGGGAGTTCAAAGAAGATTTTGGGATCCCAGGATTACTCTAGGCTACATCTTTATGCAACACCTTGAGGACAAGGTGTTTTTGGGACGGGAGTATTGATACGATCCTACTGTCTCTTATTATATTAGTTAGATAATTAGTTTATTTACTTTCCTTATATTGTTTTATCTTATGGACCAAGTTAAGTATAGGGCAACTTTCATTATATATAGAGGATTAAGGGCTGTAAAAGATGATTATGTTTTATGATAATGAAGTATTGGTTTTATTAATCAATTAGGGAGTCGGTTTATCTCACTAATATAAGCCATTAGGGGGTCGGGTTATCACATTAATATAACTTATCTATCCTTTTATCTCAATTATCGATCCGGTTCGTATCAGAAAGCATGTTATTCAATGTACGAATAATACTTATAAACACTAATAATGGCAGTGGGAAAGCATGTAATTTAGCTGGGGACGTTCCAAAGAATTTAAATATGAAGTCCAATAATAAAGATTAATGATTTGGTAAAGGACTATGTAGAATATTGATAACCTAAGAATCTATGAAGTGGGTTGATGTTTTCTAGTGAGAGAAACTAGAGAGAGAAAGTGAGAGAAAATGTGTGTGATTTTATTAATATGAAAGCATGAAATGAACAACAACCAACCCCTTTCCATGGTGGAAAGGGGTATTTATACTCCAAGCATACATTGGGCTTGGGCCGGTCCATGACAAGCCCATGGACCGGTTCTTACTTAACTTAATAAGTAATATTTAACTAAATGTTAACTACGAGCTATTACAACATAAATCATATTGTGGAGTGACCGATACTTCTAATATACGTTAAAACGTATTTCTAACAATCTCCCCCTAAGGGAGGTCACTCCACGTTACAAAGTTCTAAACCTAGCATACTATACTAAGTCTTCGTTCTTTAGCTCGTAATCTTTTCTTCTTTTCTTTCTTTTGTTGTGAATATGTTGGTTTGATCTTTTTGGCTTTGACTTGAGAGCATTGTTCTTTGGCCTTTCACGTGCGATCTTTGCCTTTCTTGTGAATTTTTCCTCCTCGTGACTTCATGTTCCACACACTTACGTCTTTTTGTTGAATTCTCGAAAGCTTCAGAGTTTGGTACAGCGGAAGACTTCATCTTGTACTTTCTTGAATTTTTGCTGAACTTTGTTGCAAAAGACATAAGCATGTGGGAACGACTTTTACAGGTACACCGCAACACCACCGTCTTCACTGGTACACAGCAACGCCACCGACTTCAACAGGTACACAGCAACGCCACCGTCTTTAACAAGTACACAGCAACGACACGAATAAAATGGCTTTGAACATTTTATTCTAATTCGGTAGCATTTTACCTCCGGTCGGTGAAGACCGTTGGACGATATTAGATATCGTACCCGTGACGGATAGTTTCAATTAAGTAACTTCCTGACAGGATTTCGCGGGTAAACCCGTTCTCTTTATTCGACCGTCCAAAGCTGACTGCGAACATAAAGAGTGAATCACTTGGATAAATTATCCTTGTGATTTGAAGCCGTCAATTCATGAAACCTGGAACAACTGAATTTCAATTAAGATTTTCACCATCGTTGCTTTCCACTTGTCACGAGCTCAATTCATAAAGAATCTTGCACGTCACCTACCAAGTGCTGTTTGATGTTAACACTAGAAGGATTTCCACTCGTCACTGTGATCAATAAAGAATCACTCTGAGTGTTCTGGCAAGATCATATGATAATGCGTAGAGGCCTGGAACGAGTTTAAGTTCAATTAAGAATTAAACCACTGTTTCCTTCCAGTTTTTCACAAGATTGGTTCTAAAAGAACCGCACGTGTAACCTACCATGAGCTTGTTTGATGTTGGCTCAAGCAGGATTTCCATCTTCATTGTAATACTTACATATTACTCGGATGTTCTGGCAATATTACGGGAATATTGCGTAGGACTCATGAAAATCTCTTACTTTTCACAGTGTGTGAAAAAGCAAGGAATAAATGGAAAGTGTCCTAATGAGACTTTTGATGATCTCTTGGCTCTAGACTCGATTGTGCGTTTTGATTTAGTGAGCGATGGCTGGAGAGGAGTGCCACCTTTTCAATACCAGTCTATTCGGAGTGAATAAACCAATAGATAACGTGTTGATCTCCGTGTGATTAAAACAAATACCTTTTGAGAGATATTTGAGTTAGCTGGGAAGGGTTGTGCATTGCATCACTGGGTCCATGATGTCTTTCTTCAATACCGAGAATCATTAGCAAAAATGACCTCAATAGCATATGTATTGACCCGGTTTCTGCCTAAAGTTGTAAGGAGGGCTTCTTTCTTTACACCCTTTATCTTTACAATTCTTTTTCATTCTTCAACCCCTTCAATGCTTACCAATACGTCATCACTAGCACCTTGTTGTGATTGTTCCAGTGCTAGCTTAAGTACTTGGTCGGCATTCAGCTACGTTCACATTCTTTCTCCATCTTTCCTAGGACTTCTAATTCTATCTAGGGAATTGTCCTTGGGAAGATTCCATCGGCTCTGATGAATCATTGGACTAAACCTATTCCTACCACCCTTTTGTCACCACATTCGTCGTGAATTAAGCGTGTTTTGGGAAGGAATTGCCACCATGAAAAATCATTGAAAATGACATAAGGTACTTGTGATATTAAAATCAAAAGTTTTGTACCTTAGGTGTTTTGTGCATCAAAAACGCTCCCCCTTAACACGTGCTTAACACATATTAAGTTGGATTATCGTTAAGTCTTTTTCATCTTTTAGCCAAGTATCACTTAAGTCTCCTTAATCCCATTTTCTCCCCTTATCCAAAATGTTAACCATTAATATTTGGGATATTGAATGGATTAACCGGTCTTTGGGTAAAAATGAAATCGATGTTTGGCCATAGAACATGTTCATGCTCCCCCTTAAATTAATAAGGGATAGTTGTAGTGCTTTAGTATGATATATTTTGAAAGATTTAGAATCTCGTGAGAAATTCTTGAAAAATTATCATACCTTAACACTACATCAAGCCATTACAGCACAATATTCACAAATATACATATTCACAATTGAAAACCAATATAAAGTGGACCTGAGATGTACGACCCATTAGATGGATCGTTGCAGTAGCTTGTGGTGCACTAAATATGGTCTACCACCCACGAATCTTTCCAAGCTCCTCATCAATCTACGTTCACGGAGCTTTTGATCGATCTTCTTGATCACATAATTCGCCATCTGCCTATAACCCTTATGCCAATCCTCGGTCATCTCTGGCAAAGTCCCACCCGAGTTCAGATGCTCCAACTTTCCTCTGACTTGTAGAAGAGTCCCATCACTGTACTTGTAAAGCTCTCCCACCCTCATAAACTTCATTAAACCTTGACTGTTCAAGTAGAAAATGCCGCAATTCGGAACAGAGATGCCGGTATAAGGACATCTTTCTACATGTTGAGGTAGAACTTGATTCACTGGACGGGTTAAGTTGAGCTTCCTTTGATAGCTTTCGACTCCCAACTGAAGATCTTCAACTCTTTTCTTGATAACAACGCTTCGTGTGAACATACGAAGTGCTGTATTCAAGGCAATGAGGTCTTCACGAGGAATATGTGTGAGTTGATCTCGGGTCATCAGAAGCAACATATCTTCAATATCCTCAAGGCGAATGATAGAGAAATCTCCCTGCTGGATTTTTGTATTCTCTGTCATCCTCCCTTTTCAAACGAATCTCCGTCACATGATAGTAGCCATTTTTGGCTTCATTTTTCAACCCTAAGATGCTGGAGATGCGGATATCGGATCGAACGTTACTCCCTGAGTTGACTAGACAGCAGCCCCTGTACGCCCTTCGAACTCGTTCGTCCCAGTGTGATGCACCTATGACAGCATACATATCATAATTATGATTTACCTTTGGGACCCAGAGTCGGTTTACCTTTTCCTCGATAAAGGGTATTGTCCCCCAGTTGGCAGCTTTCAGCAAGGTCAGGGATGTTGCGTACTTTGAGGACCCCTTCAGAAGATACACAAGATCATTGGTGACGAAGAAGTCAAGAGCAATCTGATTATCTTGAGAAGGATCCATTGGAGGTGGAGCTCTTTCTGATTCATGAAGTCCTGGCCGTTGAACGGTATTCAGAGCCTTCAGGATCTCATCGGCATAATACTCGAACTCCATTTGGGTCAACCGGGTTTTGGCGCGTAGTCTCTTATCCTTCAGTGCTTTCTTCACCAAAGATGGAGTAACCGAAGTCTTATACTCATGAGCAAGAAATGCACATAAGTCAATCGGACTGCGGATACGAAGATACAAAACATCTTTGTCGGCGTCGGTGATCGGATCATACTGCGCTGCTGTCGTGATCCAAGCCTGTGGTGGTGCAGTCTCGTCAATCTCCAACGTGTCCGCCCAGTCCCTTGTGCTTGGAACAGTAGATTGTGGGTTTTGTTGCAGTGGAGTGGAGACGTGAACATCTGCTTGTTCTGTTTCAGGCATGTCGGCAGTGTCATGAACGGGTGAGTGTTGTGCAGCTTCAGGTTCGGTTACCGATTCTGCAATTACAGGAACAACAACAATAGAACTAACAGGGTTAGTGGTAACAGGTATGGATGCAGCGATAAATGTACCAGGAATAGATGACCCTGTAGTGGCATTCACATCGTGGCGCCACTTCGATCGTCTGGATTCCGTGGATGTAGATTTTTCCTTTGCTGCTGCATCTTTCTTGGACTTGGTGCCAGACTTAACAGGTTTCTTTGAGCTGGCACCCTTATCCCCTTTCTCAGGCTGTTTATCCCCATCATCATCCTCATCATCATCCCCGTTGCTCCCTCGAACACTCTCCTCATTACCATCACCACCATCATCGCCATCATCATCATCGTCATCATCATCCTCATCATCATTTTCATCATCCTTATCATTATCATCCTCATCATCCTCATCATTCTGATCCTCATCATCCTCATCATCATCAACATTCTTATCTTCTTCTTCTTCTTCTTCCTCTTCTCCACCAGTACCCTCTTCTTCGTCACTCTCTTCCCTTTCTTCCACAGGGAGAATGTGGTAGGGTACCACACTTCCAAACGTCTTGAACAACCTATCATCCTCCATGATAGCGTCATTCAGGGATTTGAAGAGAGCCCGTTGAATCCTCGATTTATCAAACGATCCAAGTTCCCTCATTCGAGCTTTGAGGATCTTCTTAAGTTCAAAATCCGTCAAGTCATAAGCAATCTTGTAGGCGGCTTCTGAAGGGTTGGATGATTTGATCATCAAGTTGTCAGCAGCAAGTGTCTTCAACTCATCACGCAGTTTAGGCATTAGGGATTCAACGGAGTCTTTCACTCTCTGCTCAATAGAAGCTTCAAGAGCTTCTTTTTGCTCTTTAAGGTCATCCTTAATAGCTTTAAGTCTCGTAATTCGTGCTTGATGCCTATCAGCTTCAGCCTTTTTAACCCGAGCAAGTTCTTCTGCATGAGCTTTACGTGTAAATTCCATATCTGCAGCGAACTTAGCAATCAACTCTTCTTGAGCTTTCCTAGATGCTTCTTCACTTTGAACTCGTCTACGTAGCTCTTGGCGAAGTTCATCCATCTCTCGTTTGTTATTGTCCGTATGTTTATCCAACATTTCGGCCATTACCAATGCAGCCATTGCAGACGTTGCAGAGCTGCTCTGGGTTGATGGAATAGGCTCGGTTGTAACTACGGTACTAAGGATGGGAGTTATTGGTGGTGGAAGAAATGGTGTTGAAACCGGTCTGGTTGGTACAGGTTGTTTTGGTGGAAGTTGAGTTGTTAACGGTTGAGTAGACTCTTTTTCAAGACTAGCTGAAACAGGGGGGGTGGATGTCTCCTTCGAAGTAGAATACTTTTCAGGTGATCCAAACTCAAACACATCATCTGGTTCCACGTACTCTTCTTCAACATTTACCCGTGCACCCGAACCACTACCTCCAGTGTCTTTCCTACTCCTTTCCATAGCTATCTTCATCGCTTTTCTCTCAGTCTTGTTAAGAGCAGGATCATCAATATCTTCTTCATCGTGGAGAACTAACTCATCAGCCGTACCCTTTCCCTTCTTAACTGCCGTCTTCTTCTTTTTGGCTTTGGGTTCAGGTAAATCTGTTTGCTTCCGTTTACCTTTGCTCTTAACCGTGGTGGAAGAGTCTTCACCTGCTAGAATGCTTGCTCGTTGATTCTCAATTTCTGTTAGCAAGTTCTTGTAATCATCAGATGCTATAATCTCATCGGTCAGAAGATGACCGGGAATGGGACCAGGAATAACCGTATTCGAATGAGTCTCCTGCCTTAAGTCTACCAAATCATCATCATCCATCGTGTGGTGACGACTACCTACACGCTTATTAATGGATGCATCGTGTTCCATAAAGTAATGTATGATCAGCTTAATGAACCTAGGGTACTGGTAACTTTTAACCTTACCTTTTGTGTTTGTGAAGAGTTGAAAAGTAAACTCCTCCCACAGCAGTGATGCATAATCAATACCCATACCTTTAAACATACCATAAAACATCTTGATGATTGGTGGACGAACAGCATCAAACCCAGTTGTTTTGGGTGTTAAACATCGGCTTAGAATCCCAAAAATAGCTTTCCATGGTTGACCAACTTTGGCAGTAGTAAACTCAGACGGGGTTCGTATGTCAAGACATCCAATGGCAGTGAACATCTCCATGATCTGGTCCTTAGTCGGGTTGGCTGAGTATGATAGACCTTTGAGTGTCGGTCGAAATCCAAAAATCTTCCTGAAGTCTGACACAGTAAGCGTCTGCTGCTTGTTGTCCAAGGAAAAAGTGATTTTGTTCGAAGTCCTCTCTTTGGTAGCCCAGAACTCGTAAAGGTAGTCATAGGGCACTGAAGCACTTCTCCTTAGCGCATGCTTGAGATGAGATTTATCAAGTATGGCTGTACCTACCTTAAATCCATTATGGGTAGAATGAGATACCTCCTTCAAACGGAAGTTGTTTGGAATAAACTTTAGAGTCTTGGCTTCAGCAATGGCGGCGGCTCTGGTGTCTTGTATTTGTTGTACGGTAGGGTTAGTCATCGTCTCTGCTTAAGATAAAACACAAAGGTTGATACACACAAGTATGAATATCATTATGACTTTAAACCTAAGCATTGTACATATGACATAATCCCTTAAGCTTTGAGACCATTCAAACATCTTCTATACGGAATAATCATTCAATTCGGAATAATAGGTCTATGCTGAATATAAATCCTATGCGGAACATAAGGCCTATTCGGAACATTTATCCTATGCGGAATAAAATCCCTATTTGGAACATTGGGCCTATGCGGAATAAAACCCTATTCGGAACATTGGGCCTATGCGGAATAAAACTCTATTCGGAACATTGGGCCTATGCGGAATAAAATCCTATTCGGAACATTGGGCCTATGCGGAATAAAAATCCTATTCGGAAAGAACAGTCTATGCGGAATAAAAAAATCCTATTCGGAAAGAACAGTCTATGCGGAATAAAACTCCTATTCGGAAAGAGCAGTCTATGCGGAATAAAAAAATCCTATTCGGAAAGAACTGTCTATGCGGAATAAATTCTCTATTCGGAAAAAACTTGTCTATGCGGAATATTCATTCTATTCGGAAAGATTTTCTTTATGCGGAATATTCATTCTATTCGGAAAGATTTGGCCTATGCAGAAAGATCATTCTATTCGGAAAAAGTTCTCCTATGCGGAAAGATTCATTCTATGCGGAAAAAGTTTCTTACACGGAAAGTCCTCCTATTCGGAATGTTTTTTCAACACTTATATATTTTCTAATTAAGCACGAAATCTGTTTGATTCAAGTGGTCTAAAGGCCAAAGCAGTTTAAATGTCCTATTCCGAGTAAAACCCAGGCAAAACCCCCAATTTTAATTAAACCCTAATTAAGCAGTAACTTCAATCTATTAATTTCAGTTAAAAGGAGATAATTAAGTTGATTTGCATGAATGATTAATCCGATTGAATACCTTTTGAAGATCTTGAACAAGAAGATTAATGAATTGATTCGTGTTTGTTTGATTTTCGTGTGATTGTGTTCTTGTGTGTTAATTTGTTAATGGCGGCAAAGAAATAGAGGAACAGTGAGATGAGAGAAAGAAGAAAACGGGGGGGATGATTGACTAGGTCAAATTTTTAGCAAGTTTGAAACATAGTCACATTTAACCCCTCACTTTTCTTTTCACTTCAATCAACATGCTTTTGTTTTTCCAAGTTTTAATACTTGTCATTTTGACCCTATCTTATGTTAAGTTCCCGAGCCTTAGTGATTAACCTATCTTAACACACACACAAGTCTATTCATGACAAACTTATAAGCAACAACAAGACAAATGCCAAAGCCATCCAACCATTAACCATTAAGCTTTTTGAGTTTCCTTGAAAACTTTTGAAGATCTTTTTGATGTGAAAGATGATGTAACATTTTCTCCCCCTTAAACGATGACCCGTTTTCTATTTAAAGAGCTGTAGTCATTGTTTAACGAGGCACATGATGATGAAAAACATTTCCCAATTGATATCTTGAAAAGTTTGATTCGTGGTGTCAATAAGATTTCTCTTATTTTAGCAAATTAATGCACTGAGACGTACACTAACTCGTGTTAGACCAAGTTGTAAAGTAAACTTGATCCCTTTGCATGATTTGGCTTGTAAATCACGCCCGAGAAAATTAATTCCCGTTGTGAGCCAACGTTTTCCAAGGAAATACGTGACTTTAATATGAAAACCGGGTTGCAGTCAGAAATAACTACAAGCCATAATGGGCATGTTTTAAAAATATACAACTTTTATACGGACTCTATGTATGGCACCGTGTCAATATTGATCGACATTTCTAAGGCCGTAAATATTACCGTACTAAAAGACATGCCCGTTTTAAACGAAAAATATTTTTGATTTTTCTTGATTTTATAATTTTTATGGTTTTTGTAGGTTTTATATTTTTTATGGTTTTTCTTGGTTTTATATTTTTGTATTTTCTTTTTGTGGTTTATATATTTACTATAATATACATGATCACGAACAAAGGATACTCTGAATAGTTTACCACGACTATTCAGCTGATTCTTCTGCCAACTCTTTGAGAGTCGCTGGGGTGAATGATTTCATGCCAAGCTTGTCGATCAAAAACTCGATTCGTCCTCGATCTAAGGCTTTGGTGAACATATCCGCCAGCTGGTACTCAGTAGTGACAAAATACAGCTCGATCACTCCGTTCTCCACCTGCTCCTTAATGAAATGGTAGCGAATGTCTATGTGCTTGGCCCGGGAGTGTTGAACATAGTTGCAGCAAAGGGCAATGGCGCTCTTGTTGTCACAATACATCGGGATTTTGTTAAATCCCAAACCGTAGTCAGTTAATTGTGATCTCATCCAAAGGACTTGAGCACAACAACCGGACATGGCGATGTATTCAGCCTCCGTGCTAGAAATTGCAGCGCTTTTCTGCCTTTTTGAAGACCAACTGATCAATCTATCTCCTAGGAGTTGCACAGATCCAGAAGTGCTACGCCTCGTGTCTTGACATCCAGCATGATCGGCATCTGCGTATGATATTAAAGCAATCGAGGAATCTTTCGGATACCATAGACCACGATGAAGTGTTCCTTTTAGATACCGAAAGATTCTTTTAACTACATGTAGGTGCTTTTCGGTAGGCCGAGCCTGATACCGGGCACACATGCATACAGCAAATTGCAAATCAGGCCTGCTAGCAGTCAGATATAGAAGGGTGCCAATCATCCCACGATAAAGTTTTGGATCGACACTAGTCCCATTCCTATCTTCATCTAACTTGGATTTCTCCACCATTGGAGTGTCCACGGGGTCACAATTTTCAAAGTTATATTTCTTAAGAGATTCTAGAGCATATTTGGATTGATTAATAAAGATGCCTCTGGGATTTTGAGAAATCTGTAATCCTAAGAAAAATGAAATTTTTCCCATCATCGACATCTGAAAGCGTGTGGACATTATCTTCTCAAATTGATTAGACAATTCTATGTTAGTGGCAGCAAATATTATATCATCAACATAAATTTGTACCAGAAGCATGTCGTTGCCTTCCTTGAGAATGAATAGAGTGGGGTCCACCTTGCCTTTGGAGAAGCCTTCCGAAATGAGATATGTTGACAGGAGATCATACCACGCGCGTGGAGCTTGTTTCAACCCATAGAGAGCCTTCTTAAGCTTGTACACATGATTAGGAAACTCCGTACTGACGAACCCATCCGGCTGACTAACATAGACTTCTTCCCTTAGTTCACCGTTCAAAAATGCCGTCTTCACATCCATTTGGTAGACGATCATGTTCATATGAGCAGCATACGCAAGGAATAGTCTAATCGCCTCCAATCTAGCCACAGGAGCAAAAGATTCTTCAAAGTCTATACCCAAGGCTTGTTTATATCCTCTAGCGACCAATCTAGCCTTATTCTTCAATACCGCACCCATCTCATCAAGTTTAACCTTATAAACCCATAACAAGGTAAGGATGTTAACCTTGTCAGGGAGAGGAACTAATTCCCATACTTCAAGTCGTTGGAATTCATTTAGTTCCTCCTGCATAGCTTCAATCCAAGATGATTGGGTCATAGCTTGCTGCCAATTTTTAGGTTCAACTTCAGAGAGAAATGCATCAAAGTAGCAATAAAGTGCACTCTCTTGTAATTGATGGCGTATGGAGACTGGTCGATCTAGATCTCCAATAACATTCCTAATTGGGTGATCTTTTGTCCATTTAGTGCTATGGTTTTCAATCCTAGGTGGTCTGGAGTGAACAATAGAAGGAGCTTCTTCTGAGGTAGACGCGGCTGAAGGGTTTTCAGGTATCGCTACACCAAAGAAAGGAAGCTCTTGCAGGTGAGCATATTCTAAGTCGTGATCAATAGAATCCTCTTCCACATCATTAGGCACAAGTAGGGGTGACGATTCAGGTGTAGTTTGAGAATCACTTGGTGAAGGTGCATCCGGTTCAATGTGAATTGTAGATGCATTAGATAAAGGTTCATTAGCTTGAGCAACCGCTTCAGGAATTGGAGCAATTACTACAGGTGCTGGAACTTCATCAGTCGGGGGATCGAAGAATTCATCAAACAACGGTTGAAACAGTTTATCCCACTCGGGCCTTGTTGGTGGTAAAAATGATGTGGAAGTAGGATTGTTGGGAACTAATCCGGAACTAATAGCACCGGTTCCCATCTCATGAAGCGCGGGTTCAGAGCTGTGTTGCTCAGAAGCCATCGCTGTCAGCTCATCGAAATCTGCGTCCATAGTTTCTACAATCTTGCCAAGACGACGGTTATAGATTCGGTATGCTCTCTTGGACGGTGAGTAACCAATGAAAATACCTATATCGGCTTTCGGTTGAAGCTTACCCAAGTTCTCACTATTAATGTTTGGATAACAAAGAGCACCAAACACATGGAAAAATGAAACATCGGGTTTACGGTCATGTAGAAGCTCATAAGGTGTTTTTCCATGGCGTTTCCGAAGGATAGAACGGTTTTGGGTGAAACATGCAGTAGATATTGCCTCTGCCCACAAGAACAATGGAGCGTTCGCGTAAATAAGCATAGTCCTAGCAGCTTCCATAAGTGTACGATTTCGTCTTTCAATGACACCGTTTTGTTGTGGAGTGCGTGCAGCGGATGTTTCATGTGAGATACCAACTCCCTCATAGTAATCACGGAGAGTCTGGTTGACGAACTCTGTACCATTGTCTGTACGAATACGACGGACAGTAGTATTCAAACGTACTTGAATGAATTTCAGAAAGGTGATTATAGCCTTCGGTGCTTCATCCTTTGTACGTAGAAATCTAACCCATGTAAACCTAGAGAAATCATCCACAATTACCAGAATGAATTTCTTACCGCTCACACTTTCAGTTCTCATTGGCCCACAAAGATCCATATGCAAAAGATGAAGTTTTTCTTGATTGGTGTCTTCAGCTTTGGGCTTGTAAGATTTCTTGGTACTTTTCCCCCTTGAACACGCAGAACATAAATGGTCCTTGTGAAATTTAAGCTTTGGAAGACCACGAACTAATTCGTTTTTAGCCAGATGATTAATAGCATCAAAATTAAGATGAGATAATCTGCGATGCCATAACCATGACTTGGTCTTAGATGCTTTAGAGAGAAGACATACTGGAGAGGCGGCCATCATGTCTTGTAGAGACAACGTATAAAGATTTGCACCACGAGATCCCTTCAACAAATCTTTTCCTTCCAAGTTGCGGATGAAACAAGTGTGTTGTCGAAAAGCAACCTCAAGGTTGGAATCACAAAATTGTCCTACTGAGAATAAATTATGACCAAGACCTTCTACATAGTATACCCTTGAAATCGTCACGTTTCCAATCTGATATTCACCATACCCCATTATCTTTGCAATATGATCATTCCCGAATTTAACCGTACCAAGAAACTTGCTGACGAAATTTCGGAACATCGAGCGATTCCGGTCATATGTTTTGAACAACCGGAGTCCAAATACCACAGGATGATTTGGACCACCTGAAAATATCACCACACAAAGACAATGTAGAGGTATCGGAATCTGAGTGTTCCTTGTTATTAGCATGTACAGATTTAATAATCTTAGATTTGCTAACTCTAGGTTTCTTAGATTTCCTAGCCTTCTTCTTCTTAATTGGTGGTGTAGATTCTAGTTGGCTTAAATCCTGAGGTATTTCTTCACTGATAGGCACTATAGTGGGGGCTGACCTAATTAAAGGGCGCTGTTTCCATACTTGAGTGCGAGTGTTCCTAACTAAAGGACGCTCAGACCTAACCTTAATGGATGCATTCCTAGTTAAAGGGCACATTTTTCCATCTAATGTAAAGGTCCTACCAGTGGGACGCCATTGCCAGCCAACTTGGGCACGAGTTCTACCCGTTGGCTTCCATTCAAGACCATTCTTAATAGCATTCATTTCATTCACGTGATCAATCAGACACAAATCATGACGCTGGGAAAACATACATTCATTACAATTCCAACAATTCAAATCAGAATTCACGAATGGTTTAGGCTGCTGCACAGGCGCAGAGCTTTTAGTCTTAACATGATTCTTTTTATTTAAAACTGAACTAGCATTCCTATTGTGAACTTCTACTTTCTTCTTTTTGGCACTACTAGTGGAGGGCTTGATCTTATCTTTCTTGAGTGGCGATCCTTTAGCCTTAGTAGTCTCTTTTAATCCTGTAAAAGGCAAAGTGGGAATATTAGCAACAGATTTTAAAGGTGCCTTACTTGATTGTGCCAATGACGGTTTTGCTCCTGGAGTCTTATTAAATGGAGTTACAGCAATGGGCCTATTATTAAGTAGTGCAGAACCTGGTGTACCTATGTATTGCAAATATGCCAAGCAATATTGAACTCGCTTAATATATTCATGAGCCGAATAATAGTCGCTACTTGAGGGATCTAAGGCATAAAGATCGTCTAAAATATCCCTAAGAAGATCGACATGCTTAATGGCATTCCTCATATAATCATCATAGGTAACTGGGTTTCTCTTATGAAGCGGGTTCTTATAAAGCACTACTGACTTGGTTGTTGGAGCACTAGTGGACGGTGCAGAGTCGGTAGCTAAGTTATCAACAACTTCTTGTCGGGTGAGAAGAAGTGTCTCCTTTAACTCAGCCAAAACCATATTTTTGTCAATGAGCAGGATGTTCAAATCAGAGATTTCCTCGCACTTTTGGTTCAGTTGTTCAACATAAGATTGTTGCTGTGCCGCATTAAAAGCGAAGCGTTCTTCTAGTGAACCATAAAGAGCGGATAGTCCCTGTCTTGTCTGATCCATCTCCCCTAGAACAGACGAAAGTCTAATTTCTAAGACCTGGTTTTTAGACTCTGCAGCCTCTAGTTCCATTTTGAGTGTTTCATTTGATGACACATCTCTCTTCAATCTCATTATCTCTTCCTCTAATGTCTTAACAATTGCAATCATCTTGTCACTCGTCTCAACACCGTTTTCACAAACATTTGATATCAAAAGATTCTCATTTTGAGTTTGTTGTTTTAATTCTAAAGATATACAATGTTGTTCTAGTTGATTAAAGCGTTTTGAAAGTAAATTGTAAGAATCTTGTAGCTTTAAAAACTCAGCGTTAGATTCGTGACAAGACTGATTATCTACCTCATTTACAGTATCAGCAACATTTACAGAGAGATCACAAACATCATCACAAATATCATTACAAATATTCACAGCATCACAATTAATCATAGCGGATGTAAGCTCATTCGAATAATTAACATTTACAGTAGTAAGCACATCACACGAGATTACTGCAGACAAGAATCGGTCATATTCAGTTAAAATCTTTTCTTTTTCAATTAGTTGTAGTTCGTAAGCGGTGTCCATTTCATAAAACACTTTTTGAACTTCACCAATTTCAAACACAAGATTTTCTTTAAGAGATGCAAAAATTCCTTTTAGACTTTCGACAAACGGATTAATCTCATTTCTAAACACCTCGTTCATATGTTCGAAAGCCCATTCTCCGGCGTTTAGGCCATTTGAAGTCGTACGTTCCAAAATGACCTTGTCAAAATTAGTAAAGTATTGATTAATCTCTTGCAAGTTTAACCATACAGTGCTAACAGGTGGAAGATCCTTTGGAATTTCCTTAGGACCTTCCATATTGACAAGTGTAGGAAAAGTACTAGGGTTTTCTTCATCTAATATGTAGGTTGGTGCTGTTATGAGATCTTTGTCCATATGGAAGCGAATTCTAAAATCCGTTTTTGTAAGCTCCTTATTCAATTTAAAATAATCACACTCGGGATATTTTGCAGAATTGTATGACCGATCCTCATCAACTAGTTCCTTACTTGTTCGATCACCAGGAAAAACAATCGGTTCTAAGGCCAATCCTAATTGAGTTGCATTATAAAGTCTAGGACTATGTCTTAAAGCTTGTTTTGCATACCGTGGATTAGGGGGAAGGCCTTTTTGACGAGATAAGTTAAATTCTCTAAATGAAGCATCAAATAAGTGAACTAGTTGAGAAGCAGCGTATTGTCTTAAAAGCAAATAATCTAGACTTCTAATCTTATTAGTGGCATTAATCTCCATTTCATTCTTCTTAGACTCGAGTGATTCAAAATCTGTTTGAAGTTTTTGAAAATTAGTGACCACTAACTCCTTTTCTTTAAGTTCATTAGACAAGTTTGCTCTTAAGTTTTCAATTTCTTGCAAGTGACCCATTTGTTTGTTTCTAAAATGATCATATTCGAGATTAGTTAGAACACTAGACGAGGGCACTAATTCCAAGGTTTGAACTTTCTCGTTGCTTAAGGTAAGCTCATCAGACAAATTCTTATTCTTAGCTAAGGTTTCTAAGAGTGCAGCATTCATTTGGCTAAGTAATGTAGCAGGAACCATGACCAAATCTTGTTGAGCAGGAGTAGGCGTATGCGAAATGGGTCCCGGTTGTGATTCACTCAAAGTCTGAGGACTCACATTGATATTGCTATCATTGTTTGTCTCCTCATTTGAAAGACTCACCACCGAAGATTCATTCGAATCAGCACTCTCTTGCACAACTTGATGTGGTTGAATACTAACATCAGTGGTATTATCGGTGGTATTAATAAGTACCTCAGATCTCTTTTCTGGCCCTAAGCTGGAGATAGTTGCCATGAGAGCAGCCTTTGCAGATTGGAAGTCGTCACAGTCTGAGTCATACGCATCAAGATCATCAGCTTGGTATGCTGCATTCTGTGTGGTGACAACGTCTTGTTCAGCAATCCCTGGATCAGCAAGAAATGCAAGCTCCTCTTCATCAAGTTCCCTTCCTTGTGCCTGAGCATTAACCAGATAGATCTTCTCTGCAAACCATTGTCCATCCCTTCTCCTCTTGGGTTTCTTACAATCCCTGGACATGTGACCCTCTTCCTTGCAGTTGTAGCATGTAATCATTCTCAACTTGCCCGTGGAATTAGCCCGTGGAGCAGGATTGACCATTGGTGCCTGATTGATCGTGCGAGCATTGGTGGTTGATGTGGTAGGTCTCCCCTGATATGGTTGAATAGGCTGAACCATGACCCTGCCATTCTCAATCGTAGCTTGTTGACGAGAATTGGATGAATTCCTCAACTGATTGTTGGTTGGAGCTGATCCTCTGTATCCTCGTTTGCTTAAAGTCCTTGTGAGATAAGCAGACATAGTGGTTAGCACTTCAACTGGGTCAGCTCCTTGTTGGAATACAGGAATGGGGACTTCCTCATCATCACAATACATTGCTTGGTCTGGATGAGTTGCATAATCACTAGAAGGAATACTCATTTGATCAGGGTAGCTTGTTGGATATGCTGCATTCTCTTGATAAGAAGAATATGAAGGCTGAGCATAAGGTGCAACATTTACTGGATGAAGTTGTGAAGTATACTGTGGTGAAGGTGCATTGAACCGATATTGTTGCTGATGTGAGGTGGGTGGTTGTGGTAGAATCGAGTATTGGGGGAAGGTCGGTGTCATGTAAGGTGATGGATGATAGGCTTGATGTCCCAAGATATAAGGTGTGTTGTTGTGTGACAAGCTTGGTTGATTCGCCATCAAAGCTAAGGAATCAGGGTACATACCTCGAGGAGAACGGTGCATAATCACATGTTTCTCATGCTGCTGAAGAAAAGCATAGATTTGATCTAAATTGCACTTATGCAAATACCGGGTTAACTTAACATCGGTAATATACTCACCCCATTCAGCTTGAGGTAAAGTATTCAAGAACTTGGTGTTAACCTGGAATGGAGCAATCACGAGGTTGTATACATTCAGATCATTCATTAGAGTAGTGAATCTGAAGTAATAGTCGTGTAGCGTTTCCCCTGGGCTGTACGTGAATCTATCAAACAGATCATACAACTGACATTCCCTTTCTTGTTTGGTGAGAGACTTACCTTGTAGCAACACCTTTAGACGTTCCCATAAATCTTTGGCAACCGTATATTGACTAACCATACGATAAATATCATGCGGAAGAGCTTGGAGAAGAGTCTGTAAAGCCTTTTCATCAGCATCAGCAATGAGTTGTTGTGCCGGTGTGAGTTCTTCATATTCTCTTGGTCGAGACACGTTATTTGCCACAATGGTACCATAGTCGAGTGGACCATTCAAAATCGATTTGACCATAAGCCTTCCGTATGTTGGTTTGCCCTTCAAGTATTGCATCATACGGCCCTGCCATGCCTCAAACACCTCTTTAATAAGCATCGGTGGACGACTATCAGTCCCCGTTATGATCGAGATATCCGTAAGAGATGTCATCTGAGGCATTAATGAACTTGGATTCATTGTGATCACTTAAAAGACTCAAAGATTATCGGTTGATCGAGCAGTGAAGAAAGGTTGAGAATTTGTGTCGTGTTGGTTGTAATCAAGATTAAATCCACTAAAGATCGTCGAAAAAACTCAAATACCCCTTGAACTTGCTTATACAGAATAACCCCAACTCAGAATAACCCTATTCGGAATCAATCCTATTCGGAATAACCCTATGCTGAAAAACCCTTATACTGAATAACCCTATGCGGAATAACCCTATTCTGAAAATGCTCTATTCGGAATAACCCCTATGTTGAATAACCCTTATGCGGAAAAACCCTTATGCGGAATATTTCTTCAATTCGGAATATCTGGTTATTTGGCTTATTCGGAAAACTTGCTATTCGGAATGATGGGCAATTCGGAAAGCTATTCGGAATATTTCTCCTATTCGGAAAAATTTTGGCTATTCGGAAAAATATTGGCTATTCGGAAAGTTTTTGGCTATTCGGAAAGTTTTTGGCTATTCGGAAAATATTGGCTATTCGGAAAGAATTGCTATTCGGAAAAATACTGCTATTCGGAAAAATTGCTGCTATTCGGAAAAACCCTTCTATCCGGAAAGTCTATGCGAAAAATTCTGCTATTCTGAATATTGCTCCTATTCGGAATATCTATTCGGAATATTCTGGAAATATGTTTCCGAGACTTAGAAAAACAGCTTTAAATCCGATTTTTGATCCAAAACCACAAAAAGTTTTATGATTTTTACCAAAATAAGCTAAACCCAATCCTTATCAATCAATCCCAATAACAAAAACACCAAAAACAACAAGATTCAAGATTGATTTTTTCTAAAGATCACTAATTGATTCAAAAACTAAAAAAGCAACACAATCCTTACCTTAAATCACCCCATAGCTCTTGATACCAAATGTAGAATATTGATAACCTAAGAATCTATGAAGTGGGTTGATGTTTTCTAGTGAGAGAAACTAGAGAGAGAAAGTGAGAGAAAATGTGTGTGATTTTATTAATATGAAAGCATGAAATGAACAACAACCAACCCCTTTCCATGGTGGAAAGGGTATTTATACTCCAAGCATACATTGGGCTTGGGCCGATCCATGACAAGCCCATGGACCGGTTCTTACTTAACTTAATAAGTAATATTTAACTAAATGTTAACTACGAGCTATTACAACATAAATTATATTGTGGAGTGACCGATACTTCTAATATACGTTAAAACGTATTTCTAACAGACTACTTACATTTGGTGATGCGGATCTTTAACGGCCGAACAGCATATGAATTAAAAGAGCAATTGGATCGATAATTCCAGTAGGGAACTCGATTAAAGCAAAGCTTTATTATCAAAACATTAACTGCCTAAACCCTAAACAAATCTAACTATTTAAACTAATTCATTAGCTTAGAAAGAAAGCTAATAAAACTTAAAAATGAAACTAAAACCTTGCATAACAAAAATGACAAAATAAACCTTAAAACTCAAAAGTAGTAGTTGGGGTTTGTGTTGAGTCCATAACTGCATCATCCTCACCCACTTGAAAAAAAAACTCGTCCTCGAGTTTGGTTCACTCGCCCCTTGTACTCGTAGCATCCAAGTTTGTATTCGCTGCATCAAATTCCCTTTGTTGATAATGACTCGACCTCGAACCTTAATCATCTTACAAACCAACTTATCGATCATGGGTGCAACTTTCAAATATTTTTGATATTGTTTACTATCACAAATTTGAATAAACATTTACTAACATTGATAAGAATACTATTTCCAAACCACATCACTCATGTGATTTTCTATTAATGTCTTCCGCAAAATCACCACTTGAAACATGTTGGATCATAAGACATTCCACATGATCAATATGAATAACATCTCCATCTCCACATGTAACCACTTCCTCGACAACACCCTCAATATCAGTATCATAAACTGGCATCGATTCTTCTTCAACACCTAACACAACATCTGGAGATGACACATCGTTTTCTTCCTCTTGAAAAGTTGGATAATTGTCAACAAAAGGATACTCCTCTTCATTATTTCCTATATCCCAGATAATAGGTTCTGATTCGGTTTCCTTTGTGAACAAAGGGTTATCATGATGGTCATCATGAAACCTAGGGTATGGATCCTTATGGACACACTCAGGACTCGAAACTCTCATCCTAAGACGACACAAGGAACCATGATAGTTTGAAGGAGTCTTACCGACGCACTCGGTTATCTCAACTAGTAACCCGAGCCTACATAAGGTTTCCTTCCGAACGCCTTCACAATGACTTCCACGATCACAAACATACGAAAATGGAATTTCCCAGTTTAGGGTTTCCCTTGCTCGTCTAGATCTGATCTTGTCGTGTCGGCGCTCGAGTTCTTGAATTCGTTGCTTAAGGCTTGCAAACTTCACGTCACGTGGATCTCGTTCATTGCCTCGTCCGGCGAATCTATGAATTTGATATTCTCCACGATTCCGTTCGACCATTAGTACCAAATCTCTGATACCAAATGATGCGGATCTTTAACGGCCGAACAGCATATGAATTAAAAGAACAATTGGATCAATAATTCCAGTAGGGAACTCGATTAAATCAAAGCTTTATTATCAAAACATTAACTGCCTAAACCCTAAACAAATGTAACTATTTAAACTAATTCATTAGCTTGGAAAGAAAGCTAATAAAACTTAAAAATGAAACTAAAACCTTGCATAACAGAAATGACAAAATAAACCTTAAAACTCAAAAGTAGTAGTTGGGGTTGTGTTGAGTCCATAACTGCATCATTTGGGACATACAAAGTTTGTTTCACATTGAACTATATCCTTCCTGTCAAAGATACAAACAAACGATCAATTAGTATAAGTCACCAAAAGAAAACTAAAAAAAGATTCTATATCTTACAGTGTATTCCCTGTTGAAGAACTTCTAAACAGGTTAAGATGCAGATTCCTAGTAAAACCACGAAGAAAAAATATATCAATTACTGCTATGAACTGAGAAACAGTTCCACGTAAAGAAAAACGTAAGACTACAAAGAGAAACATCCTCACATGTTCGATCTGCATGTAGGTCGATCAGGTCCTTGCCATGTAAAATTGTTGTAGGATAGGTCACTGCATCAAATCAGAAACTTTTTGGGACACAAAAGCAATGTAAAAAGTTCACAAGAAGCTAACTGCATGTTACCTAGCACCAATAGCTAATACTCATTCTTTCAGGCTAAGTGTCTTAACTAATGTGGATCTTGTAACAGGTTTAACGTAAATGTTTATTATGATGTTATCTATCCATAGGGTAACCAAAAGACTTATTGAATGATTGTAAATCTCAATCCTAACACCGGAAAGCAGTCAGTCAGACCATGAAGTCAAACTGTAGCTCATCCCGTGAAGATAAAGATTATTATAGAAACATTCATTATAAAAAACACATACATGGTAGCTCCTTCTATCAATAGCGCGTCTGGTATATTTCCGCTTAGCATGTTAGCAGTCAAAAACCTGTTCACATCAGAGGGCTAGCAGTCAACATGGATAAATAAGCCAAATGGGAATATCAAGAGATAACCAAAAATAAGTAATAAATACTTGTACGATTTATTTTTATCATATTTAATCTGAAAATTTGCATAAAGTTCTTCATAAACTGCTACGAGTCAACCCGTCCTAATTCAAACCACACCAATATATAATCTGATTTCATCAAAACCCATTTTGAGTTTTTGACCGTTACCCAACCCATCTATTTCTCCATTTCTAGGTAAAAGCATCACACAAAGCCTTTTCGTTTTTCATTATGTAAAACGGCTTTTTTTCACAACTGTCTTGAACCATTGACAATATAATCTTCTTTTTAATATGTGCTTGACTATGGATCTTCTTTTTATCATTTTTTTTCTTATTAATTATAAAGAAAGGCTATGATAATTATGTCACCCATTCAGCTTCCTTTTGTGGGTCTCTTATAAGTCTTTTAGGCTAGGCACAACGCATGAGGGTCGCGACCTAGTTTTTTTGGTCGGCGACCTAGTGTGACCTATTTGCCACAACCCGGCGACGTAGTGCGACCTAATTCAATTTTTTTAATTTTTTTATTTAATAAAAATAACATTTTATATTTAACAAAAATAACATTTTATTACAAAAAAAAAACATTTTATTCCATACAACACGCATTACACTAAAAAAAACATTACATAAACTAAAATACGAAACATTAGAAGTAAAGAGGGTATAATGCATTAGCTAAAACTAACTCCAAAAATTGTCAAATTAATATATGTTGTGAGGAATTAAACAAAGCTCAATATATTAAAATTTGAAATTTTTTTATAAAGTTTATATAATTAAAACACGATTAAAACATATTAAATTTTTAAAAAAAAGTTTTTTTTTTTAATAAAACACAAACACAATACACAAACACATCATGACCGAATATGCAAATAGTTCGTGACCAAGGTCGTTTTGGGCTCGACCGAAACCGGCGACCGAATCGCCGCAACGCGACGACTCGGTCGCGACCGCCTGACGACCTACAAAATTCAGGCGCGTTGTGCCTAGCCTTAAGGTCTTCTCATACAAAACTTATAACAATGGTCCCGGGATTAATCGGCGTACATACAGTTTCAAAAGGTTCGCCCTTTCTAGGTAACTTGAAAGTCAAAGACAACATCCGTTTATACAGACCTTAAGAACCAACAAAAATGCTGAACACAAGGGAATCATGAGATTGGATCAAAGATGTGCTGGTGTATCATCTGCAAGCTAATGAACCAGTTTCCTTTATGCTAGCCTAATCAAGTACTTAATTTAGCTTCCTTGAATAAAAAAACAAACCAGGATTGGCACTCGAATTAGGGTAGCATAAAGAAAATCTTGTTTATCAAAACCCGCATAAACTATACATGGAAATCTTGTTTATCCAAATTCTAATAACACAAATAATTTGTTTGAATCAAACAGGTTTTAATTAGAAGTACATTAAAACCCCTAATTCCCCCATGCCAGTGCAACATTTCCCATTAAACAAAAACAACTTATCCTGAATCGCAACGCTACAATTACATGCACCTATCAGCAACTGGTACATAGTATGAGTTCCTGTGTTTTTCCACACCATCATCAAACCACCCAGATATAGGGAGAAAAAGTGAATTACACAGCAAAAGACGATCACAAATACTCTCGGACAACTTGATTAAATGACCATAGAAAGTGAACAGAAACTATGGAAATCCTTAGTATTGCTTTCATAGGATCCCCACTAAAGTGTATCCAAGTTTTTGCAAGCAAGCCACGTAGACAAAACTGAGGCCATTCTTGCAAATGCAAATTTCCATTTAGAATGTAGCATCGCTGTTTGCGTTCCACAATGAACCACCGATAACTAGGTATCTCTAAATATCTTCGGAATCACTTCATGGGCACTGATGTCTAATGCCACGGGATCCCTGAAAAGAGATGATAGTTTTAGAGAAAATGAAACAATAACCGTAAATTCCTCCAATTCTATAGGATACTCATCAGGTGGAGGTAAAAAGTGTAGGCATGTGCTAAGGCTATCGAACAGGATTTCCGAGAGAAAAAGAACTCGAGTAAAAGCAGTTGATTCAAGCATATAAAGCATACCAATGTTCGAATTATGTAAACACAAGGGAATAAACAAATTTTCATATATTATTCGTCCATTGCCTATAAAAGAAATAATACTATTGACCACCCTTAGACAACCTAAATAAATCCAATAATTTAAATACCATCACATGGTTTAGTTATACCCTTCCGCACCCATGATTACACACCCTTGTCAAAAAATGTAGTCAGTGAGAGAACCGATTTGAGCCAAAAAAATATTTAGTAAAAAGAGAACACTATATTAATTGATCAGATAAATCAAATAGGGTAATCTCCCATTTCAAAGAATGTGACAGGTGCTACAAACGAAAATGCAAAAAACCTTAAGCAGAATGTTCAAATTATAAATTGATGGGGAGTACCCAAGTACAGTTATCACTCACAAACCTGCATAAGACTTGGTCTTTTTCTGAGGAACTAGGGATGAACCATTCTTTTCGAAGGAGAGGGGATTCAAACTGCACAAAGAATCCATCACTTTGTCCATGCTTCCATTTCCTTGGTCCCTGTCCTTTCCAGACCTGTATAGGAAGAAGAATTACATAAAATTTAGGAGCTTGTGAAACTTATATCCCTGAATTAACAGAATGCCTAGTTGCACCTAGGACGTTTACATATTTTTATGAATTGTTCGTTCACATATGTAACATTGAGTCAAACCAAATATAAGGCTCTCGCATCTATTTCACCTCTACCTTTTCTTGTCCAATGTGTTGATTACATAAACTTTAAAACTAGAGTGAGTGGACGGATGAAATACGAAGCAACATCAACTCATTCAATTCAACATACAACACGACATGGACCTTAAAGTTGCCATCGTATATCACATGCTCGCCGAAGTATAAAACCAACAGAAAAACTGTCATGTCGCTTACTCGTGCTATCTTGTCTAGTTGAATTGTCCATAATACGGGAGTTCATATAATCGCAATAAAGGTAGGTGTTTGGAAAGTAATTAATTATGATCGCAATCTACTGTTGCTTTCGTCATATGTAGGGATTGCTTGGGCCCAAACGATATAATAGGATGACTACAATAGTGTTTGAAAGGTTATAGTGACAAGTGCTGAGCAAGCAACACAGGACACAAGGGATAAGTATCCATAAATGCATTGTGAACTCCCTCTATTTTTGGCCTTTTAACTAGATTTACTTTTTGAATCCAAACGAATTGATCAGAAAAGATGGCCACAGTACGCAACTTATTGATTGTTCCATATATTAATCCCTACATATTGCACTTAATTAACGATTTCGATTAAGGGAACAAATTTAGGGAATCCTGTGAACAAAGTTTTCTCACACCTAAAACAAATTATATTAAGTCAAGAGCCTTACATAATGTGGATATGGTTAAACTCTTTGGTAATAAAATTGTCAGAAGAGTAATACTACTGTACGATATTTCGATATAATGTTTGATGTACTTTGAAACGATGCTTTTATTAGTTTGTTCAGTACCAAATCTTAGCTGCATATAGCTGACTACTTTTGAATTACAGAAATAAATAATGACTATGGTATAATACAGTAGGTATACCTTGAAATACCACTTTAGTCTTTTAATTTAATCTTAACTGATTATTAGGTTCAGGAATGATCTATATTTGATAAATTCTTTTTTATTTAGTTCTAAAAAAATTAGGATGCCAATGTCATTCACCATTTGGCCCATTTTTGGTTTCACTCTTATGTTAGTAACACAACACTTAAAATATGTCTCTTGTAGACAGTAACTTTCCCTAAATTTGGGTTCCCAAAAGGATGCAAGAGAGATTTCCCTGATGATTTGTTGAAAGATCAATGACACGCTTTCCTACATATAAACTAGATGAGTTTCCACATGATATCTTAGGAGCATTCTCATCAAGTAGCTCCTTGTATTGAGAATATCTTGTAATTGGTACAGAAAAGAGGCAGACAAACGAAATAAATGGTTGTACAAAAACTTATTTAAAAACAAAGAAAACTAAAATGTATGCTTTATTTAACATGTCCCCAGTAGGAATGATAAGGGGAAAAGCTTTAAATTAATCCTAATTACTTTATTGTGTAAAATGGGTTAGTTTGGACAGCCCTCAATTGGTTTTACCCAAATTCGTATCAAGACTTCCTTCATCTTTTTCCTTCCATGCAAATCTTCTGATATATGGGAGGTGGGGACCTTTATATATCCCTCGTGTAATTTGGTTGGGTAATGTATAAAAAAAAAAAAGCCAAAATTATCATCGTTCACTAATCTACATTAAAAAGTAATTGGCATTGATACCTGTGGATATGATATGATACTCTTGGGTGAAATTAAGCATGCTGCTCGAGAAAAAGATTCGACAGCGTATTGCCTTAAGAAGTTGACACAATCACCATGTGTATGGGGTGACTCAAATGCCTGTTTAATTAAAAATGTCAGCCTTAGTGGAGATGAATTCAGATGTAATTATAATGCATAAAGTGATAAAACCTCCTACTCATCATCTTAAACAGATTTTTACCAGATAGGTGGAAGGAAGAGATTACTTGGAGAAACTTATAACATACCTTGTCAACGTTGACAACGGGTGCATATTTTTGAGTGTCAGTTTTTTCCTTATCAAGTAGGTAATGAACTCTAGCATCCACATTAGATGTTTGGTGCCATGATTTAACAGCAGTCTCCATTGTTTCAACAACAAAAGAAAAAATTTCTTTCCAAGATTCCTCGGCTACATGCTTCTGTGCCTGAAAAAATAACAAAATACAGATAGCTATTTACCAGAATTATAAAAGAGTTATTTACGGGAAACATTAAGGGTGCGTTTAGATCTTGGTTTTAAAAAGCGAGAAGCGATTCGTTGCGCTAAGGGTCCGAAGCGAGAAGCGCCGGGCAATGAGGAAAAAGCGCACGCCTTTCGTAGGCGAGGCGCTTACTTTGTACACAACGTTGTACACAACGATTGCGACTTTGTTAAAACCCATAATTCAAACTCTTATGAGCTTAAATGTCATTTTTAGACTAATAAAAGTCCAAATGTCATTTTTAGAACAAAAACCCCCTTTGAGTTTAAAAGTCCATTCAAACCCTTTGAGTTTAAATGTCATTTTTAGAACAAAAAGCACTTGAGGCGGTAAAAAGCGTTCCTCTAAGGCGTAAAAAAGCACCGCCTCTAATCGCTTTTTGTAACGGCTGCGCATCAGGGGTCCCGAAGCGATCACCCCATTGCCTCGCCTCGCCTCGCCTCACGCCTTAGGCGTAAAAAGGCGCGCTTTTTTAAACCAAGGTTTAGATGGAAAACATTTTTCATCATTTTCTATTTTCTATTTTGTAGAAAAAGAAAAGGGATTTCTTTTTCCACAAAACATTTAAAAATTTAGAAAACGCGTTTAGTTGGAGAAATTTGTGTTTTCCATTTTCCAAAACTATAAAGGAAACAAAGGGGCAATGAATTTTCTATGTCTAAAGGAAAACTTAGAAAACAAAAAAAAGAGTTTTTTTGTTTTGTGTGCAAAAGGGTAAAATAGGGAATTTCCATTTTCTAGAAAATATTTCTAGAAAACGATGATTTGAACGCGTTTTCTGTTTTCCTTGTTTCCTAGAAAACATTTTGTAAAAAACAGGGTGTTTTCTATCCAACTAAACGCAGCCTAAGAATCACATATTAAACTTGATTGGCGAAAACCAAAACCAAGAAAGCAGTTGAAAGCAAGCAAGCTTTTAAAACTCATTATAAAGTGAAAGTCATAAAGAATAAATTTACCAAATCAGACTTAAATTCGTCCAAGTGCTTAGCCAGATCAACATTGGATCGCATGTTGTCCACTTGTTGCTTTTGCTTTTTATCTTTGGACAATTGTGTCAGCCTCTTGATCTTTCTTGAAACTTCTGTACTTTGTGGATTGTGGTGTGAGGCTATTTTAAAGGCATCCAGTGCCTAGCAAATGAATTTAATCAGATACATATGAGATAGGAGATATGATATAATACATACAGTCAGAAGAGGAGTAAGAAAGAGTTTACATCATCATATCGCTCCATGGCTTCTAAAACACATCCTTTCCTGAAGTAACCCTGTGGATAAAGAATGAAAAAAGGAAATATAAAAAAAAAAATTAAAAAATGTGAAATAGGTACCTTCTCCCAGGTGGGATTCAAGGAAATAGTGGTTTGAGCATCGGTGAGTGCTTTTTGGAGCTTAACAAGATTTAGAAATGCTGCAGCTCGATTGCTGGAATGTAAAAGATTATTTATTTAGCAAAGTGAGAAAAAATCAAGATTCACCAAACAACACATTCATATATTCATATGTAACTAAAAATACCTGAAAAGGGTGGGGTTGTGAGGATCTTTCTTGATGGCTTGAGTGTAAACAGCAGCTGCTTTTAGATAATTGCCACACTTAAACAATGAATTCCCTTCATTCTTCAGCCTTTCTGATTCCGATTCCATTTCCATTCTCAATTAGGGTTTTGTGATTTTCCTTCTCTCTTGTTTTCTTTGAACAACTTCTCTCTTGTTAAAGGCCAAACAATTTTCCTTTATTTTTTCTTTTTAGAGCCGTCCGGGCGCAAACTAGTGTCACGTAGGTCGTAGTAGGTTTGGCAAAAGAATTATTTTTGGCACATATTTAAAAAAAAAGATGGTGTTAAAGATGAAAAAAAAAACAGTATCATAGAAGAGGTGGGGGATCTACATATAATGTGAAAAAATAAATGAATCAATTTGAGTCATTCAATTTTTCATATCCAATGGTTCAAAGTAAAAGTATCAACCATATATAAACAATAAAAAAATAATAAAATAAACACACAGTTGTGCCCACTTTCTCTCTCTATAATACTTTTCTCCACCCAATCTAAAAACAACCCCGTACCATCACCTCTCCACCTCGTGGGAAAATTAAAAACTCGTCGGAATGATATACAAATAACGATAAACCTCGCCGGAACCCATCACTGTCACAGATCTATAACCTATTTATTTATAAAAGCTTATAACACAACATCTATAATCTCGTCGGAAAATAAAAAAACTCGCCAGAACCCTAATCAAGCAGAAAAATAGATGAACCTGATTTAGGAGAAAAATTCCTTAAGAAACATGTATCCAATAAAGTAGAAAATAATGAATCTGAGTCATTGATTTCAAAATAAATTGTACAGCTAAGATCACTTTATTCCATTTCCTCTTTATCAACCCACCTGCTACAAACTATCTCACACACACACACTCAAATCAAATCCCGACCACCGTCGCACCACTACCGTCGCACCACACCACTGTCGCACCACTACCGTCGCACCCACCACCGTCAACAACCACCATAGGCCATCAGTCACACACTCACCCCTTTCCCCTAAATTGAATCTAACAAAACCCTAACTCATAATCTTTAAAAATTGACCAAATTGATCATATATTATAGATCTACACGATGAAACAAGACAATCTATTGTTTACCCATTGTTGTAAACATTTTCTTTGCCGGTTTCTGGAATCATCTTCACGAAATGAGGACTCGGTATAGATCTCCACTTATTTTTTCTTATTGTTGTTTTTTTATGGTTTCTTTTTTTATATAATCTGCTTATTTTAATTAGGTTTCTTATTTATGAGTTTTTACCTTATAAAGTTGATAAGCTTAAAGTTATATGCTCAAAAGCTGGACAAAGATAGCTAGTAGTTTTTCTGGTTATTATAGTCTAATAAGCCAGTTAAGCTAATTTGAACACCACTCTAGTTTAAATTGTTTTGAAAGTAAGTCGTATGTTTAGGCAAAAACTTTTAGGTTTATAAGTTTAAATCTCATTTACGATATGCACATTGAAGGATAATTAAAGTATCACATTGTTGTGCTCGAGTTGTTTATTGTAGACTTGCAGCTCCTTTGCTAGTGTAACGTGATGCTTATCTTATTAATAATAATATGAACATTATGTGATGCATCGGTGTTCTGACTCGTGGTTTCTGCAAGGAAGCTTCATCTAGAGTTGTTATTGATGTGAAGTCGAAGTTAAGGACGTCGAATGAATATACATATCACAAGTCCTCTTTTGTTTTATTAAGTTATAGATGTGCAGATTCATATTGTTTGTTGTAAAACAACACAAGTAGTAGTTGCTTCTAGTAATACTCAAGCAAATGTATCAGGACATGTTATAATGTTATTTATTGCTATGTATTATTTATCAAATTATACCAAGAAGTGTGTTCTTTTGAATAACTTCTATAGCTTCATCTAGAACTGCTAATGATGGCAGAATTAGCTATTGATTCAAGCATTTTGAAATCTTAACTTCTTATAACAAACCCACTTTAGATGAATCACATGTGATTTTGTTTGAATCACATGTAATTTTGCTTGATGTGATTCGCTAATAATTACATGTGATTCGTTGATAATTACATGTGATTTTGTGTGCATTACATATGATTCAAGCATTCAAGAACCTTAACTTCTTCTAACAAACCCACTTTAGATAAATCACATGTGATTTTGTCTGAATCACATGTAATTCTCTTAATATATTAAATGTTTTGTTGTCATTCATGTAAAATATATAAAATAAATTTGCTTCTGAATTACATGTGTTTTTGTTCGAATCACATGTAATTTCGATTGAATTACATATGATTCGTTGATAATTACATGTGATTTTGCTTGTTGTCATTCATGTAAAATATCTTAAGTAAATTGGCTTCTGAATTACATGTGTTTTTGTTCGAATCACATGTAATTTTGCTTGAATTACATGTGATTCGTTGATAATTACATGTGATTTTGCTTGTTGTCATTCATGTAATAATATATAAAATAAATTGGCTTCTGAATTACATGTGTTTTTGTTTGAATCACATGTAATTTTGCTTGAATTATATGTGTTTCGGTGATAATTACATGTGATTCAAGCATTTCAAAACCTTAACATCTTCTAAGAAACCCACTTTAGATGAATCACATGTGATTTTGCTTGAATTACATGTGATTCGTTGATAATTACATGTAATTTTGCTTGTTTTCATTCATGTAAAATATATAAAATAAATTGACTTCTAAATTACATGTGTTTTTGTTCGAATCACATGTATTTTGCTTGAATTATATGTGTTTCGGTGATAATTACATGTGCTTCAAGCATTTCAAAACCTTAACATCTTCTAAGAAACCCACTTTAGATGAATCACATGTGATTTTGTTTTGAATCACATGTAATTCTGTCAATATATTAAGATGTCTGTTGTCATTCATGTAAAATATATAAAACATATTTGGCTTTTGAATTACATGTGGTTTTGTAAGAATCAGATGTAATTCTATTTGAATTACATGTGATTCGGTGGTAATTACATGTGATTTTGCTTAAATTTCATGTGATTCATGTAATTATGTTTAAATTTCATGTAGTATTTTTTACTTATCATCTGACCAATTAACATAAAAATATATGATTTTTATTCAAGTAACAAACAAATGCATTTTATATAATAAAATCAATCTGATCAAGTAACTATTCGATATACATAGAAATAATAATTAATCTAGTAACTATTCGATAATACATAGAATTCGAAAACAAAAAATATTTTTAAACATCAATTATTAGTGTCTCATTCTTCTTTCTCCTTGCTTTCATACAAATTACATGTGATTCTGTCAGAACCACATGTGATTTTCGCTTATTATTATCCGAACAAATACCCAACAAAATCACATGTGATTCACCATAATCACATGTGATTTACATCTCCACCTTCAAGTTCTTTCATAACATCATCTTTTTCTAATTCAACATCATATAAAGATAAAAAAATAACATTTATCATAATTTTTCACTATCTCTTTCAACATAACCATCTTCTACAATCATTCATGTGATCAAAACCCATAATTTATAAACATCCATTTGATATTTTGTTGAATCAGATATGTATTTGATGTTGGTGGTGGAGGTGTTGGTGCATTGATTTCTGGCAAAGAAGATACGGTGGTGGTGGTACGGTGGTCAGAGGTGGTGGTCGTATGTGGTGGGAGGCAGTGGCCGGGTTGGTGCGGTGGTCAGAGGTGGTGATTGGGGTGGTGCGGTGGTCGTATGTGGTGGTCAAGGGTGGTCAGGGTGGTGCGATGGTCGGAGGTGGTGGGAGGGGTGGATCTGGTGGTTTGGTGGTTGGGGTAGATGTGGGTGGTAGAGAGAGAAAGTAGAGGTGTGTATGTTTTTAGAGAGATAAAGTGAAATGATAAATGAGGGTGGTTTGTGTGTTTTTTGGGATTTATATATGGCTGGTGCTGTTAATATGGATCATTGGATGATGGAAAATTTGATGGCCCAGATTGCTTCTTTTCTTCTTTTTTGGATGCACATTCTATGTTGATCCCACCTCCCTGATTTAGGTGATGTTACGGTAGTGGTTTCTCAACTCGATTTGATGAAAAATGATGCATCATAGCCATGTGTTTCGGAAAAAGTAAAACAAGGTTTTCCGGGTAGATTTTCGTTTATGAGGTTGATTTTTTAGTGTTGAATGAAAATCACATGCAATATTGTGTGAATTACATGTAATTTTTGAAATAAAATGGTTGCTAGTGTTGAATGTAAATCACATGTAATTTTGTGTGAATTACATATGATTTTTGTAATAAAATGGTTTGTTAGTGTTAAATGCAAATCACATGTAATTCTGTGTGAATTACATGTGATTTTTGGAATAAAAAAGCTTTGTTAGTGTTGAATGCAAATTACATGTAATTCTATGTGAACTACATGTGATTTTTGTGATAAAAATACTTTGTTAGTGAATGAATGCAAATCACATGTAATTCTGTGTGAATTACATGTGATTTTGGAAATAAAAATATTTTGTTAGTGTTGAATGCAAATCACATGTAATTATGTGTGAACTACATGTGATTTGGAATAAAAGTACTTTGCTAGTGTTGAATACTATGTCAGTGTTGAATGCAAATCACATGTAATTCTGTGTGAATTACATGTGATTTTTGGAATAAAAATACTTTGATTTTAAAAAATCTCATGTAATTCTGTTTTTTAAATACAGGTATGAAAACCCCAAGAGCAACCGTTTTTGCGCAAGATGAAACACCCGGTGGATCAGTAAACTGGGAGCCTCGTGTACACGGAATTCGTATACCAAAAGAGGGAGATTCTTATGATACATTAGAAGAAGCTATTGATATGTATTCAAATTATGCTGAAAAGGCAGGGTTTGAAGTTAAAAAATCGGGACAAAGTAAAACAAAATCAGGAGTGGTAAAACACAAGTACATTACTTGTAACAAAGGGGGAAAACCAACACGTGTTGATTTTGACACATTGGATCCAAAAAATAAAGGTAAACAAATTAGAAACACAACGCACCACGTGACTGGTTGCAAAGCTCAAATAAAGTTACTGTTGGATATTGTTTCCGGAAAATACAAGCTGGTACAATTTGTAGCAAAATACAACCACACTCTTCTATCAGAAGTGTACCAACACTATACAAAGAAACAACAAAAAATGCTTCAAGCCGAAAAGATGTTTGTTGTAAAAGCTGCAGCAAATAAACTTGGTGCAACGCGTGCTCACAACTTATTAAGTAGCATCAAAGGTGGTTATGAGTATGTTCATCGGACGACCGATGATTTTAAGAATGCTCAGAGGGATGTACTGGATTGTTTGGGGAAAATGATGCACAAATGCTAATAAACAAAATGGAAAACAGAAAGTTGTATGTTCCGAACTTTACATTTGAATATTGGGTAAAAAATGATGAATTGGTCGCAATGTTTTGGGCGGATGAAGTTGCAAAGTGCTATTACAAAGATTTTGGAGACATGGTATCTTTTGATGCAACCTTCAATAGCAACATAAGTGAACTTTTTGTAATTTTGTATATTTATATTTTTTTATTAGTTAATAACAAGTAATGATGTATGAATCACATGTAATTTTGGTATAATTCCATGTGATTCGTCTCTAAATCACAAAGAAATTCTAATCAGATGTATTTCTATTAGAATCACATGTAATTCAAGGTAGAATTACATGTGATTCAGAAATGTAGATTTTAATACATTGATATGTTATATAGGTACAACATGAAGTTTGTACCATTCACTGGCATCGAAAATCACAGAAAGTGTGTCACACTTGGTTCGGGGATGATTTTACAGAAGATACTGAATCATATACGTGGTTGCTAACAGCATTTTTGTCCGTCGTTGGAAAAGAGCCGACAATGATTGTAACCGATCAGGATGGAGCCATGAAGAGAGCTATTGAAGCCGTTTTTAAAACAACAAAACACAGACTTTGCATGTGGCACATTTCCCAAAAGATCCCATCTAAGGTATTTGTTTAAGTTACAAACTGTTTTACATGAATCACATGTGATTCATAATAGAATCACATGTGATTCTACTTTATTTCTTCAAAACAGATTGACATTGTCTATGAAGATTGTAAAGCTAATTAGTGTTGAATGCAAATCACATGTAATTCGGTGTGAATTACATGTGATTTTTGGAATAAAAATGCTTTGTTAGTGTTGAATGAAAATCACATGTAATTCTATGTGAATTACATGTGATTTTTGGAATAAAAATACTTTGTTAGTGAATGAATGCAAATCAAATATAATTCTGTGTGAATTTCATGTGATTTTTGGAACAAAAATTTTGTTAGTGCTAATTACTTTATTTCTTTAAAACAATTTTGTGAAAAAATGTACAAACAAGGGGCTTTCAAAGAACGATTTGATAGGCTCATTTGGAATATGTTCATAGAACCAAAGAAGTTCGAAGAGAGATGGGGATTATTGATAGATGAATTTGGTTTGAAAGAAAACAAGTGGATGACAAAAATGTATGATCTTAGAAAAATGTGGATTTCCGCTTATTTTATCGACTCTCCTTTGTTTGGCTTGATGAGGACGACTTCAAGGTCTGAAAGTGAAAATTCTTTCTTTAAAAGTTTCACAAGCCAAGGGTCAACACTTGTTGGTTTCATGATGTCATACAAATCAGAAATGGAAAGGCAAAGACACAGGCAAGAGGGACTTCCAAACGCTTGATGCGGCTCCAACATATAAAACAATGTTGGATATTGAATGTCATGCTGCAAGAATATATACAAAGACAATATCTTTGATTGTTCAACATGAAATAGGTGCTGCTTGCTGGAATTGTACGATACAAGGTTTACAAAATAGTGAAGGACGTGAGACTTTCATCATTAGAGACAAAGCGACAAATTTTTACAGAACTATTTACACCAAAAGTAGAAAAGAACAAGACAAGGAAATCGCAACAGATAAAGAAACAGAAATAGACTATAAGGTAATTAATAATTTCATTACGATAATAATTTACATGAATTACATGTAATTCATTTAGAATTGCATGTAATTCATTCAGAATTACATGTAATTAAATAGGCTTCTTAAAGGAATTACAGAATTACAGGTAATTATGATAAGAATTACATGTAATTCTTTAATAATTACATGTGATTCTAAACAAAATCAAATCTGGTAAGAATCACATGTAATATGCTATCACCAATAAATAATGAAATTACATGTGATCCTATCATGAATTACATGTGATTATAATGTAAATTCTTTGTGTTTTGGAAAAAGGTACTAAGAGTTATAGAAGATGGGTCAGTGGTTTGTTCTTGTAGACATTTTCTACGATATGGTTTTCTATGTCGACACATATTTTGCGTGTTCAAGAACCGTGATGTTAATGTTATTCCCAAGCAATACATATTGAGGAGAGAGAGATAATACCACCTGATCTTCGAAGGCAAATAAACAAATATGGGGAAAAGAATGTAACAATTGAAAGGCTTTCAAACGAGGTGAATTTTGTCGTGGATGATTGTTTATTCTTATTGAGCAAAGATGAAGAAAGGTTGGCAGCTTATCTTAAAAAGTTGAAAGTGATATATGAAGAAATAAAAGTTGATATGCCTAATCATCCTTCAAGAAAAACGGCAGATGTCATTGGTGCTTTGTTTGCAATTTCAAAGCCCGGTCATCTAGATGTGAACAATCCAACGAAGGATACAAACAAAGGATACCATCCAAATGACGGAGAAAAACTAAAAAAGGATAATGATTGAAAAGTGGAAGAGAAAAAGCGCTTAAAGTTCTAAAGAAACCATTGAAGGTTTATGGATATTGTAAAGTGGAGACGCGTGAGCATACAAAAAGAACTTGCCCAAAGAACCCAAAGGCAAAGAAAAAGAAGGTGTCGCCAATTATTGATGTTTGAAGACTTTTGATTTTATGCTTTGATAAGATTTCATTTACTTCATTATCCAGAACCTATGTTTAACTTTCCAGAACCTATGTTTAAGTTTCTAGAACCTATGTTTTAATGCATTGAAAATTACTTGTGATTATTTATGTTTTAGGTGAACATGAAATGTGATTAAGGTAAATTAGTTATGTTTTTGGGAACATAAAAATGAATTACATGTGATTGAGTTGAATTACATGTGATTATTCTTCCAATTACATATGATTTAGATTAATTACATGTGATTTTAAGTAAATTCATTGATGCATAAACAAGACAATATAACATACGCGTAATCTGATCTAACTTCATTAAACAACTTGAAACAACTGTTTAAAACAACTAATTTAACATAGAAATGAGACACCAAGTTATGCTAGATTGAGCATGTCACAAAAGAAAAACCTAAATACATAACATAAAAAGTACGAATAGCATAATGATTCCAGACAACAAACTTCATAGAACTTTTGATAACCTAATTTCTTTCTCGCTCCTCCCTATTCTTTAGTGCATCACAAACCATTTCGAGCTTATGATTACTTGCATTCTTATCAAACTCCATGGCTAGTCGACGCATCATATCAGCATGACAATTATGCTCATGTAGGAGCATCTTTGAAAGAAATTTGAAACGTAAAAGTCTCAACATGTCACGTTAGATTCTAGACTCTGTCACAAGCCCACAATCCCAATCCAAAACTGCCCCGCCAACATATGTGTCCATGTGAAGCATTGTGAAGACTCCACAATCACGAGAATTCTCTTTAGTCATCCACTTCAATTTTGGAGTTTTTTCTTTCTTTAATTTTTGGATTGAATTGTGCTTCTTATGATTATACAACTTCAAATGTTTCGCAAATAAAACTCTCTACAAAAAAAGACACATAAATAACATAAATTTTTGTAAAGAAATAAAATATCTATACATATGGTTTTTGTTTAGTCACATGTAATTCTAGTATAATTACATGTAATTATTAAAGCATCAGTTAATGGGCATTACCATAGCTCACTACTACTACTACTACTCAGTCATAAATAATAAATAAAAACAAAGTAAACTTACTAGAATATCACAAACATCCTTGTACTTTGACTCATAAGGTGCTCCCGAACCACTGTTATCTAAAACAGTCATCGATGCTACTTTTAGGTTGAAGACAACCACATAAAAATGCCCATATTTGCAAATTGGGAAAAAAGTCTGTTTTTAACAAACCAAAATTAGGAAGAAAAAAAATTATAACAAAATCCAACAAAAAGAAAATTTTATTTATCAATTCAACGTCTTCTAAGGCTAATCCACCAACATTGTGTCCAAACTGAGCAGAAATTTGCTTTGAAAACCGATCCCATATATCAGCATCCGTTTTCAAGGCTCCATTAATCATTTCTTCAATCTGAATATAAAAAAGATACATTAATTTATCATAAGAAAGAATAAATTTACTTTGTGTTCATAAAATAACTTACAAATGTAAAATAACTTACAAAGCAACCTGTTGGAAAGAAGTGCCCTAATGGCATTCCAGTCTCTCGGAAAGACTCTTCGTAATTGAGGATTGAGGAAAAGCAATCGAGCACGTTTGCATCAACCCAAATACCAGGAGCTAGAGTTTCAAAACTCAAATGAATTCCAAATACTTAGTGTCCAAAAAATGTTTCAAACACATATTCATTGTTTAAAAGAAAAAATAAATACATAAAAAACATTGTCTTGTGATTTAAGTAGAGTTACATATGATTTATGTAAATTACATGTAATTCATGTTGAATTACATGTAATTTACCTAAATTACATGTAATTAATGTTGAATCACATGTAACTCTAATTGAATAATATTAATTTATATATAATGAGAATGAAAATAACAACTCACGTCTTATCACCCTACATTGCAAACACACGGTATCCCAGAAGAAACTCATTTCTAGTAAGTTTCGGAAGAACTTTTGTCTTTTTGTTCACATAAGGACATATCAAGAATGCCGAAGGTTTTCCAATTCGCTTCCCAGGACTTGGACTAGGATTGAAAACACGAACTGATATTCTTTCAGGAGTAGCAGGGGCATCCTCATCAACAGGGGCATCAACTAGAACATTGTCTTGTGGTTCACCATTTTGACCATGTTGACCCTGAATAAATAATATTCAACATACTTAATATACATTAAAAAATAAACTTTAGAAAAACAAAAAAAAGTTTGAAACTTACAGAATAATACTCATCGGCAAGGCGATCAACCACATTTCCAACCATTTTTATATTTGCATCTAACCAGTGTGAAAATGAATCCGGTGTACTCATTATCTCAAAATCTTCATCAACATGATCTTCATCGGATTCTTTTTCAACATGAGTTTCTTTTTGAAGAAATGTCTCTCCAATAAGCACTTGTTCAACTGGTTGTTCATTTCTAGTAGGCACGTCATCAAACTCTGTGCCAAAAAAAAGAGGAGTTTCCAAACTAATCTGAAGATCTTCACTAACAATCTTGTCATAATCTTTTTTTGGTAAAGGGAGTTACTCCGGTAAATATATTAACCAAAAAACCAAAGTTAAGTACAAATGGAATACGACTGAAGTACCGTATTAACCTCAAGCCCAAAGCTTGATCAACAAGTGCTTATGACAGATCACAAACACATCAACACTAAACTATCAGTACAAATCGAAAACTAGTGTAAAAAATAGCATTAGCAAACTTCAATAAGAAGAACTCTTGAAACCAGGCGATCACCCCACAACACCAGCAGCAACATAATGGAAGTAAAGGATCCAAATAAGGCTGCCTCCTTAAAAAACCATTTTGAGAAAAACCCAGTGGGAAAAACCCCAAAAAGGAAAAAAGAATACAACCCTTACCCGGTACCCCCATCATGCGACACACTTGAGGATGGAAGTCTCCACCGATCCAAAATAGCCACGGACCGTGTAGTCATCTTATTGATTCTGAAAGTAACAAGCTTGAGCCGAATAGTTGAAGTAATGATACTAACAAGTTTATCCACATAAAGTTGTTTCCCTTTTAACAATCTTGCGTTCCGTTCCATCCAAATAAAGTATACAGTAGCCGCAACCACCAGACGGACAATAATACTAGTAGCAGATCTTCCCTTGGATATTGGTACAAGAAAAGCCAAAACATCATCCAAATGGGGAGGAATAGAATCCTTACCACAAAGCACCCTAACTTGCATCCAAACCTGTGAAGAATAAGAGCACTCAAAATACAAAAGGGAATGCGAATCAGGAGTAACTTTACACAAAGGACACCAATTTAGGCTTAACTCAACAACATGCCCAACATCCCATTGCCGCAACCGATCCTGGGTCTTCAGTTTCTGCTTAACAACAAGCCACATATGCAACGAATGTCGAGGAATATAGTGAGAGAACCAAACAGCATGGTACCACACCACAACCTGACGCCTGGTCCGCAGAGTATCCCAAGCCAGAGTCACAGAAAATGACTGCAAAGAACCACCACCATCACGTCATACCAGAGAATCGGACGCTCATCCAAAACAGGGACCGGGATAGAGACTGTTAGCCTCAAAATATTGAGTCAAACAAGAATATTCGGTCATAGGTTATTATTGTAACATTAATTAGAACGTTGTAATAAGTAGTTTATTAGTCGTGGTTTACGGGCTTGGATTTAAACTAATTAAAGTCCAAAAGTCAAGCCCGACCCAATATATAGTCCATTAAAGCCCGCATGTGGGTGGACTATATATACTACCCTCCTAGCATGTTAGGAGGGTGGGATGATCATTTTGTAACTAATCTTTCTCTAATCTAATATTCACTAAGTTAATCTCTCTCTCTCTACTTTCTTTCACTACTTTCTCTCTCTAAAACTCATATCTTTTCCATATCATATCTTAATCTATCATATTATTTGGGACAACATTTGGTATCATTCGCCATGGGGTAGATTCGTGTTTAGTTTGTGGTTTTTCATATTTTGATACGTGTGATTTTCTCCTTTGAATCATTTCGTCTCAAAAAGTTTTTGTTGTGTTAATCATTTTCTTGATTCGAAATTAACTTTAATCATCCGGATTATAGGAGTTTTGGTTTGAGCTTGAAAACGGTTACTCAAAATCACGTTCTTGGAAAAGTTTCGGTTTGGGTATTGATATCCGGAATATAAGGGCTTTATAATTCCGGATTGTGAGTTGTTAGTGAAAATTCCGGATAAGAAAGATTGTCTCGATATCCGGAATATCAGGGTTTATTGATTCCGGATAAGAGAGTGGTTTTTAAGTTTTCAGGATAAGTCTCAAAACATTGCCATTCCGGATAAGGTGTTTTAGTATATTTCGGATAAAAAGCATAAGTTCTTTCCGAATAACACGATTGTCTTCCAGATTCCGGATAAGCTTCACCTGTGTATTCCGGATAAACTCTCGAACTCTATTCCGGACAAGCAGTTTGGCAAATATTGCGGATAAGGGTGAGTTGATTTATTTCGGATAAGCAACAGATAGTTTATTCCGGATAAGCACGTTTTTCAGGATTCCGGATAAGCAAGTCAGGAAGATTTCGGATAAGCACGTGTTGCTGTGGAGTCCGGATAAGCGGACCATAAAGTATTCCGGATAAGCCACGGAAGACTTATTCCGGATAGAAGAAAGACCAATTATTCCGGATAAGAAGAACTACAAAGATTTCGGATAAGCATCATTTTTGTGATTCCGGATAAATCAGCTAACAATATTCCGGATAAGTAACGGGGTATCCTTTTTCCGGATAAGCCTAAGAAAACATTCCGGATAAGAGACAGTTGCAACATTCCGGATAAGAGAAAGAACACTATTCCGGATAAGCTACGCATTGAATTTTTTCCGGATAAGGTCTTATTGAAATATTCCGGATAAGAGAAAGAACAATATTCCGGATAAGTGCTTGTTTTTCCAGATAAAGTTTTTTCACAATTTCTTCAAGTTTCAACCACAATCTTTTCACAATTTCATCTACTTAAGATCCTATTCACTTCACATCAACTTTGAGATGGATTCTACTCAAGAATATCGTGTCACAAACAACAATATCATGGTGGCGGGTAATAAAGAGAGACCACCAATGCTTGTGTCTGGTAGGTATGCTCAATGGCAATCACGTTTCATACGATATCTTGATACAAGACCTAATGGTGATGCCTTGAGGAAATGTATCACTCATGGACCATATGTTTTCAAGAAGATCTCAATTCCTCCAAGACCAGCCACAGATACTACTGATCCAATACCTGCAAGTGAACGTGATGAAACAAGAGCCGATCTTACACCTGAAAAATGTGCTTGGCATGATGCTGAGAAGGAAGCCATCTATATGGTTCTAAGTGGGATTGGAGATGACATTTATTCCACAGTTGATGCATGCCCTACAGCACATAAAATGTGGACTGCTATTGAACGCTTACAACAAGGAGAATCACTCAACAAACAAGATGTCAAAACAAATTTGTTTTGGAATTTTGGCAAGTTTACTTCAAGGGATGGAGAATCAATTGACTCTTACTACTCCAGGTTTTATAAGATGATGAATGACATGACAAGAAATAATCTGCAAGTCTCCACCATGCAAGTCAATGTCCAATTTCTTCAACAACTTCAACCCGAGTGGACACGGTTCGTCACTTTGATGAAACAACAAGAAAAGTTAGACGAGGTCTCATATCATCGACTCTTTGACATCTTGAAGCAATTTCAGAATGAAGCAAATGAGATTTGAGTTGAACGTGTTGCCAAGACGGCTAATCCACTTGCTTTAGTGACTACAACTCAACATGTTCAAGGTCATAACTCTCGTGCTCCTAAGTCATATTCCACTACATCATCTTCACCACGATCTTCCACATCATCTAAGTCTTCATCATCCACAAGATCTCGAGGTAAAGTGCCAAGAGCACCATCACCCATCTGAGTCATCATTTGAAGAAGATAGTGATGAAGACCAAGCTCAAAAGAACCAAGAGATGAAACAACAAATTGCTTTCATAATGAAGACTTACAAGAAAATCTACAAACCCACCAACAACAATCTTCGCACATCATCTAACACCAAGAACCGATATGTTGAGAGTCCTCCAAGGTATGACACACGTCGACGTGGTGAAAGTCCTTCTAGGTATGATCGACATAATCCAACGCATGTTGAGGGTTCTGCAAGATATGATCGACAAACGGCCAAGTATGATACTCAGAGGATTGCTGCTGCTACTGGGAATAGGGAAACGGTTGGAAGTCAAGTGGTTCAGCAAAGTGAGATTAAATGTTTTAATTGCCAAGGTTATGGGCATATGGCAAAGGAATGCAGGAAGCCGAAAAGGGTTAGAGACTCCAACTATCACAAGGAAAAGATGCTGTTATGCAAGAAGATGGAAGCAGGGGTTAAAATGTCATCTGAGGAAGGAGCAATGCTTGATGACACTGATGATGAAGATTCTGATCAAGAGCTCGATGCACATTACTCGTACATGGCAAAGGTTGAAGAAGTTCTCAAAGTCACTGAAGATGACAATGGCCCTATCTTTGACACTAAGCCAATCGATAAGGTACACAATACTGATGAATATAATATGTTTGGTGACATTCATGAGCATAGTGATCTACCCAATGCCATTAATGACACATGTATGATGGAAACGGTTGATAGCAATACCACACCCGATTCATCAGACATGTGCAATAATGAGTCTGAGGATGAACAACATGCAAATGAATATGATGAAGAGGAACGTATTGCGCTTGCTAATTTAATTGCTACTTTACAAAAATATATCACTGAAAATAAAAAGAGTCAAAATCAATTAAAGAAGGCAAACGCTACGCTTAATCAAAGTTTTGAAGAATGCAAAGCTGCTCTTATCAAATCTACTGAAATGACTGAAAGCTATAGAGATGAGCTACTTCAGAAAACCAAAGAGCTTGAAGGGTACAAGGGAAGTGCGTTAAAAAGTCAAAAGGGCGATTTTGAAAACTAATATAATATAACTCTTGAGTTATTAGCAATAGAGAAGCGTCAATATAATGTTTTCTTAATGGATGAACGCCAAAAAACGTACCTTGCCAACACCAAAGTTAATGAACTTGAACAAAAGCTCTCTATGACCACTACTGATTCTGCTAAAATTCTAGAGGATAAGAAACAAGAGGTAGATGCGTTAAAACAAGACTTCAAAAGTAGATATGATAAAGAAACCGAAAAAGTAACGAAACTAGAAGAACAAGTCGAATTTTTGAAGAAAGTTGTTTATAAAACGCATGATTCTATTCAATCCGTAAGAATGCTAGCACCTCCATCGATGTTTAAGGGTCAAGCTAGCTTTGCAAGTCCTGAGTATCTTGCGAAAGCTCAAGCTGCGAACCCATGTCTTTACCTTGATGAGACTGAAAGGACCGATCTTGATTGCATGCCTGTAAGTGACGATAGTGAAGAGACTGCCCTTTGGGATGATGATAGTCAACCACTTGTCAATAAGGAGTTTGTGAAACCATATAATTATGCTTATGAGAATAGTCTTTATGGTCTTTTCAATAAACAAACTCAGAAAACTCGTGAGGAAGTGTTTCTAGAATGCAAGCAAAAGAGAATTCAATGGAAGAAAGTTTTTCCCCTAAGAAATCTAATGTTTACAAATACATCAACTACCTCCCTCTAGATGAATCGAAAAGCAAGAGTAGGAAAACATTAGGTATTCTTAAACACCACATAGATAATGTTAAATCTATTGTTGAAAGAGACTGGGCAAAACGTGAAAATGCTGAGTAGACACGTCCGATTCCTTAAGATATTACCTTGCTTGTGAAAGAACTCTTAATTCCTAACACGGCGTTGATTAAAGAAACTGTTCTTCCACTTGAGGAGTTCATTCGGAATGAAATGTATGATGATTTAAAATATGTTGAATCTCTTGAGAAACACATTGATGATCTTCAAATGGAAAAGTCTGATTTTTTAGATGAATATGATTTACTATTACAAGAATGCGTTTCTAAAGATGTTATGTGTGCTTATTTTACATCTTGTGCTGATATTGATGAATATTCTGATGTTGCATGCAAATATCTTGATAAGATCAAAGAATGTGAACGTCTTGAAATTGAGCTTTCGAAACGTAAAGAAAATGTTGATAAAAAGGCTTTTGAGTTACTTCAACATAAAACTGATTTTCTTCAAAAACATTGTCATTCTCTTGAACTTGCTTTGCAAAAAGACGTTGGTAGTTTTCCACATGATAATAAGTTGCAAGAAAAACTTTCCCAAACGTTTCGAGAAATGAATGAACAGAATTTGGAAATTAAAGGGTTGAAAGCTCAGTTACAAGACAGGGACAAAGCGATAGCAGAGCTGTAGAAACTCGTTTCTAAAATGGGTGGGAAAGTTGTGGAACCTAACATTAAGAAACTTGTTGTTAGACAACCCAATGCCTCTAAAGTAAATAGATCCTCTATCTTGGGAAAACCATCTGCTTTATCAAATTCCTCGTTTGCAAAACCTGTGTTTACCCCCAAGATGGATGGAAAGGAATGGTTACCACAGAATCAACCCATAAGGAATGTCATAGTACCAAGGGCGTTAAGCACAATAATGTGATTAAACCAGGGATGTATAGAATAACCACTAAGCCCACAAACAAATTTATTCAATCGCCTCAGACTTCTAGAAACACTAATATTCGTGTGTCTTCTACTACAGGAATAGTCTCCACTACTAGTGTTAGCCGACCTCAGCTTAAGAGCACTCAAGTGAATGATAAGGTCTGGAAACACAAGAATCAAGGGAAGATGAAGGAAGTAGAAGCACACCCTAGGAATTTGAATGTTTTTAAGAATAAAAAGTGTAATCGCATGTAATGACGATATGAATGATGTGAATGATTTGAATGCTATGAATGTGAAATTTGTTTGTGTCAAATGTGGCAAGTGTGCTAATGCTAATCATTCTATGTGTGCTATGAATAAAGTCAAAGGCGTAGATACTAGAACTAAGAAGCCAGTTGCGATGCCTATTAGAGCTAGTAAACCCAAACGCAAGGTGAACTATTCTGGTGCTACCCCCACTAAGAAAAGTAATGCATCAGACTCCACCACTAAGAATCCTAGAAGCAAAATTAAGGAATTATATGAGTCTGCTAGTAAGTCTTGGAAATGGTGGTTTGCTAATCAATGTCCTCCAGGATATAAATGGATGCCGAAAGCTAGGACAGAAAATGTGAAAATGAGTGTTAGTTTGCCTTTAAATGTTGATAAGGACACTAATGATTCTACTATCACAACTACTGTGATATCCAATTTAGCAAATGCTCCATCGTGTTCTAACTCTTCTGCAGGTGATACAAATAATTCTCTTCATACTGGACTCCGGATGCACGAAGCACATGACGGGGAATCTCAAGCTTCTAATTAACTTCGTGGAGAAGTTCCTGGGTATGGTCCGATTCGGAAATGATCAATTTGCACCGATCCTAGGATATGGAGATTTGGTTCAGGGGAATATCACGATTAAAAGGGTATACTACGTCGAAGGGCTCAATCACAATCTTTTCTCGGTTGGTCAATTCTGTGATGCGGATTTGGAGGTTGCTTTCAGAAAGAAGACATGTTTTGTTCGTGATTATGATGGGAATGACTTACTTACCGGTACACGGGGTACTGATCTTTACACAATTTCACTTCAAGACACAACTTCATCAACTCCAATTTGCTTCATGGCTAAAGCTTCAACGACTCAGGCATGGTTATGACATCAACGTTTATCTCATCTTAATTTTGATACCATCAACTTGCTTTCCAAGAAACATATTGTGAGAGGCCTTCCAAGTTTGAAATTCATCAAAGATCATCTTTGTTCTTCTTGTGAACTTTGTAAAGCTAAACGAAGTAGCTTCAAAACAAAGACTACACCAAGCTCTAAAGGACGGTTAGATCTTCTTCACATGGATCTGTGTGGTCCCATGCGTGTTCAGAGTATCAATGGAAAGAAATATATTCTGGTAATAGTCGATGATTACTCAAGGTACACATGGACTCACTTCTTGAGGTCCAAGGATGAAACACCCGAAGTTCTCATCAGCTTTCTTAAACTGATACAACGTGGTCTCCAAGCTCAAGTTAAAGTGGTTCGTACTGACAAAGGTACAGAATTTCTGAATTCAAAACTGAGAAACTATTTTGAAGCCGAGGGATTGAACATGAAACATCTATTGCTCGAACACCCGAACAAAACGGAGTTGTTGAAAGACGAAACCGTACTTTAGTTGAGGCTGCTCGAACATTATTATCCGCTTCAAAACTACCACTAGACTTTTGGGTCGAGGCCGTGTCAACCGCATGCTACACACAAAACCGATCCTTAATTATCCCAAGACACGAAAAGACACCATATCACATAATTCATGATCGAAAACCTTCACTCAAACACCTTCATGTTTTTGGATGCACGTGTTACATTATTCGAGATGGTGAAAATCTGGACAAGATGAAAGAGAAAGGTGATGCATGTATTCTTGTGGGATATGCAACTCAGTCTAAGGGATATAGAGTGTACAACAAGAGAACAAAATTGATTGTCGAGACCATTCACATTCGATTTGATGAATTGAAAGAGATGGCACTTGAACAAAACAATTTAAGTCCCGATCTCCAACAACAAACGACTTACGTTCACAACCGCACGGAACTCGGAACTCAAGACCACAACAATGAACCGTCAAGTTCAACGCTGGTTCCAGAAAATGTTCCTAGAGCTGATATGACAGTCGACATGACAATTGAAGAGTTGGAAATGTTATATGGACCAATGTATGATGAATATTTCACGAGGGAGAAACAAGTTGTATCGGAGTCTTCCACTGTCACTCATGATAAGAATGATGATACCAATCATCGTCAACAATCAGATACAACTTCATCTACTTCAACACGGGTTGCTGCAAATTTACCTCCTCAGAATATCACATCAACAATCGATCCTACAACATCCACAACTATTGTCATTGCTCCAGAGAACACAAATCAAGCAGACAATGCATTATCTGACGAAGACGAGTTTATCAACCCATTCGGTACACCAGTACACGAAACTGGAGAGTCTTCTACTCGCCATGTTGATCCGTCAAATATGCACACGTTCTACCAACAACATCCTTCAACACATCATTGGACCCGAGATCATCCTTTGGTTCATGTCATTGGAAACCCTTCACAGCCAGTTCGTACAAGACGGCGGCTAAACACTGATGGCGATGTTTGCATGTTCGCACTCGCCGTGAGTTCAGCTGAACCGAAAAACATCAAAGAAGCATTAGCTGATCATGCTTGAATTGAATCGATGACGGATGAACTTCAACAATTTGAAAGACTGAAAGTCTGGGAACTTATTGACAGACCATACGATGTAATATCATTAAATCTTCGATGGATCTGGAAAAACAAGATGGATGAAGAAAACACGATCATCAAGAATAAATCTAGGCTAGTGGCTAAAGGGTATGGACAAAAAGAGGGTATTGATTTTGAAGAATCATTTGCACCAGTAGCTCGAATGGAAGCGGTCAGGATTTTCCTTGCTTATGCTGCACATAAGGGATTCATCGTTTATCAAATGGACGTAAAGACGACGTTTCTTAACGGTCCTTTGAAGGAAGAAGTTTATGTCACGTAGCCAGAAGGATTCGTCAATCCTCATTATCCTGACAAGGTGTATCATCTCCACAAAGCACTTTATGGACTCAAGCAAGCTCCAAGAGCGTGGTACGACGAACTCTCGAAATTTCTGGTCTCCAAAGGTTTCTCAAAAGGTTCCATTGATTTAACTTTGTTCACTTATAAATATGGGGATGACATTTTGCTTGTGCAGATTTATATTGATGACATTATTTTCGGGTCTACAAACCCAAATCTTTCAAAATGGTTTGAAAAAGTTATGCACAACATATTTGAAATGTCTATGATGGGCGAACTAAAATTCTTTCTAGGAATTCAAGTTCACCAATCCCCAAGTGGTATCTTTATTAACCAAGCTATGTATTGTCAAGAGATAATCACAAAGCATGGAATGACATCATGTGACCCCGTTGGGACATCATTATCAACCACATCCCTAGATGCTGATTTGGAGGGATTACCAATAGATCAAACGAGATATCGTTCCATGATCGGGTCCCTCATGTACTTGACAGCAAGCAGACCTGATATTCATCATGCTACATGCTATTGTGCACGATATCAAGCACGACCCACTGAAAAGCACCTCAAGGAGGTTAAATGGATCTTTCGGTACCTTAAGAATACCATTCACATGGGACTCTGGTATCCGAGGGAAACCGGTTTCTTTCTAACGGCCTATTCAGATTCTGATCATGCAGGGTGTCTTGATACACGTAAAAGTACTTCAGGTGGTGCACAATTTTTAACACCCCCAAATTTACACGCAGCGGAATACATCTTTGGGTGCTAAACAATGATACAATAACACATTATTTATAAAGAACGACTCGAAAAGAGACGTTTCAAATTTATCGTTCCTAAAACATTTATCAGAGTAGCGTAGTCCCAAGTAATCGTTACCAAAAGATAAGTTAAAACAACATATTAGTTTGTTTAAAAAATGGAACGATAAATAAATCAAAGAGTTTGAACATATAACAGTGCACAACTTCATTCCCGTGACCTCCAAGCTTCCACTTCTTGATTACCTGAAATACATGTGAGTAAAACAATCAGCAAAAATGCCGAGTGAATCTATAGGTTTATGTAATCAATTTGAACACAAGCAAAGATTATAAGTTTGTGGCATGCTTATAAGCATCAAATAATAATTTGCATCAACAATGATAATTGTATATAGCATAAATTGCAATAATCTCATGTAACCGAGCCCTTAAACACTCCTTTTAGAGGTCTAATAAGACAGGAGATTTATTAATTGTCGGTTACCTCCAGATTATTGGTACATTGCCGTATACCTGACTTCTCAATACAATATGTCCAAACAGTGTGGAGGTCGGGCCTAAGCTTCTGTGACAAGTCCACACAAACTGAACCGGGGAGGCTTCCCCCATAGATCTATTAATTGTACTAGCGGTTAACCCATCATAGGTTAATTAATGGTCCATAATTGAGGCTTTAACAATGGCAATCACTTAATGCAATTTAAAGGCAACCACGAGTCCATTCATAGAGGGACAAGCATACCATAAAAGACTTGTGTTCTAAGTTTATAAAAAATGTATTCCCCCTCGCGGGTTTAAAATCATTTAATAACTAGTATAAAGCGAGGCTATAGACTCACCTTAGCCGATAGTGGTAATGAGACGATCGCCGACGATAGATGATGCCTTTCAAACACGAGAACCGCAACCTATCAAATAAGGTGCGTTCATTAATAATAGACTCGAGAAATAAACCATACATAAGAATATAAAACTCGACTCATATAATCACGACAAACTCGAGAGAAAACGATACAAGTGATATTATTACACTCTCCTATATATTCATTTTATTATTCTATGCTTTTAATAAAAATCTGCCGGAACATACCGAATGTCCAAGCCGTTTTCCCATACTTAAACATATCAACTTTTTATGATACTACTCAGAGAACTTACTTACTATATGTAGAAAGTCCTCCCAAGAGCCCATCAAAAGATTTTCCTTCTAAAGTTCCCTGCCCGACTCATCTTTGAATCACAAAATCCGGACAGTTTAGCGACCTTGACTTACGAAACTACTTTGACCATTCTAAACATCTCCATTTGTAAAACCGACACTTGATTCTAAAAATAGACTCAAAATGCTAAACTTGGAGCCTGAGAACAGCCCTTAAATCATTTTGAAACTCATTTTATAGTCCCCGAGATTCGATCCAAATATTGACAACAATTTTCGGATTGTGTCAACACTCGTCTCCCGGTACACGAAAATCAAAGTAGTGTATCTTCCACCTCGTTTGGAGTTGGAAGGCCTACCTTATATCAAATCAAAGCTAACGAAATTCTCTACGACATAATCTCATAATATTAATCTCTTTTCAGACTTAAGACCCCCGAAAATGGCCTCAAACCTACTGCCCAAAATGACCTTTCAAAATCTCTTATAAAATCAAGTTTTTGATCAAAACCAATCATTTTTATCATCATTCTAACATTCTAATATCACCATAAACCCATTCTAACACTCCTAAATCACTTGTATGTACAAATCTAATAAATCAAACTCAAAAACTCAAACATGCAAACACACCACTATGTAATATAATAATATTAACACCTATTTATTCCTTCAAAATGGATCAAACAAGTATAGTTCATCAAGAAAATAAATTTTGAAAAAAAATGTTAATGCATGTTGAAGAAAATCATACCAATGTGATCACAAGATCAAAACTAAGATGGGTCTTGTTTTAGTTTTGGAAGATTCAAAGTTAAAATCAAAATTTTGGATGGTTATGGTGTGTGGTGGTGTACGGCCTAAAAAAAAAGGAAGGAGAAAATGGTGAATTTTATTTTATTGATTTTTAAATGGAAAGTTGCTAGTGGAATTTATATATATAGTGTAGGGTTAGGGTACTTTTTGTCAATTTGTAATAGTTTTGGTCCAAAATGTAATAAAATAGTTTAAAAGGGTAGAAAATGTAAATTGTAAATTTTGAAATATTTACGAGACTCGGGTTTCGTAAAAATACTTTTTAGAAGTTTAAACGCACACGAAAAATAATAATATAACGACTCGATATGTAATTAAAATGATATCGTCGAAAGTATTAATTATCGAAACGATCGATAATAAAATATAAAATTTTTGGCATCCGTCGGTATCGCGATCACTAGTAGTCCTCGTTACTCGTCAAAATATTAAAATATAATATTTAATATCGGTTTCAACATAAACCGTTAAACATAATAATATTTAACGTCATAAATACTTCAAAAATATTTGAAAAGTATAATTAAATTATGACCTTATTTTTACGGATTTTACACAATTTTTAGGTCAAGATAAGTTTGTGGGATGGTCTTCCAAGAAGCAGGATTGCACGTCACTTTCATCAGCCGAAGCGGAGTATGTGTCTCTATCTGCGTGTTGTGCTCAAGTTCTTTGGATGAGAACACAACTCACGGATTATGGCTTCCACTTTGATAAAGTACCTATGTACTGTGACTCAAAGTCGGCCATAGCCATCTCCTGTAATCCGGTACAGCATTCCCGCACGAAGCACATTGATGTCAGATATCACTTCATAAAGGAACAAGTTGAAAAGGGTATTGTTGAATTATACTTTGTGGGAACTGATTACCAATTAGCTGACTTGTTTACAAAAGCTCTTTCGAAAGAGAGGTTTGTGTATCTAGTTAGGCAAATTGGTATGAGATGTTTGACTCCAGCAGAACTGGAGGTTCTGGCAAAGAAGCCTGCTTGATTCATCTATCAAACATCTATCTGTAAATATTAATGAAAAAGAAAAATACAAAATTAAAAAATCTTTGAAAATCCAAAAATATTCTTCTCGACATGTCTTTCAGTATCGATAATATGGACGTGCCTAGAAATGTCGCTCAACAAAGACACGGGTGTGTACATAAAGCTCGAACGAAAGTTGTAAATATTTTTCAAAACATGTCATTTCAATCTTTTCTAAAGGAAATTGTCTATTATGGACAATATTTCCAACAACGGGTAGAGAAATCTATCTTGGGTTGAGCTTGTCATAAAACATTAAACGTTTTGAGCTCAACACAATGGCTTGTAATCACTTTCAGATTTTCAACCCAGAACTAAATTCACGGGGGAGTGTACGCTTTTGTGTTCTTACCCTTAGCAAAAGAAGTTAAAATCTTCTTAAACTTGAGTGGATTCGTCAAGACATTCAAAGTCTATGAACTCAAGTTTATGCTTTAGAAAAACCTTTTCGACAAAAAGAATTGTTTTTTCAAAAAGCGTTGGACACAATTTTTTCAAGAATTTCTCAATGATATTCAAAATCTTTCAAAATTGTGTGTTCAACAACTCCTATCCTCAAAAGTTTAATGTGGATCATATCCTCATAATGACAATTCCATTGGATCAATTTTTGAGGAGGAGCATTCCAAAATTCATTCTAAGATTGACACATCTTTCTCTCGAAGTTTTTCAAGACTATTTTTCAACATATATTTAAATCAAATTTGGTATCTCTAATATCAAAATATTTTATATATTAGAGATAGGGGGAGAAAATGTGATTAAAATATGATCTAAAGACTCAAGCACTCATGGTGACGATCAAATACCCACAACATCTTTAATTCACGACGTTATTGGTGTCAAAAGGGTGGTTAGGTTTAAGTCCTATGATCCAACCAGAACCAGAGGGATCTTCCCAGGGACAATCCAATAGATTATTAGAAGTCCTTAGGAAAGATGGAGTAGAATGTGAACGAAGCTGAATGCCGACTAAGTACTGATGATAGCACTGGAACAATCACAACAAGGTGCTATTAATGATGTCTTGGTATGCATTGAAGGGGTTGAAGAATGAAAAAGAAATGTAAGGATAAAGGGTGTAAACATGTTGGGAATAAATTAAGGTCAGATCACATGAACGCTGACAAGAACAACTCAAGCGTTGACAAGAGCAAAGTGAGCGCTGACAGCTTAAGCGTTGACAAGTTAAAGTCAAGCGTTGACAGATTGAAGACAAGCACTGATGGAAGATGTGAGCTACACGTTTATTATGTTCTAGAATACTTCTAGTAAGGATAGAAACGACAATGTATTTTCTATGTTTATCTTTACCTAGAATAGTTGATACGTAGCTTATTGTACAAGGCTTCTTAGTCTATAAAAGAAGGCCTTTAGGTTAATGTTTAATATCAAGTTTTCATCAAGTTTTCATTAAGTTTTCATTAAGTTTTCATTCGTAAACATCTTTCATTGTAAGCAAGTTCGACATTGATAATCAAAGTGAAAGTTTTGTTTACATCTTGTGTTCTTGTTTAAGTATTAAATTCCGCATAATACTTAGATTCACAAAGCATATAACAAAGGTTTCTCTACGTGTTATACTTGATCTAATCTCGTATACACAAAGCTAATCGATCTAAGTTTGGGATCAACAAGTGGTATCAGAGCTGGTTGAGGAACTTTTTGATCTTTGAAGAACACCAGAACGATATACGAACACCAAAACCCTAATTTTCAAAACCCTAAAAACATCATGTCTGAAGCAATAACCTCCTCCTCCTCATCTTTACCAAACATCAAGATTCCCATGCTTGATGCAACCAACTTTGACTTATGGAGGTTTAACTTTGAACAATATCTGGGGATCTTTGACTACACACTCTAGGACATCATTGAATATGGAAACTCATTCAATAAAGCTCAAAAGATTCTGAATGCCATTGCAACAAGAACAGCTGTTGAAGGATGTCCTGATGAAGATAAGAAAGAAAAACCTGGAGATGGTAGAGCTGTAAGTGCTGAAGATATTGCAAAGAAAAGGGCTGACATGAAAGCCCTAAATATTCTGAAAGTGTCTCTGGGACAAGAAAATCAGCACAAATATAGAAGCTATGAATCTGCTAAGGATCTTTGGGAAGCAATTGAAGTTGCATATGGTGGTAATGCAGAAACTAAGGAAGAAAAGAAAAAGCAACTTCTGCATGATTATGCTGTCTTCAAAGCTCAGCCCAATGAGAAACTGAGCAGTGTGAGAAGCAGATTGCTTGACATCACAAGTAAATTGTCCTTCATGGGGACACAAGTTGGTGATATTGACACCAATGCTACTTTTCTGAAAAGTCTTGGTGAGACATGGAAGATTGAGGCAAGATCTATTCTTGCCAATAATACTCACAAGAGCTCTTCGTTTGATGACATCTACAACAAACTAAGATTGTTGGAAGATGAAACTCTTTCAAGCAAAGCTAGCACCAGCAACATGGCCTTCTTCTCTCATAGTGAAGGTCAATTCAATCAGAAGGACTCTTTTATGCATCCAGTTACTGGATCATCATTTGTCAGCGATGGAACAAGTCCTGTCAACGTCTCCTTTTCAGACGCTGACACATTTATGAATGACTCCCCAAGAGTTAAACCTGCTGGTTTGGATTTGGATACTGTCTGTGCTTACATTGCTTCTTTGCCCAATGGTTCAGTGATTACATATGAGGACCTTGAGCAGATAAGTGATGAACACTTGGAAGAGATGGACATTAAGTGGAATATGGCTCTTGCTAGTATAAGAGCAAATAGGTGGAATAGAAGGTTCAAGAAGAAGATGACCTTCAATGCTAAAGACACTGCTGGATTTGATAAATCCAAAGTTGAGTGCTACAACTGCCATCGTATGGGGCACTTCATGAGGGAATGCAGATCTCCTAGAAGATCTGATGCTGGTAAACCCTCAAGTCAGGTTGTTAAAGCTCAAGACTCCAAAGCCATGGTTGCAGTTCAAGGAATTGATGGCACTGGATGGGATTGGAGCTATCTGGCTAAGGATGTTGAAGAGGACAAAGCTTTGATTGCTGATATTGAAGAAGAAGAGCATGTTGAATATGCTCTTATGGCACACTCCTCCTCTTCATCTGATAATGAGGTATATGATGATGCTTTTTGTAGCAAAGGTTGTAGGTTAAACACTGACAGACTTAACAAAGAAGTGTTAAAACTAAAAGAGGATATGAGCACTGAAAGGTGTAAATTATCCAATTACCAACTAGCTCTTACTGAAACTGAGAAAACCGTTTCTGAATACAAGAAAATGGAATTTGATTTAAAAGATAAGATAAATATCTTAAAACATGAGCTAGAGGGTAGTATGGATATTAGAAATACCATGTCAAAGGTCAATAAAGACCTACAGGCTAAGTTAGATGAGGCCATTAAGAATAAAGATAATGTTGACCTCAAGATTCAAAGATTTGATAGAGCCACCCAAGCCCTAGGAGACTGTGTAGCTAAACAAAGAGATCCTAAGGATATGACTGGGCTTGGGATGAATGAGAATGATTACTCTCTGGTTCCACCACCAGCTGGTGACTTCTATGGTGTCCTTAGAAAGGATTTATCTTGGACTGGTATTCCAGAATGCCAAGAAGAGGAATTTATTCCTCCACCAAGAGTTGTCACCCCAGTAGAAGAGTATCAACAAAAACTGACTGACCTAAATGAGTGGAAGAAAGCTAACCCTACTTTATTTGTTAAGGGAGGTTTGCTGTGTGAAAGTCCCAGTGAATCCCCACCCATTAAGGTTACTCATCCAGTTACTGGTGAAGCTGTTGACCTAGGCTCCAACACTATTAGAAGACCTACCATTAAATATGTAGAGATGTATAGAAATAATAGGTCACCCAAGAGCCAAGTTAACAATCATGGAACAGGTTTCTTTGCTTCTAGACCTAAGAATGTATCTAAGAAAGCCTGTTATACTTGTGGTAGCTTTTCACATTTGGCATACAAGTGTGTCAACGCTCCCAAAGCCAGCGCTGATAGGAACAATTTCAGCGCTGATAGGAAGAAAGTCAACGTTGTTAGGAAGTCAAACGTTGTCAGACCCAGACCTTGTGTGCAGCAAAGTCCACAAGTGATTAGACCAGCCCCATTCTTTACTAGAAGGTCTAACACTCATGGACAAAGACATTTTCAAAAGACAAACACCTGGTCAAATAGGCAATGGGTTCCTGTAGCAAACCCTAGGTTCAACGCTGACAAGGGTAATTTCAGAGTTGACAGGACAAAATCCAACGCTGACAGAAACGTGACCAGACCTAAGTATTTGCAGCCACATGGTAAGGGGTCTAAAGCTTCTTCAAGCTTAACATGGAGACCCAAGAAAGATCAAAACCCTAATAATAATGGAATTTCAATGACTTGCAACAGGTTTAATTATATTTCAAAAGTCATTACAAAACCAATTGGGGTTAACTGGGTATTTCATCCTAAAAGGGATGAGAATGGGGTTGTTGTGAGAACTAAGTCTGTTCTCATTGAACAACCAGATGAATCCAAGTCTTCTGAGACTTGGGTTCCCAAAGAAAACTAATTTGTTTTCTTTATGTGCAGGGCATTCAAAAGAAGATCAATGATTATGGATATTGGGATAGTGGATGCTCAAGGCACATGACAGGAAAGGAAGACTATCTGACGAACTTCACTCCTATTCAAGATGGTGATAAGGTATACTTTGGAGGGGGCTACGGCACCATCACAGGAAAAGGAACCCTTCTCACCAATAATCTACGTTTTGAGAATGTCTTCCTGGTAAAAGAACTGGATTATAATTTGTTTAGTGTATCACAAGTGTGTGATAACAAAAATAAGGTTCTTTTCACTGATACTGAGTGTTTGGTGTTAAGCAAGGATTTTAAGATCCCTGATGAGAAGTATATTGAGTATAGAACACCTAGGCATAAGGACATATACAATGTGAATTTAAATGGGATTAAAGTGAATACAAATATGTCTTGTTTTTATGCTAAGGCCTCAGTAGATGAAAGTAATTTGTGGCACAGGAGACTAGGGCACATAAATTTTAAAAATATAAATAAACTTGTGAGGCTTGGTTTAGTTGATGGTTTGCCTGAGAAGGCCTTCCACAATGACCACTCTTGTGTTGCATGTCTTAAAGGCAAGCAGCACAAGGTCTCATTCAAGTCCAAGCAGGTGCATACTAGTTCCAGACCTCTTCATATGCTTCACATGGACCTCTTTGGTCCAACTAATATAGAAAGTTTGAATGGCAAGTCATATTGTTTTGTTGTCACTGATGACTTTTCTAGGTTTACTTGGACATTCTTTCTAGCTATGAAGAGTGACACAGCTGATGTTCTTATTGAATTTATCACTCAAATTGAGAAAAGGTTTGGCAATGAGGTTAAAATGCTTAGGAGTGATAATGGTGGAGAATTTAAGAACAAAAAGCTAGATGATTTTTGTGCCAGGAAGGGAATTACTAGGCAGTTTAGTATTGCTAGAACCCCACAACAAAATGGGGTTGCTGAAAGGAAGAATAGAACCCTAATTGAAGCAGCCAGAACAATGTTGGCTGATGCTCACTTTCCCATAGCCTTTTGGGCTGAGGCTGTTAATACAGCATGCTATGTGCAAAATAGAGCATTGGTTAACAAAATTCAGAACAAGACACCTTATGAGTTACTTTGGGGAAGAAAACCTAATATTGGTTTTCTCAGACCTTTTGGATGGCATGTAGTAGTCTTAGACACTAGTGATGCCTTAGGGAAATTTAGTGCAAAAGGTGATGAAGGTTACTTCATGGGATATTCAGTGCAGAGCAAGGGTTATAGGGTTTATCTTAAGGAGGACAAACGTATTGTTAAAAGAGTACATGTTAGGTTCTTAGAGAATAAACCTAGTGATCCTGAAAGTGGTCCTAATTGGTTGTTTGATTTGGAACCCTTATCTAGAACTTTAAATTATTTGCCTGTCACTAATCCAGACATTGTGAAGGTAACTTCAAATGTTGTGGAGGAACAAGTTGTTCATGTTTCAGGTACACAGGTTGAAGATAGGATTGGATCACAAGCAGAAAAGGCATCTCCTACATTTGAATATGTCACAATTCCCATTTGGACTGATGCTTTTGCTGCTGCTGCTGCTGGACAAGATAATGGTGGCTTCCAAATACCACCAGATACAAACATGCATGGTTCTTCAGGCGCTGACAAAGGCAAATCAAGCGCTGACAAGACCAATTCAGACGTTGATGGCTCAGACGTTGACAACAACAGTACAAGCGTTGTTAGCCCAAGCGCTGACAAACAAGGTTCAGACGTTGACAACACCTTTGCACATCTTTTCTCTTCCACTTTTGAACAAGGAGGACCTTCCAGAGTTTATGAAGAGATTCCTGTTGATCAAAGAGAGTCTGATGAAGAAGATATTGGCAACATGGAGCGTGAAGTTGAGGACACCAGACTTTTTGAAGGAGGAGTTCTCACTTCCACAATGAAGAATCACCCCCCATCTCAGATCATTGGTGATGTTATGACTCCAGTTCAGACAAGAAGATCCCATCAAAGTCTTGGTGGATTTATTGCCAATATACACAAGAAGGTTGATACCCCTCTTGTACAAGCATGTTTGTTTGCATGTTTTCTGTCACAAGAAGAACCCAAGAAGATATTTGATGCTCTCAAAGAACCAAGTTGGGTGGAAGCAATGCAGGATGAGCTTCACCAATTTGCTATTCAGGATGTTTGGGAGCTGGTTGACTGTCCTAGATATGTCAAATCAATTGGGACAAGATGGGTTCTCAGGAACAAAAGAGATGAAAGAGGTATTGTGGTCAGAAACAAAGCAAGGTTAGTGGCTCAAGGTTATACACAAGAGGAGGGGATAGACTATGAAGAAGTCTTTGCACCAGTTGCAAGGATTGAAGCTATTAGGATTTTTCTAGCCTATGCATCTTGCATGGGCTTTACAGTCTATCAAATGGATGTAAAGAGTGCATTCTTGTATGGCACCATTGTTGAAGAAGTTTATGTCATGCAACCTCCTGGTTTTGAGGATCCTGAGCATCCAGACAAAGTGTATAGAGTCAAAAAGGCTATGTATGGCCTTCATCAAGCCCTTAGAGCATGGTATGGTACTTTGTCTACCTATTTTGTGGACAATGGATTCAAGAGGGGCACCATAGATCAGACACTATTTACAAAGAAGAAAGGCAAAGATGTGTTGCTTGTGCAGGTCTATGTTGATGATATCATTTTTGGGTCTACTGATCCAAAGATGAGTGAGGATTTCTCCAAGCTCATGACAGACAAATTCAAGATGAGTGCTATGGGGGAGATGAACTTCTTTCTTGGTTTACAAGTTCAGCAGAAAGAAGATGGTATCTTCATCTCCCAAGACAAATATGTTGCTGAAATCTTGAAGAAGTTTGGCTTTTCTCCACATGAAAAGAGGGCTTCTACTCCTATGGATAGAGAACACCCTTGGGGAAAGATTGGAGATGGGAAAGATGTTGATGTCAGGCATTATAGATCCATGATTGGATCCTTGATGTATCTTACTGCTTCCAGACCTGATATCATGTTTGCTGTGTGTGCATGTGCACGCCATCAAGTGACTCCCAAAGAATGTCACCTTTATGCTGTGAAGAGGATCTTTAGGTACCTAAGATGTTTTCCTACTCTTGGTTTGTGGTACCCAAAGGATTCACCATTGGAGCTGATTGCATATTAAGATAGTGATTATGGTGGTGACAAGTTTGATAGGAAATCCACAACTGGTGGATGTCAATTTCTTGGGAGCAGATTAATATCTTGGCAATGCAAGAAACAAACAGTGGTGGCTAACTCTACAACTGAAGCAGAATATGTGGCTGCAGCAGCATGTTGTGGTCAAGTGTTGTGGATTCAGAACCAGCTGTTGGATTATGGGTATAACTTCATGCATACTAAGATATTTGTTGACAATAATAGTACTTTATGCATCATTAAGAATCCTGTGCATCATTCTAAAACTAAACACATAGAAATTAGACACCATTTTATAAGAGATTGCTTTGAGAAAGGTTTAATACAACCAGATAGGGTTGACACTGAGGAAAATGTGTCAGATTTATTAACTAAACCTTTTGATGCTGGAAGATTTCAGTACTTGGTAACAAGTATTGGAATGGTTAATCTCACTTAAGTATGTGTTTTGGATTCTTTTTGTAAAAGTATGTACAGGATGATGCATTACTATTATTAGTCTTATTGATAATTTAGATTTTCCACTATATTTTTCTAACACTGATAAATGTTTTTGCAACGTTGTCAGCAATATAATTGTCTAACGCTGACAAAGCTTCCTTCAACGCTGTTATGTGTTATCGGGGCGTTGTCAGCAACAATGTTAGTTTTGTGGTTTTCAATCTAAATGTGCAGATGGTGTTAGCAAAATACCATTGGATACAGAGTTGCTTATGGATCAAAGGAGAAGCATTTGGACATGTTTTTTTTATGGATGATGGTTGGAATGATTCATTCCTATCTTGACATAAATTTTTTTATGTTCATGCATATTTTTAGCAAACTCTTTGTATCTTTGTTTAAGGGGAGGTTTTAGGAACCTTTAGGATTTTTGGGTATCCATATGATACTCTTATCACAATTCTAGATTGTGTCCACAGGTGAGTATGGGTTAGTTTTACTAAACCATGAGGCACTGTAGTATGCATAGTATATCAACTTTGCATGCTGCCAAGACATTTTTGGCCTAGAATTGGTTGTGGTCTGTTGGGAGACTTGGGAATCATTTTGATATGGGATTTACCTGGGAGTAACAAGGATTTTATAAGGTAACTTGGTTGTTAAGAGTTTTGGTTAGCAAGGGACACTAGAGGACTGTTATGTCTATCTTGCTTATGCAAGTGTGTATAACTGGACAGTGCTTGCCGCCCTATAATAATTATCAGCTTTTGGTTATTTTTTCTAGGATAAATTACTTGTTAAGGTCATTTTTCACTTTTTAAAACAATTTTATTTTTGGACGCTGACAAGATTTTTCCAAGCGTTGTTGTGACCAAATTGGACGCTGACATGGCTTTAGGCGAACGTTGACAAGATTATAGCCGTTGGGCGTTGATGGGTTATATTTGACCGTTGACACTCAATGGGACCTACCCAGTTGTTACTTTTTGACATATTTTCAAGCCGTAATTTTAGGAGTTGTTACTTTCATTAAATGCATGAGATAACTTATAACTTTTTCAATATTTTCATGATTAGTTTTTGAAAATCTTTGCCTATTTTTGGGCCAATCACATGCATTCATCCTCTCCTATAAATTTGGCTCCTATTTTTAAACAGGGTATCTATAATTCTTGTCTAACACTTTTCTCTTATCAACCTTCATCTTCTATACTTCAAATTAACAGCTTTCATCAATGGCACCAAGATTTAACTCAGCAGAATTGGATTTGGGGTTCAAGTCTCAACACAACATGATTGCTTATCTTGTTGCTGATAATACTTTGTTTCCTCAATACACACAAATGGTGGCGTATTTGAACGCATCCCCATTAAGGTATGCTCTTTCTCATGCACCACTCATTCCAGTCACACACATTAAACAGTTTTGGAACACTGTAAGTTCCTCAACAGTTAATGGAGTGACCACATTAACTTCTATTGTTCATGGGAGATCTTGGGTGGTTACTGAGGCCTTGGTACGCCAGGCCTTGCATCTTGATGATGCTGATGGTATAACCATTCTTCCCATAAATGAAATAGAACAAGGGCTTAGGGCTTTGGGATACCCTATTCCTGATGAAGGTACTCTTAATAAGTACCATAAGCAGGAATTTCCCCCAGCCTGGAAGTACCTCATTCACATTCTCCTTCAATGTTTGAGTCCCAAATGTACTGCACACAATGAGATCAATAGATCCATTGCAACTGCTATTGTGTGTATTGCAACAGGGCAAAAATATAACTGGTCTAAAATGATTTTTGAAGGAATGTGTAAAAATAAGGGGACAAAAATGACTTTAGCTTATCCCCGTTTTCTGCAAATGATTTTTGATGATCAAAGATATTGTTCAAGGGATCACAATGATTTTTATAAAATCCCTGAACAAAAGAAAGCTATTTTTACCAAGATGAATTCACCACCTCATAGAGACCTACCTTTAACCCCAGCCATGCTTGCTGTTATTGCAGCAGCACAACCCCAACCAGACCCCCAACCTCATATTGACCCTCACCTACAACTTGAACCTATCCCTGAACCTTTACCCTCACCTGACCAAATGCAAATAGACTCAGAACCCTTTGACGCTGCCACATCTAATGTGGGCGTTGATGTGCCTATTTCCATCGCTGACACCCAACCATCACAATCCCAAACACCCCTTAACCAACCCACATCTACCCATTCTTCCACACCATCTTCCACACCACCTGAATATAGGTTGATCAAACGCCAAAGGACTGCTGGAGAGTTCTCCTCTGGTGGTCCTAGCCATGAAGCAGAGAGAACCACCACCACAAGTGTGGCTGGTGACCTGGATGAGGCTGGGACTATTGGTTCTGGCTTAGAAGCTGGCCAAGGCAGTCCCACCATAATTAAGTCCTCATCCATGCCCAATGAACCTGACTTGGGAGGTCAAATCCCCATTTTGGAAGAGGGAAGATTGGAACCAATGACTCTTTTGGAATTGACGGATGTCTGCATTAGCTTGCAAAAGCAGAATGCAGACTTAGTACAAATTGTCAGCAACCAAGGCCTTGAACTCAAGGAATTGAGGGAGAGGATTGTTGTTTTGGAGAGTGCTCATGCAAAGGGAGGTATGGAGGAGTCTTCCAAAGGGGAGGAAGATCAAAGAAATCTGAGTGATAAGAGCAGTCAAGATGGTCAATCATTGGATGTTGCTGAAGCTCTTACTACTTTGAAGGAACAAACAGGTTTTGATACGTCCTTGATCTCTCCAACCAATTTAAATTTATCATTTACAGATATGTTGAGAGAGGTTACACAAGGCGCTGAGGGAAAATATTTGAGCGTTGACAAGACAAGTTTGGACGCTGATAGAAGTATTTTGGGCGCTGATAGAGGAAATTTGGGCGTTGACAGATCTGCATATGGAGGTGATGTATTCCAGTCATCATCTATCATCAAGGATGTTCCTACTCAGGTATTACCATCTACCTTACCAACCATTGCACCATCAGATAAGGGTAAGGGAAAGTTGGTAGAAGAAATTGTTCCAAAGAATGTAGCTCAGGTTGAATTTGATAGAAGATTGGCTGAGCAAATGATGGAACAAGGTGAAAAGGAAAAGTCACCATTTCTTGTGACTTCTGAAGAAGAAAGTGATGGGGCTAGCTCAGATTCAAGTGTGATAATTATTGAACCAGAAAGACTTGAGTATGGTGATGAGCTTGCTAGGGAAAAGCTGAGAGATTTAAAGTTGCAGATTGATTTTGATATGCCAGAGGTGGTTCAGATGTACAATTCTTGGGAAGAAAGCTGTATGGATAATCCAGACTTGACCATTTCAGATCAGATATGGGGTTTGGAGATTCTTCTTAGAGTTCAGAAGGATTGTAAGGTGATTTTGAAGCACAAGGCAAGCAACATTCTTTCAGAGTTGAAAAGGGATAGAAGGAAGCTCTACTTTATGTTGCTCAAATGTCATGGAGTTGGATGGACACATCAGAAGCTGAAGGCTTTGACATTTGATGAATTGGAACATAGGGCTTATCCTATTTGGGTGAAAGTGCAAGAAGAAAACACTTTCAGACTTCTTTCAGATGAAAGAAAGGAGCAACTTGCAGAAGAGATGGCAATCAAGAAAGCTATGATAGTTCCCAGACCAGTAAAGAAGGGATTTACACTTGAGTTTCCAAAAGATATGAATCAACTATATCCAAGTGAAGCAGTTATTAGAAAGAGCCTCAAGCTCTCCCCATTAGAAGCTTCAGATATGGTGCATGTGTTACCACTAGATTCCAGGAATCCAATTGTGAGTTATGATGAAGATGAATGTGGATTCTGGAAGATTGGAAGATTTGGCAAGGAGGTACACACTTTTACCACTCTCATATCTTTATTTGCAAGTTGTGATAGAGAAGACTTGGTGGACCTTTGGAGGTTGCTAGAGACCAAGTATGAGGCTGAAGCACCAACTTCAGCCAATGGAATAAAACTTTGGACCACATTCAAAAGAATGTGTGGGACAAATGAAGAAGATCCTGAAATATGGAAGGATCTTGAAGATGATCTCAGTGGTCTTCAATGGAGGTTATATTCAGCTGCTGGTGTATACCATTTGAGTTCTACAAAGTTTGCTGAGTATTTACTTGTAGATGCTCAGTATTTCATATCCAAGGCTGTTTTGGAAAAGATGAAGGACACCCAGTTGGAGATAGATTACACAAGTGACGTGGCAAAGAATTTGATCAGATTTATTTATTACCAATATGATAAGGTTTGTCAGACTCCTCCAAGTTCTTAATGTTTATTCAAAAACTTGATCATAAGAGTGGATATCAAGTTTAGGGGAGGATTGTTGGGAATAAATTAAGGTCAGATCACTTGAACGCTGACAAGAACAACTCAAGCGTTGACAAGAGCAAAGTGAGCGCTGACAGCTTAAGCGTTGACAAGTTAAAGTCAAGCGTTGACAGATTGAAGACAAGCACTGATGGAAGATGTGAGCTACACGTTTATTATGTTCTAGAATACTTCTAGTAAGGATAGAAACGACAATGTATTTTCTATGTTTATCTTTACCTAGAATAGTTGATACGTAGCTTATTGTACAAGGCTTCTTAGTCTATAAAATAAGGCCTTTAGGTTAATGTTTAATATCAAGTTTTCATCAAGTTTTCATTAAGTTTTCATTAAGTTTTCATTCGTAAACATCTTTCATTGTAAGCAAGTTCGACATTGATAATCAAAGTGAAAGTTTTGTTTACATCTTGTGTTCTTGTTTAAGTATTAAATTCCGCATAATACTTAGATTCACAAAGCATATAACAAAGGTTTCTCTACGTGTTATACTTGATCTAATCTCGTATACACAAAGCTAATCGATCTAAGTTTGGGATCAACAAAACAAAGAAGCCCTCCATACAACTTAGGCAGAAACCGGGTCAACTCATCATGAAGACAACTCATCATGGACCCAGTGATGTAAAGCACAACCCTTTCCTAGCTACTCAGGCCTCTCTCAAAAGAAGTTTGTTTTATTGTCACGGAGATCAACACGACTTCTATTGACTTTCTCCCTCCGAGATAGTTGATATTGAATAGGTGGCATCTGCTCCAGCCTCCGACTACTAAAAGTGCACAAATAGAGTCTAGAGCCAAGAGATCAATCAAATCTCGTTAGGACACATGGATGAAGATCAAGAGAGTCCTACGCTATATCCTTGTGATATTGCTAGAACACTCAGAGTGATACTACTTAGTATTCACAATGATGAGTGGAAATCCTTCCAGTGTTAACATCAAACAGCACTGCGGTAGGTCATATGCAAGATTCTTTATGAATTGAACATGTGTAAAACTGAAAAGCAACAGTGGTTTGATTCTGAATTGATTCAAACTCATTTCAGGTTTCTACGCAATATCTTTATGGTCTTGCCAGAACATTCAGAGTGATATTCATTAATATTCACAGTGACGAATGGAAATCCTTCTAGCGTCAACATCAAACAACGCTACGGTAGGTGACTTGTGAGATTCTTATGAATCAAACTTGTGTCAACTGGAAAGCAACAATGGTAAGATTCTTAATGAATCAAAATTGTTCCAGGAATTTGAATTGACGACTTTAATCAAGCGGATATTTATCCAATTGATTCACTCTTTATGTTCGCAGTCTTGCTTTGAGACGGTCGAGTAAAAAGAACGGCTAGTACAGCCGCGAAACCCTGTCAAGGAGATTCTTAATTGAATCTACCTAATCACAGGTATGGTATTTAATATCGTATAACAGTCTTCACTGACCGGAGGTAAAACGCTACCGATTTAGGAGGAATGTCAAAGCCATTCAGTCCGTGTCCATGTTTTGTCTCGAGAAGGTGGCGTCACGGTGTACTCAGCAAAGTCAAAGATTCAAAACCACATATTCATGCCTAAATACTTATTCAAAAATTAATAGTGTGAGCATGTGGATAAAGACACAAGATCGCAAGATGGCAAAGACAAGTCAAGAATGATTTAAAGATCTCAAGATAAAAGACTAAGTCGAAAGACAATGACAAAGGCTCAAAAATCACAGCATGAAGGAACAAAAACTACTATTACACGTTCAAGACTCACTTATGACGAAATTCATAAATCTCCATTGGAATCCAAATAACGAAGAGGAATGACCTTACATTGGGGGAGATTGTTAGCCTCAAAATATTGAGTCAAACAAGAATGTTCGGTCATAGGTTATTATTGTAACATTAATTAGAACGTTGTAATAAGTAGTTTATTAGTCGTGGTTTACGGGCTTGGATTTAAACTAATTAAAGTCCAAAAGTCAAGCCCGACCCAATATATAGTTCATTAAAGCCCGCATGTGGGTGGACTATATATACTACCCTCCTAGCATGTTAGGAGGGTGGGATGATCATTTTGTAACTAATCTTTCTCTAATCTAATATTCACTAAGTTAATCTCTCTCTCTACTTTCTTTCACTACTTTCTCTCTCTAAAACTCATATCTTTTCCATCTCATATCTTAATCTATCATATTATTTGGGACAACAGAGACAACAGAAGGAAAGCGGTCCCCCTAATCAGGCGGCCATCTCCAAGCATTGTTCTCAATCAAGTCATAAACAGTATCATGAAGGGTAAAGCCAGACCTAACAATATTACGTACCATAAGAGTATCCCTTAACGGACACTCAGCAGCCCACCTATAAAACCACATAGACGCAGATTTACCATCATGAAGTCTATACCAAATAAACGGCCGAACACGTGTCCTAAGCTGAAGAAGATTGCTCCAGCCCCAACTTACATCACCAATACAAGGAACATCCCAAAAGCTTCTACCCCTTAACTTATACGAATGTATCCATTAAACCCATAGAGATTCCTTAAGCGTGAGAAGACACGAAATATGAGAGGTAATAAGAGCAGCATTAAAATCATCAATCCTACGAATACCAAGACCGCCCTCACTTTGGGGAATACAAACATCATCTCACGCCACCTTTGCCTCCCCCTTTTTCAACTCACCTTGACACCATAGAAAATTCCTCAAAAGTTGCTCAAGATCATGTATAATCCGAACAGGCAGGATAAAAACTGAAGCCAAGTACAGGTGCATAGATGATAGCACTGATTTAACAAGTTGAAGTCTCCCTGCAGTAGATAGAAATTTATTACGCCAATCCTGGACCCGACTCTCCAATCTTTCAACAAGGACTTTACAGTCCCTATAAAGCAGCCTAAACGAGATAAGAGGAACACCCAGATAACGCACTGGCAAGGTGCCTTCCGTAAATGGCATAAGATCCAGAATACCAGCTTTCACATCAGATGGAACATTACAAAAGAAAGCGGTACTCTTAGGAATACTCGGAACCAAACCTGACACATTCTTAAAGTCCTCCATAGCATCCATAACGGTGCGAACAGAATCCAGATGCCCCCTAGTGAAAATAAATAGATCATCTGCAAAACATAAGTTAACAATACGTTGGTGCTCACAATGATTATGAAACAGAAACTCCTCCGCCAAACGAACACGCCTCTGCATCAATAAAGTCAAAACTTCTATAACCAACGTAAATAAATAAGGTGACAATGGATCACCCTGCCTTAACCCACGCCTACCCTTAAACCAGCCATGGAGATTCCCATTAATACAAATAGAATACGATGTCGTAGTTACGCACTCCATAATCCAATCAACCAGCATAGTGTGAAAGCCAAAACCAATCAGAATCACCTTAAGAAAACCCCAATCAACCGTATCATAGGCCTTTTGGATATCTACTTTGAAAGCACTACGAGGCGGTCCAGTATTCCTATGATAACTTCACATTAATTCCTGAGTAAGTAATATATTATCGAAATCCTACGGCCCGGAACAAAAGCAGATTGATTAATATTAACTAAGTCCCCAACACCACTTTAACACGATTAGCAATAATCTTCGTAATGCATTTGAAAATCACATTACAGCAAGAAATAGGTCCATATTCCGTGATCTTATTAGGGACAGTCACCTTTGGAATAAGCGCAATAATGGTGTGATTTACTTCCTTAAGCAACTTCTCATTAGTGAAGAAGTCCCGGATAGCACAAGTAACATCACTACCCACAATATCCCAGGCATTCTTAAAAAACACAGCCGTAAATCCATCCGGACCAGGAACTTTGTCATCACCCATCAAAAACATAGCACTCTTAATCTCAGCATCCGACACCACCTGAACCATATCTAAAGCACGTTGCGCATCAAGAACATTAGAGAACAAATCCTTGATTCCATAGGGATTGAAGTATCCTCCAAACCAAGGAACTGCTCATAATGTGCCACAAACGCATTCACAACATCATTACCTTCACACAACATATTAGACATGTCTCGCACCATATCAATCCTGTTGCGTGCATTAGAACACTTAACAATTCTATGAAAATACGCTGTACTAGAATCACCTGCATCAAGCCACTCAATCTTAGCTTCCCGTTTTAAAAACCTTTCCTCATCAAGAGACGCTTCTTTAAACGCCAAAAGACACCGAGCTTCACGGATATCAGTATTTGAAGAATTTAAATCAAGTGCCCTTTGAGCCGCGTCAAGCTCATCCCTAGTCCGAATCACACGCGCGTGAAGATTACCATTCTCATGGAGAAGCTTGCGTTAAGGCGCTTTAAGATTTTTCAGACGTTTAACCACACAATACATAGCACATCCCGAAACACTAAGATTCCACCCGTTCAAAACAGCAGAACGAAACCCTTCCTTAGGAACAAGAAAGTTAGAGAATTTGATAGGTTTTGGCTTTGGTCTACTAACCTTAGGAATACGAAGAACACACGGAGAGTGATCCGATATACGATAAGGTTGAAACACCGTAAGAGAACCCGAAAACTCATCAATAAAAACCATATTAGACATAATCCTGTCAATTTTCTTTAGAACACCACAGTCACTGAAATTGAGTATATTGAAGTTCATTTTCTCTCGATTCTTGACCAATTGAAAGTCCTAAAAATCTCAAGTTTATTATTGTTCTTGGTTGATATGGTATTTGGATATTCTATGTCTGTTTCAAACAACAAGTAAAAATGGTGAAAAATATTAAGCTATATATCCGTAAAACACTTAGCAATTACCAAATTTTATTCACAAAAGTTCAAATTGTAAAAACATGAAAGTAATGTGCTTGAAATGTAAAGTAATTGAAAGTACTAAGCTTAAAATGTAAAGTTTAGAAAGTAAAAGGACCTAAAATGTAAATTCTAACAAACTTATAACTAACTTTTAACAAACTAACAAACTGCCTACCCAAATTTGACAAGTAACTGAAAGATTAAGGGGTACAAACTAGCAAACCCTAATTACTTACAAATTAGCTACATATGCAAACAGATTCAATCCACAAGGACTAAAATGCAAATAATAGAAACTTATTAACAAAAACGGGCACACACAAAGAATAAGCTCGTATGAGCTTAATTCTGGACCAATTAAGCTCAAACTAGTTTCAAAAGACTTAAAATGGAAAAGTAGCTAGGTATGCATAAGGAAACATCTTAAAATAAAGTAGAACTCAATCTAGCTTATTCCAATAAGCCAACATTAAGCAAACTTGATAGGTGTGAAAACACCCATCTTTTTACCACTTAATTACAATAATAACCAAGCCAAAACATGTATTTTATGTCGTAAATGTCGGAATTATGCGTGGTTTGTGTTTTTGTTGTGATTTAGGACGAAAAGGTGAAAAGTGGAGAAAACACGGGCATTCACAGGCTTTTATAGAAGAAAACGACAAAAGACGAAGTCAAGAGATCAAGAGTGCAAAAAGAACGAAAGTCCAAGGCCTATTCTGAAGATTTATCGAAGAACAAGTCTAAAGACGGAAGTTTAATAAAGCCGAAGAACTCGAGTCTAATAAATAAAGAAATTATAAGACGAGTTTAATTAATCCCGAGACAAAGTCGATAAAGTCGAAGAACTTAAAGAAACGAGAAGACGTGAAGAAAGAAAGAAAGAGGAGGCAACACATGCACCTCCCCATTTTCCTATAAATACCCTCCTAAACTCATTTAGGAGGGTTGGTTAGTTTTAGTTTAGAGTAGTTTCCATTCTCATTTGAGGTAGGTGATTCTAGAGAGAGAAAGTGACAGTTTCTCTCACTAGGATCTCAATCTTTTATCTTCCTTTCTTGTTTGTAATCAAAACAATACTTTCTAATAGCTTAATTCTTGTTTTAATCTTAATCTTATTCTATCTTTCTTTGTTTTTTTATATATGATCTTAAATCCGATCTGTTTATATACATGTCTTGTTGATTTTGATGTTTGATTAAAAAGTTCATCTTTTTATTTCATCTAAGCTTTTATACGAATTAAGCTATAAGTTTGACAATCTTATCGGCTTATTTTGTACTTAGCTTATTTGCTTTTTAGTTTTCTTAAAAAGTTAATCTTTTTAAAGTTTGCTTATTTAGTATTTTAAAAAGTTTTCAAATTTATGCTTATTGATCTTTTAATGTTTGATTTTTATAGCTTAAAGTGTTTTAGTGCTTATTGTGTTAATTTTCTTATTTTTGATCAAGTGCTTTTTAGTTAATTTTTATAAAAAGTTGTTTTTAAATATTTTTATTATTTAGTATTCTTAAAAGTTTTTAAATTTTGGTCTATTAGCTTTTTCTTAAATTTGATTTAGTTAAGTTTTTAGATAAGTGCTTATTTGGTATTTGCTTATTTGCTTATTGTTGCCGTCGTATTGTTTAAGGGTTTTACCATCAAGTAAGTGTGATCGCATAAACCCTAGGGTTTCTACTTGCGATCCATTACTGCGATCCTTAGTACGATCGTTCACTACGATCACACTCTTTAATCCACACCACGATCACTTGTTGCGATCGTGGGTACGATCATAGAGTGCGATCCGTGTGGGTACGATCTGCTAGTACAATCCAGCATTACGATGGCATAAACATGCATGTTACGATGCATAGTGCGATGCATAGTGCGATGCATAGTGCGATGTATAATAGTACGATGGATCCAAACATGCATAGTGCGATGCATGCATAAATAATAGTACGATGCATGGAAATGCTATATAAATACACAAGTACAATGCATGCTCATGCATGCTTATGAATGGCGCCAATTTGAGCAGCTAGGCTGGCTGCTTCCAGCAGCTAGCCTGCCTGCTTGTTTAGTTAATAGTATTGTTTCGGAATTGTTTAGTTTTATCTGAAAGTTGTTCCGATTTTATTTTTGAAAGTTACGTATTTTTAGTTGAATTTTTCTTCCAATTTTTAAATTAATATTTTTACGTAAAGTTCAAGTTTTATCTTTTATTTAGTACCCGCTTTAGGTTTTTCCTTGTTTAGCTTTAAAGTACCATTTTAGTTTTATTCTCTCCTTTCTCATTTAGTAAACTTTATTTTCGAGTCGATAGTTAATTTCGTCCTTTAGTTTTATTTTTATTAATTGTTTCGCTTTAAATTACGTTTTATTATTTGTTTTAATATTCATTTTAATACCGTTTTAACTTTTAGTTTTTAATATTCACCTTATTTTACTTTTATTATTTGTACTTGTCTTTAGTTTGTTTTTAAATACCTTTCACATTTACTTTTTAATTAGTTATAGATAATCAACTTCACTTTTTTTTCTTAACCAAAAACAATTGAGTCGCACTTTGAACCGGAAATCAATTTGTTAAGACACCGAGAAAACGAACTTTTTTTCAACTAGTAAAATCACTTTATTAAAACTAAAAAGCCAGACATCCACATCTTGATTTTAATGCTCAAACTTATCAATCAGCTTAATAAGAGTATGGAATGTCTTTTCTTTTTGAAAATGATGCACCGAATAAGCTGGAAAATGGAATTAAGCTGAAAAGAGCTTATTTGACCAAGTTTGACCAAAAATGTGAAAAAGCTGAAAAACTCAAATTCTACTCAAGACATGTTTCTAAACAGGTTTATGAAAGAAAATAGCTAGATTTATGAAGTAGAATTAGCTAACCAAGAAAACAGTCCATGTTTTATATCAGAAACTTGCATTTGCTAAGGAGCTTATTAATAAGCTGATTTTTCAATCAAATCAGAATACTGTAGAATTTTCTTGCACAGTCTTGAACTTTAGATGTTTAGCTATAACTAGAAAATGGTTTCATGCATTTTAGTTAAGAAATGTAGAAATGACATGGATTTGAAATGAGCTAGTTTACTGAATGACAAGAATCACAGACTTTGACCCATACTTTTTCTATATACCATTTGCCTTTTTGACCTGAATTTTGACCACAAAACAAGACAAAATTGTTTCCACTTGTTCACTGAATGTAGATGAAAAAGACTTAACAGGATTAACAAACTTGTAACACAATAACTAGGCAGATCCAAACACTAATTATCAAGATTGATATGAACTTTTACAAAGTGATTATGAGTAAAAGAGTGAAATAGGCTAAGAATGATATCAAGACATGTTCAAGAGGTAAAATGAAAAGTAAATGAACCAATAACAGACTTATTGACAGGCTTGAACACAAAATGAACTCAAAAGCACTTGACTGATGAATATAAAGCTGGAATCAAGTAAAACTTAGACTAAAGCTACAAGACTTTTCACAAGCTATTAAATCAACTCAGTTACACTAAATCAAGGACAAACACATTATCATAGCAGCATATATTGTTTACACTATAATTGAGCATGCAAATTCAGTTGAGTGGAACTTAAAACAGGAAAACAAGTGCCTTTTAGCTAGAAGCCTCCCTTGATGGGGTAGTGTGGCGCTGATCCAACTAAAATCTACAAGAACACCATAAGAACACCACCATTAACCAATCTATCACCTCCAAAATCCATTTCTGATCAAATCTAACCAACTGCTACAATCTGCTACTCAGGAACTGGATAGGACTGCTAAGGCTGTATTGATCATAACAAGCTTCCACAATGTATCAACAACACTTCATTGATCACTCAAGATCAATGAAATCACAAAGCAGTAACATTATTGTAGGATTGAGTAAGTGAAATGAGTATGAGAAGAGGAAATGAATATTTTTGTGATTTTTATTGATTGATGAAGGGAGAGTAGTTACAACTACTTTAACTAACTCTATAACTAACTCTCAAGAGTATGTCAAACTCTTGAGAGAAGTTTCCTAACTGAATGAGAAACAGAAATGGGAGAGAAAATATAAAGTGTGTGTTTTTTCACACTTAGCTACATACTGAAAATGAAGGTACAACATGCTATTTATAGGAGTTGGTGATGATGTGTTGGGGTAGCATGACGTGTCTCAACCAATGGTAAGATGCCAGGTGTCAAAATCTGGTGTATTGTAGATTCCACTCCAAGAACAAGAAATGGGTTTTCTTCTCCTTTGAGTTTCAGTTTAATTGACTTACGCAGTTGAATTCGTCATCTTAATCCGAGCATTTTTCATGTAGAAAGTATTTTGTGAAATGCTTTGTAGCCAAATCCACGTCCTGGGCTCGTTTGAAGAAGAGAGTGACACGTGTCAAATTATCATTCGTTCTTGGCCCTTCACACGGATCGTTATCCACTATGGATAAAATGAATATTACATGTTGGCCTCTTATTGGTGGAAAATGAAGTTAGTGGGATGCACTGTTTGAGATACGGTTTATTAAATGTGTTGGTGAGCTGGCAGTCCATCTGGTGATCCATAACTCAATTTTCTAGCATTTTCATTGGTTCACAAAGCTAAGTCACGGATTGAGAACAAAGTTGATGCAATTTTGACAATTTCAGTCCCTTGTCTTTAGCAAATTATCAAAATGAGCTCTTATCTTCATTCCAATGGCAATTTTAGTCCTTTGACTTGCATTCTTGTTCATTTGACTCCCTTGACTTGGTTGACTTGAAGTTTTACCAAGTTTGACTTTGATCTTGACTTTTCCAAAGTTTGCATTTAAGTCCCTCAACTTTTGAATATTGTCAAGATAGGTCCTTCATCTTCAATTGACTTGTCATCTTTGATCCTTCTCTTGTCTTTTCATCATAAATGAGCTTGATTTCCTCTTGTTTGCTTGAAAATTGTATCTGTGTTACCTATTTAAGCACAAACACAAAACATACCACATAATACTGCTTTATAGCACAAAAGTTAGGTACTTTCCATGTGTTTTAGGGTGATTTGTTGATTAATTGATATGAGATTTTACTCATATCAGTCACCCTGAGGTTTTTGATTCCATGTGAAGTGAAGTCCAGTTGCATTAACATCCATAACCTCCATGAGTTAAACACATTCTTTGAAGTCACGCATATCAATATTCAACTCATACCCACCATAGGAGTGATCTTCAAGATTAAGAGCAGCATTGAAATCACCCATCAAAACCCATGGCTTATCACGCATAAGATAAGCATGAACAGCAAGATCATTTCATAACACACGACGATCCACATAGTAGTTGGCAGCATACACAAAAGAACAGAAAATGGTTTTCCGGTCAGCCTGAGTATTAATCTGGCAATGGATAACCTGTTCCGTTTGATCCATAACACTAACATCAACCATATCATCATTCCAACCAACAATAATACGAGAACCTTTAGTACACAAGCTACCATTAGAAAGCCACTTCCATCTCCTACACACCTTACGACATGTATCATAAAAAATAGATGCATCAACATGAGACTCCAAAATAGCACAGACACTTAAATTATTCTCAGTAACCACCTGTCGAACCTCTCTCTGCTTAGGAGACTGGTTCAAGCCCCGTATATTCCAAGAAGCAATACTAAACATTAAATACATTAACAGCAGGAGTGCTTGCCCCTGATTGAGAGTCATTCATAAGGTTTGTCGTCTCATCATAAACATTATCCACATCCTCCTCATCATCGGAAACAGTAACCTTAGATTTACTACTATCCTCCTTATTAAGAGTAGATAAAGCATCATAAGGATTAGAAATCACAATAGGAGTAGCCTGCGGATTAGAACTAGGCATAACCAACGACCTATTCAGATTAGAAGTCGACCCATGCAAACCCTCACTATTCCTCCCTAGACCACCAGTTGAATTAGGTCTTCCAATAGGAGATTTGCCCTTAACATTCTTACCATCATCCTTCGGAGCATACACAAACTTCTTACCGGGTTGAACGCCCACTTTATTACTAGCATTATTAGTTTTCTTCTTCCTGTTAACCACTTGCTGAAAACCATCATTAACATTTGCAGCTTCCTTAGTAACCACCACCATAGCCGGACACGACTCAATAGAATGCCCAAAAATCTTACACTTATCACACCTAGGAGGTTTCCATTCATACTCCACCATAATAGTAGCCTTCGTGAAACCCGTTCCATCTAATAATGGAATACCAACACTAAATGATTCACGTAAAGGAGCCTCAGAACTAACCTCAATAAGACATCTTGCAAAACTGCTACGGCCCCATGACTCCTTACACATAGCACTAGTATAGGTATCCAACATTATCGGCTTCCCCAAATAAGATCCAAGAATAATAATATCTTCCTCATCAAACATTTCTAAAGGAACATCATGCAATTTAATCCAAACCGGGACACGGCTTAATTCCTCCTTTAGCAAACTAGTATTCATCGTCCATGTCTTAAGAATAAATGATGAAATGATGATATGGTACAGGAAGCTGGTGGTGGTGAGGACGAGGATGAGGATGTAGAAAATGTTTATGATGAATCAACAAATGTGTTTAATAGTAAAAAAGGGACAAGCACTCCTTCTAGCACAGTTTCTGTGACAACCCAAACCCGAGGTCATTTATTTAATATTATATAATATTATTTTTACGAATAATTTTGAAATTTTTGATGAGTCGAATGAAATGACGATTGATGGTTTTATTTAAAACCGACGTTGGAGGTCTTATTTTTATCTTTTTACTAATAGCGAGGATTATTAGTGACCACGATATCGACGGATGCCCGAGATTTTATGTTTTATCATTTGTTGTCTCGATGTTTATATTTTTGACGTTTTTATTTTAAGTTCGTATTAAGTCGAACCGGGATCATATTATCATCATATTTTGAGTGCGTTTTAACTTTTGAAAAGTATTTTTACGAAACCCGAGCCTCGTAAATATTTTCAAAATTGACAATTTACATTTTCCACCCTTACAACTATTTAATTGCATTTTGGGTCAAAACTATCACAAATTGGCAAAACTAGCCCCTCCACCACCATATAAAAGGTGATTTCTCACCTAACAAAACACATACATGCAAAATCTCATCTCTCCTCCCTCTCTCTCTCTAAAAACCGTACACCCTCCTACCAAAATCCATTTGATTTTCAAAATTTAGTTGAATCAAAAGAAACTAATTAATATCCCATGTTGCAAATTTGATGGTGATTCTAATGGTGTAATTTTCTTCAACATGCAAGAACTTTTATTTTTTTGATGATGATTCATGAAGGTTTGATCCATTTTTATGATGATATATACATGTTATTGTTATTATATTCAAGAATTTTTGGTTGCATGTTCATTATTTTTAGTGGATAATTTTTGTATGATCATTTAAATATGTTATGGGTTAGTTATGTTGTTAGTAATGATATTAGGGTGATATTAAGCATATGAGAATGATTAAAATGTGGTGAAAATTAGCCTTGAATGATTTTTAAAAGTATATTTTTAAACAGATTATTAAACTTAATTTTCTGAAAATATGAGTTTGAGTTTGAGATGAACTAACTAGATATTGTTGTAGAGAATTCTTTTAGCTTCGATTTGATATAAGATAGAGCTTCTAGCTCCAAACGAGCGCGAAGTTATGATGTTTTGATTATTCGTGTACCAGGAGACGAGTATCGTCACAATATATAATTGTTGTCGATATTTGGATCGAATCCCGGGGACTATAAAAAGTATTTAGAAATGTGTCAAGTACTGATTTTTAATGATAAGTATGAGGATGTTGAGTTATTTTCAAAGTTGAGTGTCGGTTTTGTAAACGGAGAAAAATAAATAAGTTAAAAAGACTATATGAGTTGTTGACGTAAAACTGTCCGGTTTTTATAGTTCAAAGATGTGTCGGGCAGGGAACTTTAGAAGTAAAATCTTTTGATGGGCTTTTAACAGGTCTTTCTATATATAGTAAGTGACATTTCTGATTAGTATCATAAATATTTGATGTGTTTAAGTAGGGTAAATGAGCTCGTACATTTGGTGTGTACCGGCAAATTTTTATCGAAAGTATTAACTAATAGAATAAACATATAGAATGAAGTAAAAGGTCACTTGTATTGTTTTCATTTTGGGTTGAGTGTGATTTTATGATTTTGAGTTTGATGTTACTAAGTATGGATTTCATTCGAGTTTATTTTTTGATGAACGCACCTTATTTGATTGGTTGCTGTTTTTGTGTGTATCGGGCATCAACTATCGTCGAAGATCGTCTTACTACTGCTATTACTCCAGGTGAGTATATAGCCTCGCTTTTGTAATTGTTTTGAATGATTTTAAAACCCGCGAGGGGGATACATGCTATTTGAAAGTAAAATGAACGCAAGTCATGATTGATTGTTTGGACGCGAATGTTGCCTTTGTTGTTTTGAATTGTATAAGTACCTAATTTGCAAAAGTCCCTAAATTCATGAGCCGTTAACTATCTTCTGACTTGATGTTGTGAGTTGGGAATAGCCGCTTATTCTAATAATAGTACTATTGGGCTGACGACCCTATCTGAGACCAGGGCTTTACGCTGAGTAACCCGCTGGGAAGGATAATTTTACGAGAATAAGAATTGGTATTCTTGCAAATGATACCCTAGTAGGGGCACTGGAAATTTCCTCTAGTCATGCCGACATTAGGCGCGCGTGACTAAGTTAAGGGGTCGATGTCATGAGCTTAATACAATTCTATAGCTATTGTTATATGTCAGATTACCAGAATAATAGATTGTATACGTAACAATTCTATTAAATGATCTTGATTGATTTTTCCTCTTGTGTTCAAATGATGATTTGGAAAACCTATAGACTCGCTCAACCGTTGTGTTGATGATTTTAAGCATGTATTTCAAGTGATTGAAGTTGATGAATTGCGGAGCTTGCTGGAGAAGGATTGCGGATTGCTTTTGTGGTGATTGGTCAAAAACGGATTTCTTTCCCTTTTGTTATAAGAAAAATAATGTACAGTCAAGTACTTTGGTAAATTATTTGTGGATTTGATAAAGTCTTTGTGGGACCTAAATATAACTCTGATATTTCAAAAATTGTTTTACTTGGGATCGAAAGTTTTAGACAATGGTTAAATTATATCCTTTTATATTTCAAATTTATCATTTTAAGTTTGTTCAAAATGTCTTGTGTAACAATGTTTGTATTTAGCACCCAAATGTATATTTTTGCTGCGCAATGTAATTTGGGGGTGTTAAAGTTTCCAATGTTTAGTATAGCTTCATGGAATATAAGAGGATTGTGCCATTCCCCTAAGCAAAAAGAGGTACGTCAAGTTGTTCATGAGAACAATTTAAGTGTTTGTGCGATATTAGAATCTCATGTGGATGCTTCAGGTTTCTATGATATTTGTCATAAAACTTTTAGAAATTGGAAATGGACGTCTAATGGTAGTATCTGTTCCAAGGGTAGGCGGATTATTTTGGGATGGAATGATGATATTGTTGATCTCATGATACTCTCTTAGCCTAATCAAGTTATACACTGTCAACTTAAAACCCGACAGGACAATCATAATATTTTTGTTCTTTTATCTACGCTGATAATTATTATGTTGACCGTAGGGCCCTTTGGACTAATCTGGTTATGCATTCATCTTTTATGCGTGATCAACCTTGGGTCTTTCTAGGGGATTTCAATGCAGCTCTTAATTTAGAAGACCATTCTTGTGGAGGGTATTCTCCAAATATTGCAATGCTGGAATTTAAAGCGTGTGTTAATGATATGGAGGTTGATGATGTTAATGCTACGGGCCTTCATTTTACTTGGACTGAAAAACCTCAAGGAGAGGATGGTATTCTCAATAAGATTGATCGGATTATGTCTAACCTTAAATTCTTATATTGTTTTCCAGGTTCTTTTGCTATCTTCCAACCGTACAGAATCTCGGATCATTCTCCATGCGTTTTACGTATTCCGGTGGTTAGTAAGGCTAAGCCTAAACCGTTTAAGTTTTCAAATTTTCTAGTTCACAAGGAAGGGTTTCGTGATGTTGTTGCTACAGGATGGAGTCTCAATGTTCAAGGGTGTTCGATGTATAAGCTGGACAAACGTCTAAAAAGGTTGAAGTCTCCTTTTCGTAAGCTTTTATATTCTTTTGGTAATCTTCATGATTGTGTTCAACGTTTGAGAGTTGAGCTTTATGCTATTCAACAAGCCCTTGATTTAGATCCTTCTTCAATCCCTTTACGTGATGAGCATGCTCATTATTTATTAGCTTTTAAAGAAGCTTCTTTAGATGAAGAGCGTTTTTACGTCAGAAATCTAAGATTGAGTGGCTTGTAGCGGGTGATACTTACACTAAATACTTTCACAACACGGTTAAAAGTAGAAATGCTAGAAACCGAATTGATATGGTTCGTGATGCCAATGATGTGCTATTTGAGAATAAGGAGGTTGAAATGGCCTTTGTATCGCATTATCAGAATTTTTTGGGGTGTGAAGGTATTACTATCCCTCTTGACACTCATCAATTATTTGATCGAGTGTTAAGTAGTGATAGAGATGTTCATATGATTTGTGAGGTTTCTGAGGAAGAAATAAAGCAGGCAATTTTTCCATGGGTGATGATAAAGCTCCTGGTCCTGATGGCTTCTCTGCTGCGTTTTTTTAAGAAGGCATGGGATATTATTAAGGCTGATTTTGTGAATGTAATTCGTGATTTCTTCCGGAATGGTAAGCTTTTAAAGGAGGTTAATCATACAATTATTGCCCTTATTCCGAAGGTTACTGTCCCAAACAAGATTAATGATTATCGTCCTATTTCTTGCTGTAATGTTATTTTTAAATGTATTAGCAATATTATTGCTAATCGTATTAAAGGTGATCTTGATTTTTTGGTGAGTATTAACCAATCTGCTTTTGTGCCGGGTCGGAGAATCTCAGATAATATTATGCTTACTCAAGAATTAATGAGGAATTACCACGGGAATCGAGGGCCTCCTAGGTGTGCTTTTAAAGTTGATATTCAGAAAGCATATGATACGGTTGATTGGAATTTTCTCCGTAATATCTTGATTGCGTTTGGTTTTCACACCATTATGGTAGATTGGATCATGGTATGTGTATCCACTACTTCTTATTCGATGAGTATTAATGGTAGTTTATGTGGCTGGTTTCGTGGTAAAAGGGGTTTAAGATAAGGAGACCCATTATCTCCTTATCTTTTTTACTTTGGTTATGGAGGTTCTTTCGTTGATTGTTAACCGTTCACTTCATAACGCGGAAGATTTTCAGTTTCATCTTCACTGTGAGCAACAACGTATTGTTAATCTGTGTTTTGCTGATGATTTATTCTTATTCTCTAAAGGGCACATGGCTTCTATTCGTGTCATTATGGATGCCTTAGAAGAATTTAAGAATGTCTCGGGTCTTGTCCCTAGCATTCCTAAGAGTACGTTTTTTTATGTAATGTCCCAGTGGCATTGAAGGCGAGTATATTAGACATGCCACCCTTTAAGGAAGGTACTCTTCATGTTCCTTATTTGGGTGTTCCTCTTATTTCATCGAGACTTTTAACTAGAGATTGTCGCGTACTTGTGGAGAACTTGGAAGGTCGTATTAATAATTGGACGAACAAGACGCTGTCGTTTGAAGGAAGGCTTCAGCTAATCCGATCAGTCCTTTCGTCCATGCATATTTATTGGGCTTCTGTTTTCTTCCTTCCGGTTAGTATTATTCTTGATTTAGAGCAACATATGAGAGGGTTTCTTTGGTGTCAAGGAGCTTTAAATAAGGGGAAGGCCAAGGTTGCTTGGAAGGCAGTTTGCTTGCCTCTTAATGAGGGGGGTCTTGGTATTCGTAAGATTGCTGAATTTAATATTGCTCTTATGGTATCTCATATTTGGTGTATTTTAACCCGTAAGAACTCATTGTGGGTAAAGTGGATCTATTCGCATAAAATTAAAGTTTGAAGCTTTTGGGATGTTCCATGCCGTAGTGATGCAAGTTGGGGGTGGAGAAAACTTCTTAACATTCGTCCTTATATTCGCCACTTCATATGGTATAAGATCAATAACAGTAAAACTACATCTTTATGGTTTGATAGGTGGGCTGAATTATGTACTTAAAGAGACATCTTGTCAGCTCGAATTATATCTCGGTCAGGTTTTCGTGTCACGGATACGGTGTATGATGGTATTATTGATGGAAGTTGGTGCTGGCATGATGATTGGAGTACTCGGTTCCTGGATATCTATGCTATGCCAGTTTCTGCTATTGATGTATCTCAGGAGGATGAAGTCTTGTGGCGCGGTAATAATGGTATTGTCAATCATTTTTCTGGATACTATTAGGTCTCGTGGTTTGGAAGTGGATTGGGCTCCTACTGTCTGGTTCTCCCATTGTGTTCCTCGGCATGCTATTCACCTATGGCTTGTTATTCGTCGAAAGTTAAAGACTCAAGATAGAATTCAAACATGGGATGTTGGTCCGATGGTTGATATCAATCTGCTTAGATGCCTTTTTTGTCGTATGACTCAAGACTCGCACACACATATTTTCTTTGAGTGTCCGTTTTCTTCCCAGGTATGGATCAGTATGCGTGGTTTGTGCAAAATGGAGAATGTTCCTCCTCGGATTGATGATATTATAATGTTTCTTATCCCGTTGGCTTGAGGTACGTCGGTAGTTGGTATCCTTGCACGTCTTGTAGTGGCTGCAATGTCTTATTTTTTGTGGCTTGAACGCAATGCTCCTTTGTTCAAGGGATCGTCTATGAATGCGGATCAGCTTTTTGGCGTTATTTGTAAAACTATTAGGCTGAAGTTGACTATCCTACAGTTTAGGAAGATTACTGCTGCGTCCCGGACTCTTTTTGATCAGTGGAGGATACCTGACTCGTGTTTTGGTTATGATGGAAGTGTCGGGTGAGGTTTGTACTCTTTTTTCCTTGTTCAAGGTTTTTCCCACTGGGTTTTCTTTGACAAGGTTTTTTAAGGAGGCAGACTCACTTGGAATCCCTTTGCTTCCATCTTGGTGCTTCTTGGTGTTTGGATGTTCGCATGGATTCATGTTCTCATCTTGGTTTATGTCTAGTTTATTCATTTGATAGGCTAGGTTGTATTTCGGCATGTATTATGCCTTGTTTACAAGCGTTTGCTTGAGGTGAATGTGGTACTCAACCACATTCCTTGTTCTGTAAACTGTTTTTTTTTTGTTAATATATTTACCGGGGTAACCCTTTACCAAAAAAAAGCATAATTCTCTTAAGCCCATACTTCACCCAATTGTTCTTCACATAGTATTCAATCATAGAAAAAGCTTCAAGTTTCCCAATGAAGTATCCATATAGAGTGTTTTCAAACCGATTCCCCACTTGTGTAAACATAAAACTATTAGTACCTTTCGAAGTATCACGTTGCGAAGCAATACCAGCGTAAGACACAGAAGCAACCTGAACAAACGGAACACCAACAACATTCATATTTGAAGAACCATTCACATTCGACCCACTCGCTTGTGGAGACACATTTATACAGGAATTCAGGACTGAAAGAGACGGATCAGTAGACCAAAACGACTCATCACCAAACTTTTGCTGCGAACCAATCCCTTTTTACCTTTTGTACCACAAAATCGTCACCAGCTAACGATGCACCCTCATGAGCATACATACCCATATTAGGGTTTCCATCCGCCTGCAACAAGCTAGTATCCCCGTCCAAAAATTTAGACACCACAGGAGAAGACATGCTAATAAATTCATCATGTTTATCCTGCACGCCGAATGACGGGTATGAACCCCTAACAGGTTGACGCATAGTAACATTACCCAACATGGCAGCGTTAGGGTTTGAAGAAACCCTAGACTGATCATTCCCCTCCTTCGCAATCAATGAAGCTTCATAGGCACACAACATATTAATTATCTCTTGTGATCGAACACAAGACACCAAGGGCCAGATTCCATGTTTATTCATCTTTAAATTATGCATAAAATAACTTGGATCTAAAAAGTCAACCCTAATTTTCATTCATGGCGGCAAAAAATTTCTCCTTCACAAAAATCGATTTTCTTACACTCTTTAATCAGAATACCGTATAACGATGCTATTTTCTCTATTAATCTCTGATTTTTCTTGAGTTAACAAACTTTTTATTCGGTTGATAGATTTTAGGGTTTTGTTTAATCGGTTTGTTTTTTTTGTTTTTTTGCTGCGATAGTGAAAAGTGTGATTGTTTTTTACTTTCGGTTGGTCTTCGCATCTATTATTGGGTTCAATTCATTATTTAGTGATTCGTAGTCTTGTTTTCCTATGCGATTGTTTTGGTTCGTTGGTTAGGGTTTCTTTTTTTTAGGGTTTTTCTGTTAGGGTTTCGGTTCGGTGGTTAGGGTTTGCTTGGGGCCATGGATGATCTTGCAGCTAAGGCCGCGTTAATTAATTCTATGAAGCCATGTAAACTTGAGGAGGTAACTAAATTATTTGGTGTAACATTATTGACGGCTGGAGATGTTGGTGAATTTATGTATGATCTTAAGATGCAGAAGCATAAACTTTGGTCGTTTGTCTCTAAAGAACGTTCTAAGGAATTCATTAATATGCTATGTAAGTTCGAGGTTGATCTAGTCGTTGGTGGCACGAAGAATACAGCTAATCTCTTGACCTCGTCTGGAAAAGGGGTTGGTGAATTCTCGAGTGGTTCTAGGATGGCAGACATCATGAAATCATCAGGTCCATCCAAGGTTACTAATCCTAATGATGTTTTTTTTGCCGTCCAATGCTACCAGTCGTGTGGATGACTTGAGCTCTGGATTTAGTGGTGTTTCGTCTGTTAATACTACGTGCCCTAATCAAACTTATTCATATTTCAGTCATGGGCTTTCTAACAGTTCTACTAATTCGACTGGCTCGGTTGATTCTAGTGGTATGGTTCACTAGTTGAGGTTAGCCAAAAGTATACATATGCTGCAGCTATGGGTGGGAGTAATAATTATCCTAACAAAAGTAAGGGTTCTTCATTTAAGTTTGTTCAGGTTGATAAGTCTCAGGAAGGTGTGAATCTTACTATGCCACGTAGAGTAGTTCAAAATGTGAGTTCCAGATTTGAACATACTCTATATGGTTAATTTATTGGTAAACGGTTGGCGTTTCCGGTGGTTGAATATTACGTTAGGACCAATTGGGCAAAGTTTGGTTTGAAAAGTGTTATGATGAACTATAAAGGGTTTTTCTTTTTTAAATTTGAATCTAGAACTGGGATTGAGAATGTGCTTGAAGAAGGTCCATGGATGATTCGGAATACGCCCATTGTACTTAAAGAATGGACTTTGAATACTAGTCTTCTTAAGGAGGATTTACATCGTGTTCTAGTTTGGATTAAATTCCATGACGTCCCATTGGAAGTTTTTGATGATGAAGGTATTAGCATTCTTGGGTCTTATATTGGAATGTCTATCATGATGGACTCTTTCACGACCACGATTTGTAAAGAATCTTGGGGACGATGTAGTTTCGCGAGATGCCTTATTGAGGTTCGTGCAGATAAGCCTTTGAAAGATGAAATCACTATTGATGTTCCTCAAATTGAAGGTGACGGTTATTCTAACGCTAATATTAGAGATGAGTATGAATGGAGACCTCCAAGATGCGCTAAATGTAATGTCTTTAGACATGATATTGATTCGTGTCCGTTGAATGCTGTTGACAAGGCGTCTAAACAGGTACCCACTAATGATACACAGGAAGATGGTTTTAAGCAAGTTAAAAGCAGGAAACGTACTAACAAGAATACAAATCAGATTCCTACAGGGGTTTCTTTAGGAAAAGGGTTTCAAATAGGGAGTGATTTCCATTTTAAACCCAAAGCATCGAATTCGGGTTCTACTACTGCTAAGGAGAATCCAGGAAAACAAGGGCGGACTACTATTGTTATTGCTGACAAACATAAATCTACTTCTCCTGTCACGGTATCCATGTCTAATACTTTTGATGTGTTAAATGATGATATGGAACAAGAAGCTGGTGGTGGTGAGGACGAGGAGGAGGATGTAGAAAATGTTTATGATGAATCAACAAACGTGTTTAATAGTAAAAAAAGGGCAAGCACTCCTTCTTGCACACTTCCAATGTTTAGTATAGCTTCATGGAATATAAGGGGATTGTGCCATTCCCCTAAGCAAAAAAGGTACGTCAAGTTGTTCGTGAGAACAATTTAAGTGTTTGTGCGATATTAGAATCTCATGTGGATGCTTCAGGTGTCTATGATATTTGTCATAAATTTTTTAGAAGTTGGAAATGGACGTCTAATGGTAGTATCTGTTCCAAGGGTACGCGGATTATTTTGGAATGGAATGATGATTTTGTTGATCTCATGATACTCTCTCAGACTAATCAAGTTATACACTGTCAACTTAAAACCCGGTAGGACAATCATAATATTTTTTTGTTCTTTTATCGATGCTAATAATTATTATGTTGACCGTAGGGCCCTTTGGACTAATCTGGTTATGCATTCATCTTTTATGCGTGATCAACCTTGGGTCTTTCTAGGGGATTTCAATGCATCTCTTAATTTGGAAGACCATTCTTGTGGAGGGTATTCTCCAAATATTGCAATGCGGGAATTTAAAGCTTGTGTTAATGATATGGAGGTTGATGATGTTAATGCTACGGGCCTTCATTTTACTTGGACTGAAAAACCTCATGGAGAGGATGATATTATCAAGAAGATTGATCGGATTATGTCTAACCTTAAATTCTTAGATTGTTTTCCAGTTTCTTTTGCTATCTTCCAACCATACAAAATCTCAGATCACTCTCCATGCGTTTTACGTATTCAGGTGGTTAGTAAGGCTAAGCCTAAACCGTTTAAGTTTTCAAATTTTCTTGTTCACAAGGAAGGTTTTCGTGAAGTTGTTGCTACAGGATGGAGTCTCAATGTTCAAGGGTGTTCGATGTATAAGCTGGTCAAACGCCTAAAAGGGTTGAAGTCTCCTTTTCGTAATCTTTTATATTCTTTTGGTAATCTTCATGATCGTGTTCAACGTTTGAGAGTTGAGCTTGATGCTGTTCAACAAGCCCTTGATTTAGATCCTTCTTCAATCCCTTTACGTGAAGAGCATGCTCATTATTTATTAGCTTTTAAAGAAGCTTCTTTAGATGAAGAGCGTTTTTTACGTCAGAAAGCTAAGATTAAGTGGCTTGCAGCGGGTGATACTAACACTAAATACTTTCACAACTCGGTTAAAAGTAGGAATGATAGAAACCGAATTGAGATGGTTCGTGATGCCAATGATGTGCTATTTGAGAATAAGGAGGTTGAAATGGCCTTTGTGTCGTATTATGAGAATTTTTTGGGGTGTTAATAAGTGTGAAAACACTTACCCTTTTACCACTTATTTCCAATAATAACAAGACCAAAACGTGTGATTTATGTCGTAAAAGTCAGAATTATGCGTGGTTTGTGTTTTTATTGTGTTTTAGGACCAAATTATGAAAAAGGAAGAAAACACGGATTTCACGGGTTTTTTATCGAAGAAAACGGGAAAAGACGAAGTCAAAAGATCAAGAGTGCAAAAAGAACGGAAGTCCAAGACCTATTCTGAAGATGTGTCGAAGAAAAAGTCTAAAGACGGAAGTTTAACGAAGTCGAAGAACTTAAGTCTAATAGAAGAAGAAAATTAAAAGACAAGTTCAAATCCCGAGACGACAAAGACAAAGAATTTATGTCGAGTCGAGAAAACGTGAAGAAAGCAAGAAAGAAGATGCAACACATGCAATCCTTCCACCTTCCCTATAAATACCCTCCTAATAGTCATTAGGAGGGTGGTTAGATAGTTTTAGCTAGTTTTTATTTTTCTTAGTTTTCTCTAGTTTTAGAGAGAGAAAGTCTTAAACTTTCTCTCACTAAACTTCATCTTTTCTTTTAATATTTTAAGATTAAACATCTTTGTATTGCTTATTTTCATTAATCAAGTTCCATTTTAAGCTTTTAATCCTTAATCTCATTCTACTCTTCTTTGATTTTAGATTGATTTTGGTGCGATTATCATGTGATCCGTGTTGTTCTAATTGATTTCGTGCTTAAAAAGTTAATCTTTAGATCATTTCATAAGTTTTCATTTGATTAAGCTTTAAGACTCTTGTGCTTATTGGCTTATTTTTATGTTTAGCTTAATTGTTTATAAAAGTTTTCCTTAAAAAGTTTATGTTTTTATTGTTTGATCCAAAAGTTGTTTAATTTTCGAGTTACATAAGTTGATAGAAGTGCTTATTTGATTTGGTTTAGTATAGATTCGTTTTAGTTGGTGAGAAGCTTAACATTTTAGCTTATTTCATTGGCTTTTCAAACGAATTCCATCATTTTCGGAAAAGGTTTTAAACCCTTTTCTGATCTACATATTCCGACCATCCCACCCCTCTTTCCGATTGAGACCAATCGGAAAAGGGTTTCCATTTTCCGATCTAACCTCGTTTGTGTATTCCGATTGGGGATTTTCTCCACATTCCGATTTAAGCATTTGTGTCACATTCCGATAGGCTCCATTCCCTGTTATTCCGATTGTGCTTGATTATACACATTCCGATTAGGCAAATTTATATATTCCGATTTGGTACTTTTACCCCACATTCCGACAACATTATTTCTCCATATTCCGACCACCAGATCGGAATACATTCCGATCTGGGCCCATTTTGGCTTATTCCGATTGAGTTGTTTTGGAGTAGTCCGATCTTACTTTCTTTTAGTACTATTCAACCAAGTTCTTATTTTTAGAGTGTTTTCCAAGTGATAGTTTTATTTAGTGTGCTAGTTCTTTTCCATTGTTACCTTTAAGTTTACAAGCATTTATTTTTACTCGTCATTTTAGTATTAATCTTTATTCTTCCATTTTACTCAACGACACTTTAATTACTTGCTAAATAGTTTAAAATAGACAAACAAACCAAACCATTCTCTTGATTTACCAAAAGACGATTGAGTCGCACTTAAGACCGGTTTTCAATTCGAAAAGATTCGGACGATAAAGATTTTATACCTAGCCAAAAGCGAAGTATTAAATGGCGCCGCTGCCGGCTCTTTTCGTTACGATAAACGGTTTCTAGTGAGAGACGCATTGAATTTTGGGATCCGTTCTTTGAAAGTTATTTTCATTGCTATAAAAATTTCCAAAAATCCTAAAAAATATAAAACTCTTTAAAAATACAAAAACATTAAAAAATCATTAAAAAGCAATTCTTTTCAAAAGGTTTTGCACCAAAAAGATTATATAGATATTCTTTGTGTATATTTTTCTTCTGCAGGTGTATGCGTACTAGATCTTCGAACTATTCTGAGCCCGAGACTCGTGACGATTTAGATATGGCTGGTGTTAATAACATCAATAATCACCCACCTCAACCCAATTTGAATAATAACAACAACAACAACAACAATGTCCACCTACCTGATTTACGCACAATGGAGGAATTGTGTCAACCCACCATGAACGGACGCGGAGGCCCGATTGCGCCAATGCACGTCACGGCTCAGGAGTTTTCGTTGAAGCATCACATGATCCAGCAAGTGCAAACGAACCTATTTCGTGGAATTCCGGATGATGATGCCAACAAACACCTCGACAAATTCATTACCATGACCCAAAGCATGAAGTGCTCCGGTGTTTCTATGGATGACCTTCACCTTCAACTCTTTCCCCACTCGCTTTCTCACCATGCCGAAAAATGGTTTGACCGTCTTCCTAAGAATTCTATTCATACGTGGAATGACATGACTCAATGCTTTTTATCGCGCTACTTTCCCCCATCCATGGTCACTAGCCTTCGTAACCAAATCAGTGGATTCATGCAAGAGAATGATGAATCACTTTTTGATGCTTGGGAACGATACAATGATTTGATCGACCGCTGTCCAAATCACAATATGCTCCCCGTCATTCTCATTGACACCTTCTACAATGGTCTCACTTTTCGTGATCGTGACACGATCAATGCCGCCGCCGGTGGTACCTTTATGAAAAGGAGACCGGAGGAGTGTCGAGAGTTGATTGAAAACATGACTACTCACCACAAGAATTGGGATTCATCCGCATCCTCAAGATCTAATCAGAGAGTCAATGTTTCTTCTACTACTTCCAATCCTGAGATATCCGAACTTACCCGACAAATCGCGATGATGCACAAAGATTTCATGTCCATAGCCACAAACAACTTTCAACAAGCTAAAGCCGTTGCTATTTCTTGTGACACATGTGGTGGTCCTCATTCTTATAATGATTGTCCTTCTACCCAAGGCAATTATTCTGAAAACGTTAACGCAGCTTACGGCACTTATCCCACGGGAGGCTATCAAGCCCGCCCTCAAGGAGACCGTAGCTTGCTAAGTTATCGTTCCAACAATTATCTTGCTCCTCCCGGTTTCCCTCCTGCAAACCAAAACCAACAACAAAGCTATAACCGAAACAACCAATCCCAACCTCGTGCTCCAAATCAATATCAATCCCAAAGAAACCCATACCCAACTCAAGGAAATTCTCAAGCTTACCAAGCTCCACCTCTCAATCAACCGATGGCAGTAAACCAAGACGTCGAGACGTTCATGAAGACTAATCGTGAGATGGTGACGAATCTTCAGAGTCAATTTGTCAACTTGAAGAATGACATGGTGAAACAAGGGAGCGATATTCGAGCCGATCTAAGGAATGACATGGCCAAACACAGCAATGAAATTAATGCCAACATGCAAAACTCTTTTAATAATCAAGCGGTTCACCTTCGTGATATGATTGGTTCGCTCATCCAAAGTAATCAACCCTCTTCTTCGGGTACTCTTCCGAGTAATACCGTTGCGAATCCAAGAGGGGAGATGAAAGCAATCACCACTCGTAGTGGAAAAGGTTATATGGAACCCGAGCTTCCTACACCTCCACCTGTGATTGTGAACAAGGAAAAAGAGCAACTTTCCCCACCCCCTTCACCTTCTATCCCCATTTCCCCACCACCCGTGGTTGTGAGTGATCCTATTCCATTAAAGCCTTCTTCTTTATCCAATATACCTTATCCTTCAAGGTTGAGGAAAGAGAAGCAAAAGAGCAAGGATGATATTCAGGTTTCAAACTTTCTAAAAATGTTTAAACAATTGAATTTTAACATCTCCTTTGCCGAGGCTCTCGCTCACATGCCCAAATACGCTAAGATGTTTAAAGATCTTCTAAGTGATAAGGAAAAGCTTCTTGACATCGCTCAGACCCAACTTAATGAGAACTGCTCCACAGTGCTCTTAAGGAAATTGCCCACCAAACTTGGTGATCCGGGTCGCTTCTTAATTCCTTGCAACTTCCCGGGAGTAGAGAATTGCATGGCCCTAGCCGATCTAGGTGCCAACATAAACTTAATGCCTTTAAGTGTTTGGAAGCAATTATCTCTCCCCGAGCTAGTCCCCACCAAAATGACTTTGGAATTAGCCAACCGTACGGTTGCTTATCCAGTGGGGATAGCAGAAGATGTCTTTGTTGGCGTTGATAAATTCACCTTCCCGGCGGATTTTGTCGTCGTTGACTACGAGATGGATCCCCGTGTTCCATTAATCGTTGGACGTCCATTCCTGAGGACCGGTCACACTCTTAATGATGTAGCCGCGGGCGAAATAATCATGAGAGTTGGTGACGATCAAATTGTCTTCAACATGGGTAAGATTTCTAAGCAACCTTATTCTTATGAGAGTGTTAATGCTATTGATGTTCTTGATGAGGCTTGTTAAGAACATTTTCATGATGCTTGCAAAAGTACTATCTCTTCTCTACCCAATGTTGAGACCGTTGCCTCAATTGCTCCGGCATTGACTCCTTTTGGAGAAAGTGACTTGGATGATTTCGAAGCTAGCTTGGGTCCACTCGATATTAAGTATGATAATTTGTCCACAAATTGGGATGAAGACATTCGTACTATTGAGAAACTTCTCAATGAGGACCCGTTTTCTCCTCCTGCTCCTAAAGAGGTGACTAATGATGATCCATCGTTAGTTTCACCATCTATTGAGGATCCTCCCACTCTTGAGCTTAAGGACCTACCTCCTCATCTTGAGTACGCTTTCCTGGACGACAACGAGAAGTTACCGGTCATCATCGCAAAGGATCTAAAAGAAGACGAAAAAGCCCGACTTGTCGCCGTGTTGAAGAAGCATAAACGCGCTACCGCTTGGAAAATCTCCGACATCCGTGGAATTGATCCTCACTTTTGCACACATAAAATTCTCATGGAGGACAACTTTAAGCCTACAATTCAAAGCCAACGAAGGGTGAATCCTAAAATCCATGAAGTCATCAAAAAAGAGGTTATCAAACTTCTTGATGCGGGTATGATTTACCCTATTTCGGATTCACCATGGGTTAGTCCAATCCATTGTGTGCCTAAGAAGGGCGGAATCACTGTTGTGCCCAATGCAAACAACGAGTTAATTCCTACCCGTCTCGTTACTGGGTGGAGAGTTTGTATAGACTACCGCAAACTCAATGATGCCACGAGAAAGGATCATTTCCCTCTACCTTTTATGGACCAAATGCTTGAACGTCTAGCGGGTAATGAATATTACTGCTTTCTTGATGGTTTCTCGGGTTATTTCCAAATACCCATCGATCCCCAAGATCAAGAGAAGACAACATTCACTTGTCCCTATGGCACATTTGCTTACAAACGAATGCCTTTTGGCTTATGCAATGCCCCCGGGACTTTCCAAAGGTGCATGTTGGCTATCTTCCATGACATGGTTGAGCAAACCATGGAAGTCTTCATGGATGATTTCTAGGTCTTCGGGGATTCCTTCTCTTCTTGCCTTGCCAATGTGGAACGAATGCTTAAGCGGTGCGAAGACACTCGCCTTGTTCTGAATTGGGAAAAATGCCATTTTATGGTAAAAGAAGGCATTGTGCTAGGACACAAAATCTCTAAAGCCGGTCTTGAAGTCGACCGTGCTAAAGTAGATGTCATAGCCAAATTACCTCCACCTTCAACCGTGAAGGGTGTGAGAAGTTTTCTGGGTCATGCGGGCTTCTATCGTCGCTTCATTCAGGATTTCTCTAAAATCGCTCGCCCGATGACCCACCTCTTGGAAAAAGATACTCCTTTTATCTTTTCTAAAGAGTGTCTCGAAGCCTTCAATCTTCTTAAGGACAAGCTAACTAAGGCACCGGTCTTGGTTACCCCTAATTGGGAGCTGCCTTTTGAATTGATGTGCGATGCTAGCGACTTTGCTATTGGTGCGGTTTTGGGTCAACGAGTGAATAAGCACTTCCAACCAATACACTATGCTAGCAAAACAATGACGGGGGCTCAATTGCATTATACGACAACCGAAAAAGAGCTTTTAGCTGTTGTCTATACTTTTGAGAAATTTCACCCCTATCTTGTTTTATCCCCCACCATCGTATACACGGACCATTCCGCGTTGAAGTACTTGATGACTAAGCATGATTCTAAGCCAAGACTTCTCCGCTGGGTTTTACTCCTTCAAGAATTCAATATTGAAATTCGTGACAAGAAGGGAGCCGAAAACCTGGCTGCGGATCATCTGAGCAGACTTGAGGATCCATATCAAGGGGATCATCCGAACAAAGAGATCAATGACTCTTTCCCCCTTGAGACCTTAATGTCTATAAATCTCAATCTTGATGGCACCCCGTGGTTTGCGGACATTGCAAACTACTTAGCGGGTGGTATTCTCATCAAAGGGTTAACATCCCAACAAAAGAAGAAGTTATTGAATGATGTTAAGACTTACTTTTGGGATGACCCTTTTCTATTCAAACAATGTGCTGATCTGATCATTCGTCGATGTGTTGACGGACCGGCAGCTTTTGACATCCTACAAGCTTGCCACAAAGTACCCACCGGAGGTCACTTTGGTCCCAACTACACCGCTAAGAAAGTTTTTGATTCTGGATTCTACTAGCCCACCATTTATCATGATGCTCACGAAATGGTTAAGCATTGTGATGCTTGCCAACGTCAAGGCAAGATCACACATAAGGATGAGATGCCTCAAAATTTCATACAGGAATGTGAAATCTTTGATGTATGGGGCATCGACTTTATGGGGCCATTTCCATCATCCAAAGGGAACAAGTACATCCTCGTCGCCGTCGACTACGTTTCCAAATGGGTTGAAGCTAAGACTCTTCCTACGAATGATGCGAGGGTGGTTGTGAACTTTTTGAAGCAGCTTTTCGCTCGATTTGGCGTTCCTCGTGCTATTATCAGTGGCCGCGGGACTCATTTTTGCAACGATCAATTTGCAAGAGTCATGGCTAAGTATGGTGTCAACCACCGTCTTTCCACCGCCTATCATCCCCAAACCAATGGGCAAGCCGAGATATCCAACCGTGGCTTGAAGAGAATTTTGTAGCGTACTTTGGGAGAGCATCACGCCGCGTGGGCCGATAAGTTAGATGATGCTCTGTGGGCTTTCCGTACTGCTTACAAGACCCTGATCAGTTGTACACCTTATCGTCTTGTGTACGGGAAAGCCTGCCACCTACCCATCAAGCTGGAACATAAGGCGCACTGGGCCTTGAAGTGGGCTAACTTCGACATCAACAAAGCCGGTGATCATCGCAAGGTTCAACTCAACGAGCTAAATGAACTGAGGAATTAAGCCTATGAGAACTCGTTGATCTACAAGGAGAAGACGAAGATCATTCATGACGCAAAAATCAAGAACCGAGAGTTCCACGTTGGTGATCAAGTCTTACACTTTAACTCTCGGTTGAAGATCTTCTCTGGCAAGTTGAAGAGCCGCTGGTCTGGTCCATTCACCGTCGCCAAAGTCTTTCCTTATGGGACCATTGAGCTTTCTCAGCCGAATGGGCCCAATTTCAAGGTGAATGGCCAGCGTCTGAAGCTGTACTTTGGTGAGGACATCTCTCAAGAGATGATTCCATCCCTCACCACGTTCCCCATGAACTAAAATTGGGTCGAGTCAGGCTCGTGACTCGGTGAACAAAAACAAGCGCTTCTCGGGAGGCAACCCCGTATGTGTTTGTTGTCTTGTTTCTTGTGATGTGCAGGGATTAAAGCTTCAGAGAGCATCTTGATGAATTTTGACGAACCGTGATACCGTGTTCCTATCTTCCCGGTTCTATCCTAAACTCTTGTGATTCAATATTTCATATTTTATATGTTCACATTGAATTCACTTTAGTTGTCCTTTCCTTAGCAAGATTTAAACAAAGTGCACAATGTCCTAAGTGTAGGGGAGTTTACTCCCACATGCTCAAACATTGAGGACAATGTTTATCTCAAGTGTAGGGGGGACTTCTATCAAAGTAAGTGGTCTTTTTCATGAATTTGCCCTCATTTTAACCGGAAAAGTTGATTTTTCGACATTTTTCAAAATTTTTAATCTATTTTGGCCTAGTTGTATAGTTGAATTTTCACTAATCATGTTTATTTTCTTTCCATTGCTAGAATAGTTTTTCAATAAAGTGGTTTTAGATTTTTCTTAGTCATGAACATTTTGACTCAACCCGAGTTTACTCTAGCTAGTATCCTTAACATGTTCAGTCAAGTTTTGCTAGGCTTTTATATAGGGAGCTATAAAACGCGAAAGTCTTAACTCTCACGGGTTAAGAACAAGAACTTTTCGCAAGTTCCTATAATTGATCATAGAGAGTCGTTTATCAAGGGAACTTTAAAATGCGAATTCTAAACTTGAAAAAGTCTAAGAAGTCTGCAAGATCCTATAGGCGACTCGAAAACCCAAAAATTTGATTTAATAGGCTAAACATCCACGAGTCTCATTCCTTGAGATTTTAAACTGTGGAGAACGAGAGATGATAGAGTCAATTATAAGTTCGGTATTCTTTCGTGAATTTATGTGAGTTAATTATAAGCCTATTCTCCCTACGCTTGTTAATAAATTTAACTGCAATAAATAAGGTTGTACGATTTAAAAGGTTACTTAGCTTCTAGCCCCAGATCGTTTAAAAGTTGCTCGGTACGGATTAGAGTTCATAGCCAAGGCATAACTTATTGAAGCGGGATGCGAAGATTGGCGAGTCCGAAAAGGCCCTAACAAGGCATGAGGGCTACATTTTGTTGCTAAAGATCCAAAAGTGATGTGAAGAATCATTTATCGAAAATCAATATGAAGGATCGAGACACATGACGAAAAGCAAGAACTCCCCAAAAGTCATGGAGAAGTCTATCCGAAAAGACCCTAACAAGGTATGAGGATAAATAGATCCAAGTCCTAAAAGGAGGCGGATCGTTGTATATCAAAGTCCAAAATAAAGATTGGAGAAAAATGAAGAAGTCGTGGTCCAAAGATGAAGAATCTCTCAAAACTTCAAGTGAAGAAATTCCTATTATGAAGAGAAGACCATAATTTCAAGAACGTCTCTCGAAGATTCGAAGTATGAAGTTCCTGCCAAATATCGGTCCGAGAAAGGTCTCAAATCGTGAAGCGAGTTATGCCAAGATATGAACTTTATGAGGTCCCGAGAAGCAGTTTTAAAAGATTTGGTCCTTTAGCTAACTATTGATTAAATCGTTCACTTTATTTTCGGCCTAAATAACTATCGAAATAAGTCAAACAATGCATCCTCGTGATCATTCAAGACAAAAATAAAATATAAGAGATACACCTAGGAATAAGGGAGTCTAAGTGAATAATTGGCCCACATGAGTTCGTGATAGTTTGCTAACTTATAATAACAATGATCTCGTTTTTAAGCTCGGTATGGGGAACGTGAAACTTGAGGATGATGAACGTTCATGGCTGCCAAAACCAATGTAAGTTTTTAATTTCTTTACTTGTTCTATCTTTTTATGTTTAGTATTTAATAAAGGCCAAGGTGGATTATTTATGATGGAAAATGTAAACCGTGATTAAAACTAATGCATTGCATGTGGGCATTGCAATGGTCAAGTTTAGGGGATTTAATAAGTGTGAAAACACTTACCCTTTTACCACTTATTTCCAATAATAACAAGACCAAAACGTGTGATTTATGTCGTAAAAGTCAGAATTATGCGTGGTTTGTGTTTTTATTGTGTTTTAGGACCAAATTATGAAAAAGGAAGAAAACACGGGATTTCACGGGCTTTTTATCGAAGAAAACGGGAAAAGACGAAGTCAAAAGATCAAGAGTGCAAAAAGAACGGAAGTCCAAGACCTATTCTGAAGATGCGTCGAAGAAAAAGTCTAAAGACGGAAGTTTAACGAAGTCGAAGAACTTAAGTCTAATAGAAGAAGAAAATTAAAAGACAAGTTCAAATCCCGAGACGACAAAGACAAAGAATTTAAGTCGAGTCGAGAAAACGTGAAGAAAGCAAGAAAGAAGATGCAACACATGCAATCCTTCCACCTTCCCTATAAATACCCTCCTAATAGTCATTAGGAGGGTGGTTATATAGTTTTAGCTAGTTTTGATTTTTCTTAGTTTTCTCTAGTTTTAGAGAGAGAAAGTCTTAAACTTTCTCTCACTAAACTTCATCTTTTCTTTTAATCTTTTAAGATTAAACATCTTTGTATTGCTTATTTTCATTAATCAAGTTCCATTTTAAGCTTTTAATCCTTAATCTCATTATACTCTTCTTTGATTTTAGATTGATTTTGGTGCGATTATCATGTGATCCGTGTTGTTCTAATTGATTTCGTGCTTAAAAAGTTAATCTTTAGATCATTTCATAAGTTTTCATTTGATTAAGCTTTAAGACTCTTGTGCTTATTGGCTTATTTTTATGATTAGCTTAATTGTTTATAAAAGTTTTCCTTAAAAAGTTTATGTTTTTATTGTTTGATCCAAAAGTTGTTTAATTTTCGAGTTACATAAGTTGATAGAAGTGCTTATTTGATTTGGTTTAGTATAGATTCGTTTTAGTTGGTGAGAAGCTTAACATTTTAGCTTATTTCATTGGCTTTTCAGACGAATTCCATCATTTTCGGAAAAGGTTTTAAACCCTTTTCCGATCTACATATTCTGACCATCCCACCCCTCTTTCCGATTGAGTCCAATCGGAAAAGGGTTTCCATTTTCCGATCTAACCTCGTTTGTGTATTCCGATTGGGGATTTTCTCCACATTTCGATTTAAGCATTTGTGTCACATTCCGATAGGCTCCATTCCCTGTTATTCCGATTGTGCTTGATTATACACATTCCGATTAGGCAAATTTATATATTCCGATTTGGTACTTTTACCCCACATTCCGACAGCATTATTTCTCCATATTCCGACCACCAGATCGGAATACATTCCGATCTGGGCCCATTTTGGCTTATTCCGATTGAGTTGTTTTGGAGTAGTCCGATCTTACTTTCTTTTAGTACTATTCAACCAAGTTCTTATTTTTAGAGTGTTTTCCAAGTGATAGTTTTATTTAGTGTGCTAGTTCTTTTCCATTGTTACCTTTAAGTTTACAAGCATTTATTTTTACTCGTCATTTTAGTATTAATCTTTATTCTTCCATTTTACTCAACGACACTTTAATTACGTGCTAAATAGTTTAAAATAGACAAACAAACCAAACCATTCTCTTGATTTACCAAAAGACGATTGAGTCGCACTTAAGACCGGTTTTCAATTCGAAAAGATTCGGACGATAAAGATTTTATACCTAGCCAAAAGCGAAGTATTAGGTGTGAAGGTACTACTATCCCTCTTGACACTCATCAATTATTTGATCGAGTGTTAAGTAGTGATAGAGCTGTTCATATGATTCGTGGGGTTTCTGAGGAAGAAATAAAGTAGGCAATTTTTTCCATGGGTGATGATAAAGCTCCTGGTCCTGATGGCTTCTTTGCTGCGTTTTTTAAGAAGGCATGGGATATTATTAAGGCTGATTTTGTGAATGCAATTCGTGATTTCTTCCGGAATGGTAAGCTTTTAAAGGAGGTTAATCATACAATTATTGCTCTTATTCCGAAGGTTACTGTCCCTAGCAAGATTAATGATTATCGTCCTATTTCTTGTTGTATTAGCAAGATTATTGCTAATCGTATTAAAGGTGATCTTGATTTTTTGGTGAGTATTAACCAATCTGCTTTTGTGCTGGGTCGGAGAATCTCTGATAATATTATGCTTACTCAAGAATTAATGAGGAATTACCACAGGAATCGAGGGCCTCCTATGTGTGCTTTTAAAGTTGATATCCAGAAAGCATATGATACCGCTGATTGGAATTTTCTCTGTAATATCTTGATTGCGTTTGGTTTTCACACCACTATGGTAGATTGGATCATGGTATGTGTTTCTACTACTTCTTATTCGGTGAGTATTAATGGTAGTTTATGTGGCTGGTTTCGTGGTAAAAGGGGTTTAAGACAAGGAGACCCATTATCTCCTTATCTTTTTACTTTGTTATGGAGGTTCTTTCGTTGATTGTTAACCGTTCAGTTCGAAACGCGGAAGGTTTTCAGTTTCATCTTCACTGTGAGCAACAACGCATTGTTAATCTGTGTTTTGCTGATGATTTATTCTTATTCCCTAAAGGGCACATGGCTTCTATTCGTGTTATTATGGATGCCTTAGAAGAATTTAAGAATGTCTCGGGTCTTGTCCCTAGCATTCCTAAGAGTACGGTTTTTTATGTAATGTCCCAGTGGCATTGAAGGCGAGTATATTAGACATGCTACCCTTTAAGGAATGTACTCTTCATGTTCGTTATTTCGGTGTTCCTCTTATTTCATCGAGACTTTTAACTAGAGATTGTCGCGTGCTTGTGGAGAACTTGGAAGGTCGTATTAATAATTGGAAGAACAAGACGCTGTTGTTTGCAAGAAGGCTTCAGCTAATCCGATCTGTCCTTTCATCCATGCATATTTATTGGGCTTTTGTTTTCTTCCTTCCGGTTAGTATTATTCTTGATTTAGAGCAACTTATGAGAGGGTTTGTTTGGTGTCAAGGAGCTTTAAAGAAGGGGAAGGCCAAGGTTGCTTGGAATGCGGTTTGCTTGCCTCTTAATGAGGGGGGTCTAGGTATTCGTAAGATTGCTGAATTTAATATTGCTCTTATGGTATCTCATATTTGGTGTATTTTAACCCGTAAGAACTCATTGTGGGTAAAGTGGATCTATTCACATAAACTTAAAGTTAGAAGCTTTTGGGATGTTCCATGCCGTAGTGATGCAAGTTGGGGGTGGAGAAAACTTCTTAACATTCGTCCTTATATTCGTCACTTCATATGGTATAAGATCAATAACGGTAAAACTGCATCTTTATGGTTTGATAGGTGGGCTGACTTATGTCCTTTAAGAGACATCTTGTCAGCTCGAATTATATCTCGGTCAGGTTTTCGTGTCACGGATACGGTGTGCGATGGTATTATAGATGGGAGTTGGCGTTGGCCTGATGATCGGAGTACTCGGTTCCCGGATATCTATGCTATGGCAGTTCCTGCTATTGATGTATCTCAGGAGGATGAAGTCTTGTGGCGCGGTAATAATGGTATTCTCAATCATTTTTCGGTATCTCTTGTTTGGGATACTATTAGGTCTCGTGGTTTGGAAGTGTATTGGGCCCCTGCTGTCTGGTTCTCCCATTGTGTTCCTCGGCATGCTCTTCACCTATGGCTTGTTATTCGTTGAAAGTTAAAGACTCAAGATAGAATTCAAACATGGGATGTTGGCCCGACGGTTGATATCAATTTGCTTAGATGTCCTTTTTGTCGTATGACTCAAGACTCGCACACACATATTTTCTTTGAGTGTCCGTTTTCTTCCCAGGTATGGATCAGTATGCGTGGTTTGTGCAAAATGGAGAATGTTCCTCCTCGGATTGATGATATTATGATGTTTCTTATCCCGTTGGCTCAAGATACGTCGGTAGTTGGTATCCTTGCACGTCTTGTGGTGGCTGCAATGTCCTATTTTTTTGGCTTGAGCGCAATGCTCATTTGTTCAAGGGATCGTATATGAATGCGGATCAGCTTGTTGGCGTTGTTTGTAAAACTATTAGGCTGAAGTTGACTACCCTACGGTTTAGGAAGATTACTACTGCGTCGCGGACTCTTTTGGATCAGTGGAGGATGCCTGACTCGTGTTTTGGTTATGATGGAAGTGCCGGGTGAGGGTTGTACTCTTTTTTCCTTGTTCAAGGTTTTTCCCACTGGGTTTTCTTTGACAAGGTTTTTTAAGGAGGCAGACTAACTTGGAATCCCTTTGCTTCCATCTTGGTGTTTGGATGTTCGCATGGCTTCATGTTCTCATCTTGGTTCATGTCTAGTTTATTCATTTGATAGGCTAGGTTGTATTTCGGCATGTATTCTGCCTTGTTTACAAGCGTTTGCTTGAGGTGAATGTGGTACTCATCCACATTCCTTGTTCTGTAAACTGTTTTTTTGGTTAATATATTTACCGGGGTAACCCTTTACCAAAAAAAAAATTGTGCATAAAATCACGAACCTCCCTCACACTACCCAGTGTCACCCCAAAAACCTTCATATTCACTTCCATCTTACAAGGCTTCATACTATTGATAGTCGCAGCCTTCCCTCTCGCATCCATCTTAGCATAATCGTATGGTTCCATACCAAGATCTGAAACCCTAACCAGTGAGAACGATCAACAAACCCTATAATAATAAATAAAGAAAAAACGTAACCCTAATTTGCTATGACAAGAACGAACAAAACATAGAACAAGTCGTGCAGGTAACGAGTGGAAACATACTGAATAACGATCAAAACAAACACGACACCGAACTAGAATCAATAAAACAACGGCTTCTCTAATCGCACGCAGAACAAAAGTAAAAAGACCGATTAATAAACCCTAAAAAAACTTTCAACCAAATAAGGACTATGTTAACTCAAGATTAATCAAAGATTAATCAAGAAAACATCATCGTTATAAGGTATTGAGATTAACAGGGAATAGAAGATCGAATCAGGGAAGAGGGAGAATTTTCTGCCGCCATTAATGAACTAGGGTTCCCCTTTTCAATCAATCTTGTCATAATCACTACCAATCTTCTCATCATCACTAGGAGGCTTCTCATTGACATTCTTCACATTATCTTACCACTGTTATCATCACCAACAGCACCACCATTTCCATCCTTAAGCTCATCATCACCACCACTATCACTATTATCACTTTCATTGTCCCCACAACTACCCTTACTATCATCACCATCATTCTGATCATCATTATGATCATTCTGATCATCATTCTCAACATCATCATCATCGCTCTCATCATCATCATCTGAATTTTCATATTCAATCGGATTTATAAAATATGTGGCATACTTTTTGTGAAGCTCATGAAACTTATAATCATCCGGATAGACACCAACAGCTACCATCAAATACTCTTCCAAATCAACTCTCTCTTGACAAATTACTCTAAAACTTTCTTCAGCTTTGAGATACAAATCCTATACAAGTTTATGATTTATATCAAATGATATTCAAAGATAATAGTTCCATAAATTACATATAATTTAGGTAAATTACATGTAATTATACCAGAATTAGATGTAATTTATATAAATCAATATGTAATTTTGTTCCACGGCATAGAAAGTAAAATGAAATTATACAAACCTCTTTAGAAATACAATCACGAGAAACAAAACCTTATGTACTTTGTTGTTCATCTCTAGTCCATTCATCATTCAGTTCTAAAAGACCCATCACATGATCTTTTAGCTCTAGTTGCTCTCTTTTTCTCATTATAATTGTGCTCCATTTTTTGATGGCCGGACGATCTCGAACAACATGGAAGTTATCGAACTTCGTTGAATGTAAATATAAAAGCTGGAAAAAAATACATGTAAATAGCAGAACTTTAATTAATTTAAAAAACAATGAATCCAAAATTACATGTAATTTCATGTTGAATTACATGTAATTTCATGTTAATTTACATGTAATTTCATGTAATTCAACATGAAATTACGTGTAATTTAACATGAAATTACATGTAATTCAACAAATGTATGGTTAAAATTAAAAACTTGAATATACAAAATATATTGCATGATTTTAAAACTTACAATTAGGAAGGTAAACTGACCAAGGTAAGGATTTGTTGGTCTCTCGGGAAGTTCACTGTCTTCTAAGCATTTGTATATATACTCACACCAGTTAATCTCAGAAGCATTTGTATCTTCCCTAAGACGTCTAACAACATCCAAGCAAACTTCACCATTCAAAAAAGCAACTTTTCCCATTGTATTGGTAAACTGAGTAAGAAAGTTGACTTTAAAAAGGAAGTCATCTTTCTTAGACAAAACCAACTTTGCATCTATATCAGTAACTTTGATCTCCTTCCTTCCTTTGGGGAAAAACTGTTTAATCCAAAGTTTCACAAAATCATGGTCCAAGGGTCTTTCTTCTAAAGAAAATAAAGAAGGTCATTTGAAAGGAACACCTAACATTTCATGGATTTTTGATTCAGTTACCTTAATCGAGTCACTCAAATCCAATGTGAACATATACGTTTTCGGACTAAAGCATTGAATACAAAACCTTCCCAACCTTCATGGTAACTTTCATTGTGAACATCATTAAGTGAACTAAAACTCATATATGATAAAAAAATGCTTCATATTAACTACACGGCATCCACAAATTGCAAAAAAAAGAGAAGAAGAAGCCGCCCTTGGACGAATCGACGAAAAAGACTTAAGATACTCTTTGTGAGCAGCTTCTTCTGGCAACAACTGTTTTTCCTTTTTTATTCTTTTGTCAACACCACTACTCCATTCTCCCACATCTTCGGGCTTAATAACCTTCCACTTTTTCAATAACAAAACAGATTATTTTCATTCAAAGCTACTTCCTCATCCAACTCAACCTCACTTTTCCGTTTGACATCATCTAGCTTAACATTAGCTTTACGCTGAACAGGCCTAATATCCTTTGTAGGAACAATAGAGTCAACATTACGTTGCGCTTAACCGGCGCCTTGGCAGCAGCCTTGGAAGCTGTCTTGGCAGTAGTCTTTGGACCGGGCTTGGAGGCCTTCTTGATAAAAGCCTTGGAAGTCGGCTCAGCAACAACCTTGTAAACCTTAAAAGACAGCTTCTTAACACCCTTGGAAGGCGCCTTGAAAGTCCCCAAATCTAGCTTGAAACGATTAAGAAGGATAATTAACACAAGTAAATACTTTTCAGACGTAGTACTTTATTATTGTATAACAAGTATTACATGTGTTATGGATAACACAGTTTGAGGACAATGTGTTATGTACACTTTGGACAAAATAAAGCTAACTCAAGAACACAGGCATATTTGTTCTTTCTCTGAGTTCTAAAGAGTTAATGTGTGTGATCTAACAAAGTGAACAACATTAACTCTAGCCTACATATCCTATTTATAGTGGTACGAGGTTGACTTCTAGTACTGGTTGATGGTGACTACACAAAATAGACAATGTCAGACATCAGTCAGAAGATGCTCTTCTATTCTTGGTAGTCTGCCACAACACTTTAGGGAAATAGAGCTGACATAGTTTCCCTTTTCTTCATACCTTGTACTTTAGGCTGCATAACTTCCCGCCTAAACACTTAGGTATGTCCAAAGTGTACTGAGTGTTAACAGGGTATTGCCACCCATGTTAACAGTCAACCACTCAAAGTCCCTGATACATCTTGGCTGTTATCCAACACAGCCAATGAGTATGTCTTCAAGTAATCTTCGACTTCCTTGACAATGTTCCTGACATGGACTCCTCTGTGGTTGCTCATAGAGATTTAGAACTCTGTGAGTCTTGGGTTACTTGCCTGTATCCTAGGCACATGCAAGTTAATATCAAACAACTTAATGTAAGTTTAAATCTATGACTAAAGGAATTCTAACAAACTTAGATTCCCAACAATCTCCCCCTATTTAAACATAAATACAACTAGATCTAAATGAGTTATAGTAAGTGAGATAACAGCTTCTTCTTACACATAACAGATCTAACAAACAACTTCATACTTCATTAATACTTTAAAAAAATTTACAAGTACAACACATGAGTAAAACAAAATATGAGAGTAAACGTTCAGCTGTGAAAACTTTAGTAATCATCATTCTTGATTTTCTCTTCAACTTCAGCTATGTATGTTCTAGTATCTAATTCAGCCTTCAAAGCTTGGGCAAATTCCTTGGAGTACTCTATGTTAAGTTTAAGCACCTTCTGAAACATAAGAAGCCGAACAGTTGATGCAAGCCCTAGCTCATCTTCCCTTTGGCACACATATTGGCATCCCCTGTTCATGTAGGCCATACCTTTTTCAGGCTCAGTGTAGGTCTGACCATCAACAGGACCTACAGTCTCATTTCGAAGAATCAGGTTCCTGTGCATCCCATCCACTTGGATATCATCAGTCACAAACGTCTATTAAAGAACCTTTTCTTCTCAGCCTTTGTTGGTTCTGGTTCAAATAGCTGTGGAGGTGGATCAATTTTGAGATTGGTAGTTGTTTCTTTCAACCAGTTGAACTTAGCTCTCAGGGTCTTTAAGAGTAAGAAATTTGCCTATCCAATCATCTTTTTCAGCTAAAGCTTCAATATTAAACCATTCAGACAGACCAAGTGTCTTAAGTTTTAAGTCCTCAAATACATCCATGTTGGCATGTTGGTTATCTCTCCAAATAACCATTTGTGGGGTATGAGTTGATTTCTTAATAGTGTATTTGAACTTGGTGATTTCACCTGGAGCATATCTTTTGTTAACGCAGGCATCATAGTCAGCCTTTACCTTTTTCAAAGCCTCTACGCGTCTTATCTCCATTTCTCTTAGCCTTTGTCTTTGTTCCTCTCTGAGTTGAGGAGACATGGCTTTCAACTTGGCTTCATCCAGCTCTTTGGCTTTCTCGATTTCATTTAATCTTTTGAACTCAAGTGCTTGTTTCTTAATTTCTTCAACTGTTAAAGGTTTCTCATCAACTACTTTGAAAGTTGAGAATTGAGAGATTTTGGTAGTAGATCCTCCTCTCTCTAGCATCACAACTATTTTCTTTAGTCTGGCGTCTATGTCTACCATAACTATTTCTTTCCTTTTCTTCGAGACAGAGGATTCTTCACTTGTTTTTCTAAAAACTTCATAAGAGGTTTTTCCTTGTCTTTTAACAATGATTGATCTATTATGGGTATAGCAGGTAGTGTGGATAGCTTCTCCCCAGAATTGCTTTGGTAAGGCTGCACCATTCAGCATGGTTATAGCTGCTTCAATCAATGTTCTGTTTCTTCTTTCAGTTACTCCATTTTGTTCAGGAGTACTAGCTGAAGAGACGTTTTGTGATATTCCATTTTCATCACAAAAAGCTTCAAGATGTTGATTCTTGAATTCAGTCCCATTATCACTTCTTAGAGCTTTTACTCTAACTTCATTCATGTTTTCAACATGCCTGATGAAGGACATGATGGCATCAGCTGCATCACTTTTCCTTTTGAGGAAGAAAACCCATTTATACCTTGAGAATTCATCAACAATGACCAAGGTATATTTTTTGTGATTGATGGTCTGTGGTTTGACAGGTCCAAAAAAATCCATGTGAAGGAGATGTAAGCACTTGTCAATAGAGAATGATTGCCTGGTCTTAAAGGATGACCTGTGATGCTTTCCCTTAACACAAGCTGAACATGTCTTGTCTTTTGTGAAAGTCACAGGTGGTAGACCAGCAACCAAGTTTTGTGTGGCTAGCTTGTTGATGTTCTTGAAGTTGAGATGAGAGAGTCGTTTGTGCTACAACCAATTGATACTTTCAGAGGCTTTAGCCAGAAAACAATTTGAGTTGTCCTCTGAGCAAGACGCCATGTTGATGACGTACACATCTCTTCTTCTTGGTGCAATTAACACCACATCATTGTTATTGTTGAATATGGTTCCTTGAGTCTTTGTAAACAAAACCTTGTAGTCAGCATCACACAACTGGCTGATGCTGATGAGATTGTGCTTAAGACCATTCACATATGCAACCCTTGTTAATGTTATTCCATTGTAGTTAACTGAGCCATATCCCTTTGTGTCGCCTGAAGAGTTATCCCCAAACACCACTTTAGGACCAGGCTCTTTTGAATATCTGTGCAAGTATTGTTTGATTCCTGTCATGTGTCTAGAGCAGCCACTGTCTAGATACCAGACTGATTCCCTGAGATGTTTCTACATAAATATATAGAAACAGATTAGTTCCTATGGTGAACCCACTTTCCAGTAGGTTCCCTGAATTACTGATTAGCAACTCTTGAGTTCCTATAGAACTTGTGACGATGTGAAGGACAATTGGCTGTGTCATGGGTGTACCTTCCACAGATGTCACATCTTGGAAAGTCCATGTACTCATCTGAGTGGTGGTTTGTGAGACCACAATATTTACAGGGAGGGTAGGGTCTGTAGTTACCTGATGGTCTCCTAGTAGGCCGTTGTCTATCCCTAAAAGGTGTCTGAGATCTCTTAACAGCCATATGTCTATCACGATCTATGGTCATATGATGAGAATTTTTACACACATTACAATAAGGTTTGATAACCTTTTCACCTTTGGGTTCTCCTAGAATAGACTTTGGTTCAAAAGAAGTAGAGCATTCAGCGGAAGGCTTAATATGTTCTTTTAAGAGTTCTACTTCTTTCATCAAAGACAACAGGCGTTCTTCAGTTGAGGGTTCAACTTTGTTCAGAGGGTTTGTTGAGACAGGCTTATAGACATTTTGCTTAACAGATTGTTTTGCAGGTACAACAAAAATCTTAGCTGGAGGTGTCTCAACATCTGGTTTGAGTTCAGCCTTAGCTCCTCTAGAAGAGCTGCCGGGTTCAACACCAGATAGTTTAGGCAAATATGGTAAAGGTTCATTGTTATCTATAACCTCTTCAGAGACCGGTACATCAGCCATAAGTAGGTCAGACAAATGTATAGTCTGTGTGGACTTGAAAACAATCTCTTTGGGTTTCTTAAGGGCCTTCATTTTGTTTCTCTTTAGCAGTAACAACCCTAGATATGTCAGCTGGAACTTCATCACCAAGTAATTCATTTATAGTGAACCTACTGCACATCCATTTTTCTATAACCTTGTGTAGTTCAGCTACTTGATCATATAAGGCACTGTTTATTAAAGACAACTTATTAACCTCATTTGAAGAGTTATGTTTTTCAGAGCTAACATGTTTTAAAGTTTCACATTCAGCCTTAGTAGTCAATAATTCATGTTTAACAGAGTGAAATTTATCAAGCAGGTTCTTTCTTTGTTCCTCAACAAAGTGTAAGTCAACTATGGTATAATCAAGGACATGTTTACGTTCATCACTTTCAGACATAGAGATAAGCCTGTGTACCTTTTTCATTGTGATGTCAACCCATTGTCCTGATCTAGCATCTCCTTTACCAACAGCAGGTTCATCCTCAGCTATTGCCATAAATGCCCTGACCCTGGTAGTATCTTCTTCATTAGATGTCAGAGGCTCATCATTCCAATCATAGGCTTCAGCTACCAACCCTTTCTCTGTCCTTTCATCACCCACTCTCTTCTTCGACATAGATTCTAACTTCAAATTCATCTTTTCCAACTCAGCCTTTAGTGCATTGTATTTGTTTTTGTAATCCTTTTTCTCATTATCAGAGGAGTTGGGTTGGTGAGATGAGTTATTTTTGTGATTTAAACTTGTAAGGTTTGAATGATTAAGGATAGGATGGCGAGGATGTTTTTGTAGATGGACAGTCTTTTTGAAAATGTCCAAGTTTTCCACAGGCAAAGCAAGTCTCTTTGGATTTGTCAGTTTATTTACTAGCTGATCCTACTCTCCCTGACCTTTTATAGATTCTTCTTTGATTAGATAGTAAAGCTCTTTCATGAAACTCAGCATTAAGGTCTGTCAGGAATTCCTGGCTGCTACGAGTGTCTTCTTCAACATCTGAATCACTGTCATGAGTGTGTGAGGTGGAAATCAATGCTTTGGATGTTGCTCCCTGAACTACAAATCTTTTAGACTCAGATTTGTAAATGGTATCTATCAGCCCTTCTTCATAGTTGTATTTTCCATACAGCTGAGCCAACGTATCATTCTTGATGGAGTTATTGGCTCTCTGGGTCTGATTCATGCTCAATCATTTTTTGGGAAGACTGTTGACAAAGGTGGCGTTTACTTCAGCTTGTGCAATGGTGACTTCATTCATAGCAAGGTTGTTGAGAAGAATCTTCAGCCTTGTGTACGTCTGTTGTACCTTTTCACCTTCAAGTGCCTTGAAAGCATTAAACTGAAGTCTGAGTGCCTGAATCTTGCTTTCTCTGGTTTCAGAGAGTCCTTCGTGACCTAGGATGAGGTCTGTCCACATTTGTTTTGCTGTTGGACATTAGATTACTGATTTCATGATGTGTTTTGGAAGACAGGAAATGATAATACTTTTGAGACGTTTATCTTGGTTTGCCAATTTCCTATCAGCTGGAGTCCACTGTTCAAGAGGTTTGAGAAGAGGATTCTCATTAGTAGAGGTAAGCGCCATGGGAACATATGCTCCATATTCTAGAATTTCTAGAAGAAATGGTTCAAGTCCATCTAGATAGACAAGAAATTGACTTTTCCAACTTGCAAAGTCATCTTCTTCAAACACTGGTACGTTGGTAACATGGGATCCACCTCTTGAATCGAGAAGTTGAGGAAGATCGTCTTCATTTTGAGTGGGGGTTACTCTTGGTGAATTTGGAGGTGGTGGTGTGTTGTTCCCAAAAAGCAAATTAGGTGGTGGTGGGGTGTTGCTCGTTTCAGGCATGGTGGATCTTGATTATAAAACTTAGAACAATGTTTATGAAGGTTTTAATATCAAACACCGCTCTGATACCAACTGAAAGTCCCTAAACCTAGCTTGAAACGATTAAGAAGGATAATTAACACAAGTAAATACTTTTCAAACGTAGTACTTTATTCTTGTATAACAAGTATTACATGTGTTATGGATAACACAGTTTGAGGATAATGTGTTGTGTACACTTTGGACAAAATAAAGCTAACTCAAGAACACAGGCACAACTGTTCTTTCTCCGAGTTCTAAAGAGTTAATGTGTGTGATCTAACAAAGTGAACAACATTAACTCTAGCCTACATATCCTATTTATAGTGGTACGAGGTTGACTTCTAGTACTGGTTGATGGTGACTACAGAAAATAGAAAATGTCAGACATCTGTCAAAAGATGCTCTTCTATTCTTGGTAGTCTGCCACAAAACTTTAGAGAAACAGAGCTGACATACTTTCGCTTTTCGTCATACCTTGTACTTTAGGCTGCATAACTTCCCGCCTAAACACTTAGGTATGTCGAAAGTGTACTGAGTGTTAACAGGGTATTGCCACCCATGTTAACACTCAACCACTCAAAGTCCCTGATACATCTTGGCTGTTATCCAACACAGCCAATGAGTATGTCTTCAAGTAATCTTCGACTTCCTTGACAATGTCTCTGACATGGACTCCTCTGTGGTTGCTCATAGAGATTTAGAACTCTGTGAGTCTTGGGTTACTTGCCTGTATCCTAGGCACATGTAAGTTAATATCAAACAACTTAATGTAAGTTTAAATCTATGACTAAGGGAATTCTAACAAACTTAGATTCCCAACAATCTCCCCCTATTTAAACATAAATACAGCTAGATCTAAATGAGTTATAGTAAGTGAGATAACAGCTTCTTCTTACACATAACAGATCTAACAAACAACTTCATACTTCATTAATACTTTAAAAAAATTTACAAGTACAACACATGAGTAAAACAAAATATGAGAGTAAACGTTCAGCTATGAAAACTTTAGTAATCATCATTCTTGATTTTCTCTTCAGCTTCAGCTATGTATGTTCTAGTATCTAATTCAGCCTTCAAAGCTTGGGCAAATTCCTTGGAGTACTCTATGTTAAGTTTAAGCACCTTCTGAAACATAAGAAGCTGAACAGTTGATGCATGCCCCATCTCATCTTCCCTTTGGAACATATATTGGCATCCCCTGTTCATGTAGGCCGTACCTTTTTCAGGCTCAGTGTAAGTCTGACCATCAACAGGACCTACAATCCCATTTGGAAGAATCAAGTTCATGTGCATCTCATCTACTTGGATATCATCAGTCACAAAGGTTTCTTGAAGGAATTGAGTCATCCTTTTCCTTTTCTTCTCAGCCTTTGTTGGTTCTGGTTCAAATAGCTGTAGAGGTGGATCAATTTTAAGTTTGGCAGCTGTTTCTTTCAACCAGTTGAACTTAGCTCTCAGGGTCTTTAAGAGTAAGAAATTTGCCTGTCCAGTCCTCTTTTCAGCTAAAGGTTCAATTTCAAACCATTCAGACAGACCAAGTGTCTTAAGTTTTAAGTCCTCAAATACATCCATGTTGGCATGTTGGTTATCCCTCCAAACAACCATTTGTGGGGTATGAGTTGATTTCTTAACAGTGTATTTGAACTTGGTGATTTTACCAGGAGCATATCTTTTGTTAACGCATGCATCATAGCCAGCCTTTACCTTTTTCAGAGCCTCTGCGCGTTTTATCTCCATTTCTCTTAGCCTTTGTCTTTGCTTCTCTCTGAGTTGAGGAGACATGGCTTTCAGCTTGGCTTCATCCAGCTCCTTGGCTTTCTTGATTTCATTTAATCTTTTAAACTCAAGTGCTTGTTTCTTAATTTCTTCAACTATTAAAGGTTTCTCATCAGCTACTTTGGAAGTTGAGAATTGAGAGATTTTGGTAGTGGATCCTCCTGTCTCTAGCATCGCAGCTATTTTCTTTAGTTTAGCGTCTGTGTCTACCATAACTATTTCTTTCCCTTTCTTCGAGATAGAGGATTCTTCACTTGCTTTCTTCAGCTCTTCAGCATGTTTCAAGAATGCTAGCTGAGCTTGGTCTTGTACAGCTTTTGGTAGGGAGCTAACAGTGAATTTAAGTTTCTTAGCATTTGGTTCACCATCATCCACATCCTTATTGGTGTTATCCAAAGACATGAAATTTGATGAATCAGCTACTTTGTTATCTTGTTGCTCCCTCTTTCTTTCATCATCATCATCATCAAGTACAATGATTGGTGTGATGACTTGTGGTGGAATGGGTGTAGGGATGATGTTTTCAGCTGTACCTGTGGTAGTGTTGACAAGTTCTAGTTTTAGTAAGTCAACTTTCTCCCCCTCACGTTTAGCCTGTCTCTTGAGACGCTTGGCTGAACGTGACTAAAGGTATCTAGCAACCTGTTCAACAGATGTAGCCAATTTCTTTTGCATGTTCCTTGATCCTCTGGCAATTCTTAGAAGCCTGTTACAATTGCGATTCACAGAGCGATCAACATGTCCAACCAAATAGTGAGTGTGCCGTTTTTGCCTGTTTCACACAGCCTCAAACTCTTTGTATATCACCAACTCGTGGGCTGAAAGCATGTCAGGGACTTCTTTAATGATAGTATCTTTGATGCGAGTGGATAAGTGGCTAAGTCCCTGAGAAACTCCTTTTCTTGTGCCATCTTGAATGGGTTCAGTGACGGCATCTTTAATAGCCTGTGAGATTATCTTGGGAAAATTGGTTGTGAAAGTATGAATTTCAGACCCCATTTTATCCAACTTGCGCGACATGCGTTCAATATCCGAGGCGTGATGATAGGGCCTTAAACCATGAATGTTCAGGCTTTGTTGCTCATAGTCATCTTCCTTGGGAAAAAGATCAAAGTTGGTTTGTTGTGGATGATCGAATAACAGAAACTCTGTAGTGGGATCATACACAGCGGTTGGAAGCTCCTTTGTGACAGACGTAGCAGAAGTAGGAGTCACAACAGCTTCTTTTGGAGGAGGAGTTTGTTCTTTAGCTGGTGTGGACACAGCTGTGGCTTTGGGTGGTGACATAGAAGGCTGTTCATCTTCTTCATCACCCTCCTCCTCAATCATCCCCTTAGGGAGAATTTCATCATCTGGCATAGATTCAGGCTCAGATAGGCTTTTAATGAAGGCAAGCACATCATCTTCAGCATCTGGCATGGGCTCATCTTCTTTTGGCTGATCCTGAATCAAATTATCAGCTCCTTCAGCTGTAGCCCGAGAGTCTACATTTGGCTGTTCAACCTCAGCCTGCATGCAATTTGTGTAAGTTTGTAACAGGGAAATAGATAAAGGGAATGGTCGCCAGTTTGCTGTCCCAGAGAGGCTGAGGATGATTATTCAGCCACTCCAAAGGATAAATCCTTGGGATTCTTTTAAGTGTGAAAATAATGAGGTTAATGGTCGTTATTCGCTTCCCCTAGGAAAGCTGAGTGTGATTATTCAGCCCCCCCAAAAGGATAAATCCTTTGGGACTCTTTTGTCTGTGAATCATATATGGTTAAGATCGCCTGTTACGCTGCCCCTAGGAAAGCTGAGGGTGATGATTCAGCTCCCCCTGAAAGGATAAATCCTTTAGGATTCTTTTATTTATGAAAAAGATGTAGTTAAAGATCGTCATATTACGCTATCCATAGGAAAGCTGAGGGTGATGATTCAGCTCCCCCTAAAAGTTAAACTTTTGTGATTCATTTTCTGAGGGAACCTAGAGGTTGTGTGAAGTACAACTACTCTAGGTCGAGACATATAAGTATGAAGGTTGTTGTTTGCCTGAATAATGTCTAGAGGGTGCAGGGTCATCGGGGTGCTCTATAAACACAAATGAATCACTCCCTGGTGCAAAGACAGGGTGCACAGAAGTCTTAAAAGATTTCTAGGTGCATACAATAACTTACAAATGTAAAAAAGATACATTAATTTATCATAAGAAAGAATAAATTTACTTTATGTTCATAAAATAACTTACAAATGTAAAATAACTTACAAAGCAGCCTGTTGGAAAGAAGTGCCTTAATGGCATTCCAGTCTCTTGGAAAGACTCTTCGTAATTGAGAATTGAGGAAAAGCAATCCAGCACGTTTACATCAACCCAAATACCAGGAGCTAGAGTTTCAAAATTTAAATGAATTCGAAATAATTTGTGTCCAAAAAATGCTTCAAACACATATTCACTGTTTAAAAGAAAAAATAAATACATAAAAAGCATTGTCTTGTGATTAAGTAAAGTTACATATGATTTAAGTAAATTATATGTAATTCATGTTGAATTACATGTAATTTACCTAAATTACATGTAATTAATGTTGAATCACATGTAACTCTAATTGAATAATATTAATTTATATATAATGAGAATGAAAATAACAACTCACGTCTTATCACCCTACATTGCAAACACATGGGATCCCAGGAGAAAATCATTTCTAGTAAGTTTCGGAAGAACTTTTGTCTTTTTGTTCACATAAGGACATATCAAGAATGCCGAAGGTTTTCCAATTCGCTTCCCAGGACTTGGACTAGGATTGAAAACACGAACTGATGATATTCTTTCAGGAGTAGCAGGGGCATCCTCATCAACAGGGGCATCAACTAGAACATTGTCTTGTGGTTCACCATTTCGACCATGTTGACCCTGAATAAATAATAATCAACATACTTAATATACATTAAAAAATAAACTTTAGAAAAACAAAAAAAAGTCTGAAACTTTTAGAATAATACTCATCGACAAGGCGATCAACCACATTTCCAACCATTTTTATATTTGCATCTAACCAGTGTGAAAATGAATCCGGTGTATCATTATCTCAAAATCTTCATCAACTTGATCTTCATCACATTCTTTTTCAACATCAGTTTCTTTTTGAAGAAATGTCTCTCCAATAAGCACTTGTTCAATTGGTTGTTCATTTCTAGTAGGCACGTCATCAAACTCTGTGCCAAAAAAGAGGAGTTTCAAACTAATTTGAAGATCTTCACTAGCAATCTTGTCATAATCACTACCAATCTTCTCGTCATCACTAGGAGGCTTCTCATTGATATTCTTCACATTATCTTACCACTGTTATCATCACCAACAGTACCACCATTTCCATCCTTAAGCTCATCATCACCACCACTATCACTATTATCACTTTTATTGTCCCCACAACTACCCTTACTATCATCACCATCATTCTGATCATCATTACGATCATTCTGATCATCATTCTCAACATCATCATCATCGCTCTCATCATCATCATCGCTCGCGTCATCATCATCGTCTGGATTTTCATATTCAATCGGATTCATAAAATATGTGGCATACTTTTTTTGAAGCTTACGAAACTTATAATCATCCGGATATTCACCAGTAGCTACCATCAAATACTCTTCCAAATCAACTCTCTCTTGACAAATTACTCTAAAACTTTTTTCAGCTTTGAGATACAAATCCTATACAAGTTTATGGTTTATATCAAATGATATTCAAAGAGAATAGTTTCATAAATTACATATAATTTAGGTAAATTACATGTAATTATACCAGAATTACATGTAATTTACATAAATCAATATGTAATTCTGTTGCACGGCATAGAAAGTAAAATGAAATTATACAAACCTCTTTAGAAGTACAATCACGAGAAACAAAAACTTTTGTACTTTGCTGTTCATCTCTAGTCCATTTATCATTCAGTTCTAAAAGACCCATCACATGCTCTTTTAGCTCTAGTTGCTCTCTTTTTCTCATTATAGTTGTGCTCCATTTTTTGATGGCTGGACGATCTCGAACAACATAGAACTTATCGAAATTCGTTGAATGTAAATACAAAAGCTGGAAAAAAATACATGTAAATAGCAGAACTTTAATTAATTTAAAAAACAATGAATCCAAAATTACATGTAATTTCATGTTGAATTACATGTAATTTCATGTTAAATTACATGTAATTTCATGTTAAATTACATGTAATTCAACATGAAATTACATGTAATTTAACATGAAATTACATGTAATTCAACAAATGTATGGTTAAAATTAATAACTTGAATATACAAAATGTATTGCATGATTTTAAAACTTAAAATTAGGAAGGTAAACTGGCGAAGGTAAGGATTTGTTGGTCTCTCGGGAAGTTCACTGTCTTCTAAGCATTTGTATATATACTCACACCAGTTAATCTCAGAAGCATTTGTATCTTCCTGAAGACGTCTAACAACATCCGAGCAAACTTCACCATTCAAAGAAGCAACTTTTCCCATTTTATTGGTAAACAGAGTAAGAAAGTTGACTTTAAAAGGAAGTCATCTTTCTTAGACAAAACCAACTTTGCATCTATATCAGTAACTTTGATCTCCTTCCTACCTTTGGGGAAAAACTGTTTAATCCAAAGTTTCACAAAATCATGGTCCAAGGGTCTTTCTTCTAAAGAAAATAAAAAAGGTCCTTTGAAAGGAATACCTAACATTACATGGATTTTCGATTCAGTTACCTTAACGAGTCACTCAAATCCAATGTGTTTTCTTTTGGGTAAAGGGTTACTCCGTTAAAATTGTATTAATCACGGAAAATTGAAGTACAATGGAATGTGGCTGACTACCACTCAAATTCAATGTGAACATATACGTTTTCGGACTAAAGCATTGAATATAAAACCTTCCCAACTTTCCTGGTAACTTTCAATGTGAACATCATGTAGTGAACTAAAACCCATATATGATAAAAAAATGCTTCATATTAACTGCATGGCATCCACGAATTGCAGAAAAAAGAGAAGAAGCAGCCGCCCTTGGACGAATTGACGGAAAAGACTTAAGATACTCTTTGTGAGCAGCTTCTTCTAGCAACAACTGTTTTTCCTTTTTTATTCTTTTATCAACACCACTACTCCCTTCTCCTACATCTTCGGGCTTAATAACCTTCCAATTTTTCAATAACAAAACAGATTATTTTCAGTCAAAGCTGCTTCCTCATCCAACTCAACCTCCCTTTTCCGTTTCGCATCATCTAGCTTAACATTAGCTTTACGCTTACCAGGCCTAACATCCTTTGTAGGAATAATAAAGTCAACATTACGTTTGCGCTTAATCGGCGCCTTGGTAGCAGCCTTGGAAGCTGTCTTGGCAGCAGGCTTTGGACCGGGCTTGGAGGCCTTCTTGATAAAAGCCTTGGAAGTCGGCTCAGCAACAGCCTTGGAAACCTTAAAAGACAGCTTCTTAACACCCTTGGAAGGTGCCTCAACAGAATCCTTGGAAGCTTTAGAAGCCGGCTTGTTAACAGACTTGGAGGCAGACCTTAGAACAAGACTAGACTTTGGCTTCCCACCTGCCAAACTCGTCTTGGAAGCCACCTTGGGAACAGATTTAAGAACTGGTATCTCTGTTGAAATTTGTACACCTTTCATCTTGTCCTTAAAGATATCAGCAACCAATATATTCTCGAGCGAATTCGTATCAATAAACAGACTCTCCTCATTTACTAAAGCTGGAACAACCCCACTAGCAACTACACTCTCCTTATTTGCTAAATCTGGAACAACCCCACTAGCAACCACACTCTCATTATTTGCTAAATCCGGAACAACCGCACTAGCAACCACACTCTCCTCATTTACTAAATCTGGAATAACCCCACTAGCAACCACACTCTCCTCATTTAGTAAATCTGGAACAACCCCACCAGCAACCACATTCAATGAAATCCCCTCGTCCACAATCAAACCAGAAACAACCGATTTAATATTCTCAGTATTTTCCTCAACCAAATCCATCTTAGTCATAACCTCATTACCTACAGCATCTGAAACATTAGCTAACTTATCAAGATGCCCAAGACTAGCATAATCGAATATAGGATTCAGACTCTTTCCCTTGAAAAATACCTACCAAAAAACCTCTACTTCCACGCCTACCTCTCGGAGAACCTCTGTAACCTCTACCTCTACTACCTATAGACTACCTCTACTACCTATAGTTATACCTTCTATCTCAGTACCAACGTCACTTATAATGGAGCTAAAAACACCTGAAACAAAAAAACATAAAAATAGCATCAGTAAACTCATCAAAAAGTAGCATATAATAACATGTAAGTTAACTATTCCACATGAGAATTAAATATAATTAACAATAACAAATTTAAATGTAATTCTGTAAATTACATGTGTTTTAGGTTGAATTACATATAATTCCATAAATCACATGAAATTCACTTAAATCACATGTAATTCCATGTGATATAGCCTAAGTGGTAATCATTTTTATTTATAAAATGCAACTTCTTAGAACTGAAATCAGCATCTAAACAATGTTTCCGCAACGCTAGTTTACATCAAATTCAACTTCTAAACATGATATCGACATCTATACCAACGTTATCATTTTATTAGGTTAAACCCTAAACCCGATATCAACATCTATACAATTTCTAAATACACAAAATCATTCCAATCACAAATCATTTAGGGCATACAGTGGGAGTGTTGGGGGATGTATAAACCTCAAATAGTAACAACAGATCAAATAGCAACAACACAAAACCTACAAAAACCTTATCAGAAAACCCCTAACACACAAGAACCCCTAAACCTTATCAATATTCAGTTGATACATAGATAAATAACAAAAACCCATAAAAACCTTATTAGAATCAGAAGTAGAAAATAATAAAAAAAAGAAAGCAGATCCATATGCAATTGATACATAGATAAATAACAAAACACAAAAGAACCTAAAAAACTTACCAGGACCGGAAGTAGGGAACAAAGAAGATTTCGGCAATGGATCCACTCTAGAAGCATTTATTTCATACCGTATATCCATAATTGGTCAATAGATCTAAGGGTTTTGATAAATCAATTTGGGATCTAGGGTTTATAGAGTGTGTGTGTGAATAAAGTGTGTGAAATGAAATGAGGGAGACGATTTTTGTTTTTTGTTAAGATACGAAACTGGATTTGGGGGCGGAGTGAAGTTACGAAATTGCCCTTATTGATTTAATCTGGACCATCCAATCATTTTTAGAATAGAGGGTGGAGATGGAGGGAATCAATCTTTTTTGTGTGATAGTTCCTTACGAAACCTTTGTCTATCATAGATTTGCATACACTTTATTTTATTTATAAAAAATAAATAAATAATAAAATTCGCTGGCGTTGGCTGTTATTTACACTGCACCAAACCGTGTAATACCAGGACACTTTAAGGTCCCTCGGTGTAATAGATGACCAAACCTGCTGCACAGAAAACCTAGCAGCCATGGTATTACCCACATGCCACATCAATCTATCCGAATCAAAAGCACCAATATGACCAATACAAGAATGCAAAATAGGATATTTTGAGAGCAAAAAGATCGAAGTGTTTTTTTGGGTAAAAGGGACTAAACCCCGGTAAAAGATATATTACACCAAAAAACATTGAAGTACATATGGAATATGGCGGAAGTACCACATTAACCTCAAGCACAAGCGCTTGATAATCACCTAAACTAGTGTATATGACATGCCATACACACTTACAAAGCTAGAAAATAACAACTCACTTTACTAACAAACATAGAAGGATTATGATTTAACTTTAGCCTTGTCCCTCTTATCATGGAAGAGGTTAGCAGACTCATCATAAATATTCTCAAAATCTTCCTCGTCCGATTCGTTCAGAATGTTATAAGCATTAGATGCAGCAACACCACTAATGTTCCAAGGATCCTTCGCATTTTTAGGAACAGATTTAGTCGATGAAGGTATATCAGCAATCTTAGAAAGCTTCTTTGGGACCACTTTAGGTGGCATATTCACTTAAGGAACATAAAAAGTATTCGTTCCTACATGAATCCCTCCATTCCTCTTCTTACCTCGTTTCTTACGAGTCACTGTTTTAAAACGATCATTGGCTTGCTCACCAACATTTTGCTCTCCTAAAACAGATGTATCAAGAATACTGACCTTAACCGATTTGGGGCATACATCATGATCACGGCCAAATATTTTGCAATGAACACACCGAGGAGGCTTCCACTCATAATCAATGGTAACTGTCTCTATTGTGTACCCAGAACCATCAACCAAAGGAACACCAAATGATAAACTCTCCTTGAGCTCCACAACCGCATGAACTTCAATCAAACATCTTGCAAAGCTACTCCTACCCCAAGATTCAATGCACATAGCACTAGTAAAAGCATCAAGCATAATTGGCTTACCAATATGGGATGCGATGATACTAAGACCATCCTCCGAGAAAACCTGTAAAGGAACATCATGAATCTTTACCCATACCGGGATGCGGTTAGCTCCTCCTTTTGTAACCTTGTATCTAGATTCCATTGCTTGAGAACAATTGGAATTTTACGAATCATCCATGGCACATTCTCAATCACCTCCTCCATACCCTTCTTTGTTTTAAACTTAAAAAAGAAAAACCCTTTCTTATTCAACATAATCATGCTAATCCCATATTTACCCCAGTTTTGACGTGTAAAATATTCGACCACAGGAAAAGCAAGACGTTTACCAAGGAAATATCCATACAAAGTATTCTCAAAACGATAATTTACCTCATTAACAACTCGAACCGACATATTAAATGCCACATTTGTACCCAAATCTGGTGTAACAGATTGTATAAACCTAAAGTTAGCCTTAGGGTTACAAGCTGTTGTCGACGACCCATTAGCAGCCATCTCATTGTTGCTATTAACAACCACATCGGTCTGCTCATCCCGCACCTCAAGACTAGCTGAAACCTCTTCAATATCACAAGCCGTAACAAGATTAATCTGATCCATTTGATTTGCATCATTCAAAACAGTATTAACCATTGTATCAACCGGAGAAAACCCACCCATACCATCAGTTTGGCCCGAGATGTGAGTGGTATTCTTTGTACCTGTCGTGGACGACTCAACAGCATCAGATCTATGGTTAACACTAGTGCTTCGATCATTCATCATTGTAACCCTAACACCAGCATAATTAACTATATTAGGGTTTTGTATAACCCTAACAACGTTTGATCCATTAACCATATTAGGGTTTTGTATAACCCTAGCAGCGTTTGATTCAGCCATTGTTTCCCTTAATCGCTTCATTCGTGCCGTCAATGAATCAACATTAGCATTTTGAATTCCTTCCATAATCAAATAAACACAGCAGCCAACAACTCTAATAACAAACCCTAGTCAAGAGACGAGGGTTTATGCGCCCACACAAAACAACACTAACCAGCAGCCATAATGAGATCTTCTAATTAGTCTAGTTTAAAACCCAATATGCAGGTCACCATAATCGTACCAAATTCAAAACCCTAAATCACGTAAAAACCTAATAACAACTATGGAACCTTAAAAAAATGTGGTATTGTGTACAAATTAGAGATTCAGTATATGATAACAACGTTTATAGGATTAGATAGAGGAGATTAGGATTGAAAACGAAGAAATAGAGATTCAAAAAAGGCGGCGGCTAGATGTAGGGTTTTCTGCCATTAGCTTTTGGGATCGGTGCCAAAAAAAATATCAAAGTGTTAGCTTATTATCCATCTTCTTTTGCTTATTTCTTCATCTAAACTTCTATTTTTCTTATAATCTGGTTTATTATTGGAATGAGTTACTATGACTATTTTCTAAATAAGTTGATTTATATAAAATTTTGAAATAAGCTTTATCATATTTTAAGCTTATTGTGGGCTTATATTTTGAAGTCTGTCTTATTAAGATTTTTAAGCTTTTTTTAATCACATAAGTTTTAAGCCTACGCTTACTACTTATTTATAAGCTATCATTTTAATTCTTTTTCTTTATCAAAACTAATTGGAACTTGTAGCTTATTTTGGGTGCCTTTTTCAAATAGCTTTTTGAGCTATTTGAATCACGTAAGTTCTAAGCTTAGGCTTATTACTTATTTATAAGCTTATTTCAAATTTAGTATTTTAGCTTTTTAATTAATTTTACTTTATTGCAATTTAATTTATGTCTTTAATTTACGCAGTGAGTTTAATTATTATAGTTTAATGTTATTATTCATGACTCTTATCCTTGATTAAGTTATAAAAATTGTTGCTTTTTAATAAGATTAGTGTAGATCTTTTAAAATTATTCATAAAAATTAAACTTCTTTAGAAAATTAAAAATTAGTGTATTTCTATTAGTTTTTATCTTAAAAGTTAAATCTTTTTATAAAACCTCAAATTGATTAGATAAAATAAAGATATTTGCTTATTATCCTAACCATTCTTGTGTTCACTTTGTCTCCGTCGAAAAAGATGTAAATCGAATTATGGAAGGGTGAAATCATGGGCAAGATTTCATCATGGTTTGGTCTTACTAGATTTGTCTAGAACTTGTAGAACTAAGTTTTATTGTGAGCATTTGCATCAAGTAAGTTTTCATTTAATTTTTCCTTTAAATCATTTTAGTTTAACTAAGAAGATTAAATTAGTCTAAAACATTTTCAAAAACTTTTTAAGTTATAAAAATCGTTTTTAGAAAATATAAGAATTAGTTTCTTTTTGTTTAAGAAAGTTAGATAAGCTTAATTTAAGTTTAAATATTTCACTTTTTTGTGATTGTTAAGCTTATTAGTATATACAGTTTCAAGCTTTATCATCTAAAAAGCTTAATAAGCCATAAAGGTTAAAGTTCTACACTTTGATCTAAAAGTTTATCTTATCAATTTATTTTTGTCACTTTTGTATTTTCTTTTACGTGCTTTACGTGATTGCATTTGGATTTCATTTGCATCTAGCGTAATTAAAAAAATTTAAATTGTAGTCAAATTATCTTGCATCTTAGATTTAATTTACCTTTATTAATTCTGCGTATTAGCCTAATACTTACGTGAATTATTTGCGCTTTTGATTTTTATATAATCTTAGCCTAAAATATTATCCCCATTCAAGTGTAATCCGGAAGCGTCTACGTATTTCAAATTCCCACACATGTGACTTAACGACTAGTATATGTAAACAACCTCGACATCAGTTCCCTTTCTAAAAGCATCTTATTTTTCCAAAGCCATACATAGTTTCTCCCCTATTACATAATTTTAAATGGGGATTACAAGTTGAATATTTTTTTGCTATATCTTCCTTAAAATACCATGAAGGTTCACAAATATGGTTATCAATTTTATTAACTCTGGGATCAAGGGTCTCATGCGTACGCTTCTTTCTACATTTAATGATATCCTCATAAGTGCTTACTTTATCTTTTTTAAGAATTTCATAACTGGATATATCTTCATTAGTTTCTAGAATATCAAATCCCTTATTCTTTTATACTCCATTTACCATGAAAACTTGTTATGAGGGGTTTGTTCTTTCCTTAATGTTTCCACACATATCGAATACAACCATATCACTTAGGTTCCTTACGATATTTCCCTTGATGGATTTAATCCTTACATGAGCATTAGCTAAAAATGATCTACCTAGTATCATTGTTTCATTTCGCTTTTCATACATATCTATGACAATAAGTCAACCAAAAACAAGTACTTAACAATTATAACTAAGACATTTTTAGCCATCTATGAGGGTGTTATTTTTGACATGTCAACCATGTCTACTACTTTATTAGTGATTTTTAAATTACCTAAGTTTAATTTATCAAACATATTCTTAGGCATCACATTAAGACTAGCACCTAAATTTGGTAAATCATTGGTAGTAAAATTACCTACAGAATAAGGGATAGTAAACTTTCCTAGTTTAGGTTCCTTAGGTGGTATCGGACATGGTATATCACTAGGCAACCCTTCACTCTCCTCTTGCTTCTTCTTGTCATTGATAAACAAACATTGAATTTTTTTCCTTTGCTCCTATGCATTAATTTCCTTCTCAACTTGGTTTAGTTGGGTCTCTAGGCTCTTAAGAGATGCAATCTGATTCATAAGATTAGTGACAGATTGTTCCTACAAGCTCTTCATTTGTTCCTCCACTCTTGTATTTCTTTTGGCATATTCCTCCAAATGTCTACTCAAAAGTTCTTCTAGACTTGGTTTTATTTCTCCCATAGATGGTTTGTTATCAAGTTTTGTTAAGTAACCTGGTGGTCTTACACGATATTTGTTGTTCCGTACCAATATGGGTACGTTCGTAGATATCACAACCAACTTGAATAACATGCACTTTTCCTTCAACTTCTTCATGTTACGCCCCAAGTTGTCTAGTTTATTTGTAATGGCAGCCAATATGTCATAATTGTTGCCCATAATCTTCCTCTTTGATCCATCATGCCTCTTTAGTGAGTGGTTTGTCCTTTCCTGTACGATCAAAGCATCCTTTGGAGTCATGCTAAGAATAGGAACTTGAGAATATAAAGTCTGACGAGTGATGCTATTAAACCCTTAGTAGAATAGGTGTACCTTTTGATGCACATTTAAATCGTGAGTCAGATAATTATATAATAACTCATTATACCTATCCTATGCTGGTACAATAACTCGTCACCCTTTTGCTTGAAACTGTGAATCTCTTCAAGCAATTTAGCTATCCTAGAAGGTGGGTAGTATCTTTGAATGAATGCCTTCTTTAATGATTCCCAAGTTAGGATCGATCCAGATGGTAGGTTGTCCAATCATCTATTCGCGGATCTAGTCAGTGTTATCAGTAATAAGCGTAGTAGAACTAAATATTTAGAGACATCTGGATTATAGAAAAGGCTTATATATTAGAAAACCTTTTCCACTTGTTTATGAGTGATATGAGCAAAAACGCATATCAATTAATCAACAAATCACCCTAAAACACAAGGAAAATACCTAACTTTTGTGCTATAAAGCGAAATTATGTGGTATGTTTTGTGTTTGTGTATAAATAGGTAAGAAGGATACATTTTCAAGCAAACAAGAAGAAATCAAGCTTATTTGGATGAAAAAGACAAAGAGGAATCAAAGATCACAAGACTTTAAAGATAGAGGACCTATCTTGACAACACTCCAAAGTTGAAGGACTCAAAGTGTAAATTTGTCAAAGTCAAGATTCAAGTCAATTATGGTCAACTCCAAAGTCAACCAAGTCAAAGGGTTAAAATAGACAAGTATGCAAGTGGAAGGACCAAAAATGCCATTAAAATGAAGTTCCTAGCTCATTTGGATATTCTGCCTAAGTATAAGGATTTAACTTGCCAAAAATTATCAAAGAATAGCTTTAATCCGTGTGGAGGAGTTATTATCCAATGAGAGTGCAAGAAAAGGGTGACACGGATTGTCAACAAAGTCTGCCACCTTACCAAGCTCATTTATTGAGCCGACTTGCTACAGTCAACTCCACTACTTGTTTTCTAACCAATGGGAAGCTTAAAACCAATATTCAATTTATCTACAAACGGATAATGATCCGTGTGCTTATCTCTCGCCCAATCCCAGCTTGCCACGTGGCATCTTCTTCAACAAAGAAACCCAGGAACGATTTTAAGCTACACTGAATTTCAAGAAATTATTTCTATATGAAACCTACTCGTTTGCAAGTGAGAATGCATTGGTAACACTTAATCAAGCTCAAACTCAAGGAATCAAAAATCCCCGATTCATGAGGAACACAAGAATTTTCAATTAACCAACTCAGGACACCTGGCAGCCTACTATTGATGGGGATACGTCATTAACCCCAACAACTTCTCATCTCTTGTCTATAAACAGGGAATAGATCTCTCATTTGATGTATGTAGCTAAGTGTGAAAATTTCACACACTTTCATTTTTCTCTCTCAATCTAGCTAGTTAGTTGTTAGTTTAACAAACTCAAGAGCCTGACAAACTCTTGAGTTAGTTATAGTTAGTTATAACTTCCTACCTAATTCTGTAACTACTTTTCACATTCAAAGCAATAAAAATCCCTCCTTTTCCTTCAATCTTCTTATCAATCTCTGCATTACTGTTGAACTTTGTGTTGTTATGAGTTGCTTGTGATCACATTTGATCATAAGGAGCTTATTGTGAAGAATTATAGTTGTTCCTGTTGATCCAGTAGCTGAGTTGATTTTGAAGCAGATTTTTGGGTAGATATGATGATGATGATGAATGTAGATGGTTAATTTGTTGATTTTAGTGCTAAGGTGGTGGTTTAGCACTGTTTAGGAGGCTCAATGCCTACCTACTCCATCAGTGGAGGCACATTGCTAAAAGGCTTCAAGCTCTTGAGTTTTGTTCCACTAAATAGTCTTATGCATGCTACATTCTAGTGTAAATACTACTTGTTGCTCTGATCAAGTATGATTAGCATGATTTTAGCTTGATTCTGGTAGTTGAGATAGATCTTATTGAATTGTTAGCTTGTTACCTGATTTTACTAGTTTTTGTCATCATTTCATCAGTTACTTAGCTTGATTTAGCATTTTGAGTCCTAGCCTGTTATCTTGCCTATTCTTGGTTCATTTGTGCTTAATATTGATCAATAAGTTTGTGTAGGTATTTGTCTTAGCTCAGATAAATCATTTGCTTAAATTCTCTTTACAAAAGTTGTTCAAATTTCAGTAAACTGGTGTTTGGATTTGTAAACATTGTGTAGTTAAAGTTTGGTAAACTAGTTAATCTTTGCTCATTTTTCATCCTTTAGTCTGTTAAAACAAGTTTGAGTAGTTTTAAAGTCAAAAATATGGTCAAAAGGCAAATGGCTGTTAAAAGGTTTGGGTCAGTTTTGCTATACTAGTTCATAAAAAAGGTAGCCATTTTCAATCTCTTAGCATTTGTTCATTACTTGAATAAAATCAGTCAAACCAGTTTCCACTTGTCATTTAACATCCAAAGTTTCATTGTTGTAAAGGAAATTCTACAATATCTCAATTCAAGTGAGAAATTAGCTTTTTCATAAGCACTTAAGTAACATCAAGTTTTTGTAATAAAAGTGCATTCTGATTTCTTGAACTGGCAAATCCACTTCATAAATCTTGCTATTTTCTTTCACAATCTTGTTTAGGAACTTGTCTTGAGTAGATCTGGAAGTTTTCAGCTTTTTCAATTTTTTGGTCAAACTTGGTCAATAAGCTAGTTTCAGCTTATTTGCAATTTCCAGCTTTAATACTTGATCATTTTCAATAAGAAAGGACATTCCAGACTCTCCATAGACTGATTAACAAGATTTAGCTTAAAAATATGTTTGTGCATGTCTAGCTTTTCAGATAGCTTATTCTTGGCTTATTGAAGTTGGCTTATTTGAGTTTTATTGCATTTCAAGCTTTTCCTTGTACTAGCCTAAGTGATTTTGGATTTTAAGCAGTTTAAAATTGGTTTGAGCTTATTTGGTGCATTTTAGAGCTTATATGAGCTTATTTGTCCAAGTAACCCATTTTTGATTAAATAGTCCATTTAATTGCACATTAGTCCCTATACTTTGTTCCTGTTTGTATTGGTAGCTAATCTTCCATGTTATTAGGGTTTGCTTAATTTCAGTCCTAACCTTTTCTATACTTGTCATTTTCAGTTAAGTAGTTTTAAAAGTTGTTACATTTTGTTAGTAGTTTGTTACAATTTGCATAATTAGACCTTATATTTTCTGATTTTTACATTTCAAGCAATTTAATTTCAGTTACTTACATTTTTAGCACATTATTTCCATAGATTTACAATTTTGTCCTTTTGTGAATAAAAACTTGATATGTGCTGATTGTTTTACGGATACGTAGCTTACTATTTTTCACATTTTTACGTGCTTGCTTAAATAGACATAGAAAATCCAAATAACCCTATCAACCAAAAACGATAATAAACCTGATTTTGTTAGGACTTTCAATTGGTTAAGAATTGAGAGAAACGAACTTCAATTTACACAATTTCAAATGGCGCCGCTGCCGGTTCTTTGACTTTACGAGAGACTATCGATTGACGGTTTTCATTGGCTTTTGGGTTTCGTTCACCTTGTGAACGTTATTTTTTACATATCATAAATAAAAAACCATAAAAAAATCAAAAATATAAAAATATAAAAACTAAAAAATAACAAAAACAATTCTTTTCCTAAGGAATTGATCAAAAAAATTAAAAAATCAAAAAGCAATCTTTTTCTTAAGAGATTGCACCCAAAAATATATATTATTGGATTTCCTCGGTTTTTATGTACATATAGTATTTTCTTTAACAAACCCCAATAAATACAAAAATATTTTCTATATATTATTATATGTAAATACGTATACGTATAAGAACAACCAATACACATATTCTCCATAAGTATTGCCAAGGCAATACACCGTGTTGAGGGGCGTTCTGGTCCTTGACACGCGTATCGATCAAATTCAATAAAGCAAGAATAGATAAATACTTCCAATAAGCAATAATTCTAAGAATACAAACTACAAAGTGAATAGAAAGGCGATGTGCTATAAAATGTCATCTAAGGGTCAATAGGTACTTAAGTGCTTCGCGCCACCTAACCCCCCGTTCACTAGCGAGTATTCTAAGAAGGAAGGCTTCATTGGGGGTCTTGCACCCAAGTAGTAATTACGTATTTTATACTTTCTTATGGATATTTCATATTGAAACTCGAAGAGGATAATCCTTTTCTCTTCAAAGTCAAACGAGAGCTTCTATCTCATTCCTCGTATTGAGTTGCATGCTCACTCGCGGGCGTGCACAAATACCGACTGGTGTACAACCCCTTCCTCCGAAAAGGAAGAAAAAGAGAAAGAGTAGGAACACCACCGTCCATCAAGCCGATCCCGAGAATCGTGCTTTGATCCATACACATCAAGAAGCCATGGCCGGAGTTGATACTCGACCTTTGATGGAGCACTTGCAATCCAATGTGCAAGGATATGCCGATGCTATCAAGATACCCGATATTCCCGCAAACACATTTGAGCTAAAAACATCTATGATTAACTTGGTTTCAAATACACCATTTTATGGGAACAAGAATGATAATCCACATGATCACCTTAAGAAATTTCTTGCTCTTTGCAAGACCATTAAGTACAATGGAGTTCCCCATGATGCCATTAAGTTGATATTGGTGCAATTTTCACTAGAGGGTCCGACTAAGAATTGGTTAGATACACAACCACCCGAGAGCATTACCACATGGGATGGTTTCACTAAGAAGTTTTTAAACAAGTTCTTTTCCCCATCTAAGACCACGCCTTTAAGGAACTTAATTATAGGCTTCCAACAAAAACCTAGTCAAACATTTAGTGATGCTTGGGAGGAGTATAGAGAGTTATTGAGGAGATGCCCTAACCATGGATTGGATGAAGTTCACCAAATCAATACTTTCTACAATGGCCTTAAACCTCATCACCAAGATTCACTCAATGCTTATGCGGGAGGAAATATTCTTCTTAAATCCATTCAAGAAGCTTGGGATATTATTGAGACCAAAGCAATGGTGCAAACTAACACACAATTTGATGAGAGAGTACATGTCATTCAAGAAGGAGGTTCTAAACCATTGGAGTCTCAACTCATTTCATGCATCCAAGAATTGACTCAAGCTCAAAAGAAAAATCAAACAATTATGCAAAACACCCAAAAGATGCAACAAACCATGATGAATGACTTTATGAAACTTTCTTTGGGAAATAATTCCACAAATGATGTGCATGCTATTACTCTTTCATGTGAGACTTGTGGAGGTCCCCATTCATATCAACAATGTGATAAGGTGCAAGGATATCAAGGGGAGTGTTATGCATACCAAGAGGAACATAGAGAACATTTCAAGCCCAACATTAATCAAAATAACCTTTCTTATAAGTCTCAAAATTACCTTACTCCACCGGGATTCCCACCCCAACCACCCACCCAACTTCAACAAAATCCCCCTCAATTGTTACAAAGGAATCAAGGTCCAAGACCATAATACCAAGGGAACAACTACAAGGCACCTAACCATTTTCAAAATCAAGGAAATAACTTTTATCCACCAAATCAAGGATTTAATCCACCACCACCACCCTTCCCAAATCAAGGATACCCTCAACTAAAATCAAGGATATGGGCTACAAGAAACTCATGAGTATGTTGGGAGGAGAATTCGTGAAAGTGAAAAAAGAATGAATGAGCAAATGAAACTTTCAATGGAGGAGCAAACTAAGAGGCTTTTGATAGCATTTAATCAAAGACAACAAGGGGCTTTACCATCTAACACATAAACAAACCCGAGGGCAAATATCAATGCTATTACAACAAGAAGTGGAAAAACAACAAATGATCCTTCACCTCTTACACCTTCTATTGTTAAACCCACTTTGGTTCCCACATGTGATAAGACTTCTATATCTACTTCACCACCTCCAAACTCTACTACTTCATCAACTAGACCTTCTCAACCTATTCCCACTTCTCCTTTACCTTCCACAACTCCCAATGAAGAAGCTAACAAAGAAAAATCTTCAATTCCAACACCTACAACACCTACACCTAAACCAAACCTTCCTTACCCTTCAAGATTGAAAAAGGACAAGTTAAAGAACAAGGATGATATACAAGTATCAAATTTCTTAAGGATGTTCAAGCAACTCAACATAAACATCTCCTTTGCGGAAGCTCTTGCTTACATGCCAAAATTTGCTAAGATGTTCAAGGATCTACTCTCCAACAAGGAAAAATTGGTTTATTTGCCCAAGACATCCCTTAATGAAAATTGTTCCGCCATGTTACTCAAAACCTTACCAACAAAACTTGGAGATCCGGGGTGCTTTTTGATACCTTGTAATTTTCCCATGGTGGAAAATTGCATGGCTTTGGCGGATCTAGGGGCAAGCATAAACCTCATGCCTTTATCGGTTTGGAAAAAACACTCTCTTCCCGAGCTCACTCCCACTAGAATGACACTTGAGTTAGCCAACCGTACCATAGCTTACCCGGTAGGTATCGCGGAGGATGTGTTTGTAGGTGTGGATAAGTTTACCTTTCCGGCTGACTTTGTAGTGGTTGATTATGACATGGAACCTAGATTTCCTTTGATTGTTGGTAGACCATTTTTGAGAACGGGTCGTACTTTAATAGATGTGGCGGAGGGAGAACTAATTATGAGAGTTGAGGATGAGAAAGTGGTGTTTAAGTTAGGGAAAGTATGTGATAAGAAAGATATTAAGGAGTCTAAACCTTGTGAGACCATTAACATAGTTGATGTGCTAGATGAGGTGTGTGATGAGCATTTTCATGACGCTTGCAAGAGTAATAGTGATGATATGCCCCATTTGAAACCGTGGCCTCAATTGCTCCCTCCTTAACACCTTTTGGATAGAGTGATTTCCTCTTGGAGGAATTTGAGTCCAACTTTCTTGGTAATGATGATTCTCCCATTAATTGGGAAGAAGATATTCTCACTATCTAAAAGTTACTCAATGAGGACCCCATTCCTTTACCCATTCCACAAGAAGTAACCAATGATGATCCATCCATAGTAAAGCCTTCCATAAAGAGTCCACCTCCACTAGAACTTAAGGAACTTCCATCCCACCTAGAGTATGCTTTCTTAGAGGGAAAAGACCAATTACCCATGATAATTGCTATAGAGTTGAAAGAGGATGAGAAAGAGAAACTCATAGAAGTCCTTAAGAAACATAAGCAAGCCTTAGCATGAAAAATATCCGATATAAGGGGAATTGATCCACATTTTTGTACACACAAAATCCTTATAGAGGATGATTACAAACCCGCCATTCAAAGCCAATGAAGGGTTAACCCTAAAATCCATGAGGTCATTAAAAAGGAAGTTATCAAACTCCTTGAGCGAGCATGATTTACCCCATTTCCGACTCTCCATGGGTTAGCCCGGTACATTGTGTTCCTAAAAAGGGTGGAATCACCGTAGTACCCAATGAAAACAATGAGCTTATTCCTACGAGACTTGTTACGGGTTGAAGAGTTTGTATTGACTATAGGAAGCTCAATGAGGCTACTAGGAAAGATCACTTCCCATTGCCTTTTATGGACCAAATGCTTGAACGCTTAGCGGGAAATGAATACTATTGTTTTCTTGATGGCTTTTCGGGTTATTTTCAAATACCTATTGACCCTAAGGATCAAGAAAAGACCACATTCACTTGTCCCTACGGTACATTTGCTTACAAGAGAATGCCTTTTGGCTTGTGTAATGCACCGGGGACATTTCAAAGGTGTATGATGGCAATTTTCCATGATATGATTGAGCAAACTATGGAGGTTTTCATGGATGACTTCTCCGTCTTTGGAGATTCATTTACCTCTTGTCTCACCAATTTAGAACGAATGCTTAAGCGGTGTGAGGAAACCCATTTAGTTCTTAATTGGGAGAAATGTCATTTTATGGTGAAAGAGGGAATTGTCTTGGGACACAAGATATCCAATAAGGGATTAGAAGTGGATCGAGCTATAATTGATGTGATTGCTAAGCTTCCCCTACCCACTACGGTTAAAGGTGTAATGAGTTTCTTAGGTTATGCGGGGGTTTATAGACGCTTCATACAAGATTTCTCTAAGATAGCAAGGCCGATGACCCACCTCTTGGAAAAAGAGGCTCCTTTCATTTTCAACCAAGAATGTTTGGATTCTTTTGAGATTCTTAAGGAGAAATTGACTAAGGCTCCCGTTTTGGTTTCTCCAAATTAGGAATTACCTTTTGAGCTTATGTGTGACGCTAGTGATTATGCGGTGGGGGCCGTGTTAGGACAAATGGTGAATAAGCATTTTCAACCTATACACTATGCTAGTAAAACCATGACCGGTTCACAACTTCATTATACTACCACGGAAAAAGAGTTGCTTGCTATAGTTTATGCCTTTGATAAATTTAGACCATACCTTGTGCTATCCAAAACCATAGTGTATACGGATCATTCCGCTCTCAAGTATCTCATGACAAAGCAAGATGCAAAGCCTAGGCTTTTAAGATAGGTTTTATTGCTTCAAGAGTTTATGATAGAGATTCGAGATAAGAAAGGAGCCGAGAATTTAGCGACAGATCACTTGAGTAGACTTGAGCATCCTTTTCAAGGAGATTTTCCTAATAAAGAAATCAATGAATCCTTTCCATTAGAGGAGCTCATATCTATCTCTTCTCAAGAGGATGCCACCCCTTGGTTTGCGGATATTGCAAACTATCTTGTGGGGAATGTGCTTATAGAGGGTCTTACTTCCCAACAAAAGAAGAATTTTCTCAAGGAAGTGAAGTATTACTTTTGGGATGATCCTTACCTCTTTAGGCAATGTGCGGACCAAATCATTAGACGGTGTGTAGATGGGCTCGAGGCATTTAAGATTTTAGAAGCTTGTCATAAGGGACCTACGGGTGGACATTTTGGGCCCAACTATACCGCCAAGAAAGTCTTTGATTCGGGTTACTATTGGCCTTCCATTTACAAAGATGCCCAAGAGATGGTGAAATTTTGTGATGCATGTCAAAGACAAGGAAAAATTACACAACGTGATGAGATGCCACAAAACTTCATTCAAGAGTGTGAGATTTTTGATGTGTGGGGAATAGATTTTATGGGACCTTTTCCATCTTCCAAGGGAAATAAGTATATACTCGTAGCGGTGGATTATGTCTCAAAATGGGTTGAGGCCAAAGCCTTGCCTACTAATGATACTCGAGTTGTTGTGAAATTTTTGAAGCAATTGTTTGCTAGATTTGGTGTACCTCGGGCCATCATAAGTGATCGTGGTACACACTTTTGTAATGATCAATTAACGAGAGTTATGAAGAAATATGGAGTTAATCATAGACTTTCTACCGCGTATCACCCTCAAACCAATGGTCAAACCGAGGTCACAAATCGTGGTTTAAAGAGAATTTTGGAGAGAACGGTGGGAGTGCATCGAGCTTCTTGGTCGGATAAGCTTGATGATGCTTTGTGGGCTTTTAGGACGGCTTTTAAGACACCAATTGGTTGTACTCCTTATAGGCTTGTCTATGGAAAAGCATGCCACCTCCCATTCGAGTTAGAACATAAGGCTTCTTGGGCTCTCAAGTGGGCTAACTTTGATTTAAACCAAGCCGGCTCACATAGAAAGGATCAACATAATGAAATGGATGAATTGAGAGCCAATTCGTATGAGAACTCATTGCTTTATAGAGAAGACTAACAAATTACATGATGCTAAGATTAAGAACCGTGAGTTTAAAGTTGGAGAGCCGGTTCTCCTCTTTAACTCAAGGTTGAAACTTTTTACGGGCAAGCTTAAGTCGAGATGGTCCAGTCCATTCACTATTGCTCAAGTATTTCCATATGGAACTATTGAGTTGTCACAACCCGATGGTCCCAATTTTAAAGTGAATGGTCACCGTGTGAAGCACTATTTTGGGGAGGACATTTCCGTGGAAATGGTCCAAGAGATCCCCATTTTCCCCATGAATTAATTCATTGTAGGAAGAGTCGAGCTAGAGACTCCTTAAATCAAGCTTGAATAACTAGGTTTAGAAGTTTTTAGATCTAGAGTGTTGTAGGTTAGAAATAAGGATAAAATGTTGATGAGAAGTGTAGGGGAGACCTTCTTTTGTCTTCATGATGTTTGTAGGGTTGCTCACTCATCACGTGCTTTGGAGCTTATAGAGGAGGCCCTTGTATCCGGTTCACTTCGTTACTATTGTGATTTTTCATGGACACATTGTGCTTTAAAAATGAATTCACTATAGTTGATCTTTCCTTAACTTGGGTTAAGCAAAGTCTATTCATTGTCATAAGTGTAGGGGAAGTTTTATGCTTCCATGCTCTTAAACATTGAGGACAATGTTTAGCTTAAGTGTAGGGGGTCTTCTATCGAAGTGACCTTACCTAGACTTTGTCATTGACCTTCATGATAACTTGGAAAATTAATTTTTCAAACATTTTTCAAATTTTTTGATCTACTTTGGCCATAAAAAATATGCATTCATAATTTTTGCATCAATCATTTTTCATTTGCATATCACATTTGCATTGTATATATTTCTTCTTTATTTTTCATCAAAAATATAAAAAAAAATATATAATAAGGACATGGTTTAACAAATTTAGACTTCTTTGACATATTAGGCCCGCCATGGATATTTTGAATCAACCCGAGTTTGCTTATCCAAGCATCCTCTAGCTAGTATCCTTAACCATGTAGTCCTTCATTGGTCTATTAGGCTAAGCATCTACGACTCTCATTATTTGGGATTTTAAATTTGTGGAGAATGGGAAATGATAGAGTTGAAGCAAGTATAAAAGGGCTAGATAAACTTCATGATAATTACTTGTGGCTAAACCCTTCTCTTTCTTTACCTCTAATTTCTTCGCATGTATATATGTTAATAAATAATCAAGAACGGTTTTAATCGGTTTGTAATCTCTTATGCATTTTTGTCTAATCATTCATGGTTGGTATAAGTACGTTTTAAGATTCTAAGTTAGAACGTTTTATGTGTACTAGACTTATGTCATGCTTAATACTTAGCGGGTGTTTTTCCTTTTATTCTTTTCGACTTTCTTTGTGAGGAATAAAGAAAAATAAGAGCGGCTTATAAAAAAAATGAGTGGCTAGAAAAAAAAGAGAAAATGAAAAAAAAAGAAAAAAAATAATTATACAAGACTCCCAAGAGGGGCAATGAAGTGTTAATTATAGTAACTATTAGATTCCAATATTACCTTGACGGGTTGTGGGGATTTAATAGTTGCTCCAATCCAATATTACCTTGACGGGTTGCGGGATTGAAGATCCAAAGTCTCAAAAAGGCAGAGGATGTAAATTATTGCGTGAGTTTTATTTTTCTTTCCTTAGCGAGTGTGTAGCTACTTATTAATGCATGACATGAGGATTTTACACATAAGGTGAATGACTTATTACTCTTGAAACGGACTTATATTAATTGTGAGCGGTTTTTCAAGTAATGGATGAAAGGATTACTTAGGATTAAAACCGTGCTTCCTTATTTTTGGATTTTACATTTCTTATATTTCACACTTCAAATAATGACAAATTTGCATTCAAGCAATTTGCTCAAATAATAATCGGTTCCACGTTTAATTGTCATGAATAAGTTGATGCACCTTTTTACTTGTGAATGCAATGATCCCATTTTTAAGCTTGGTATGGGGAAAGTGAAACTTGAGGGTGATAAGTGCCAAGGTACCCAAGCCCTAATTTAAGTCATTGACTTCTTTATGAGTTTTTCCATCAAATCCATTTCAAGAAAAATCCAAAAAGATATAAATATAATTGTTTCTTTTGCATTGCATTGTTAAAAATCAAAATCATGCATCATATAGAGTAGCATAGTGTAATAGCATTCCATATTGGCCAAGGTGGGTTAATTATGAGAAAAATATAAATTTGTGCTTTAAAATATAGCATTGCATGAGGTCATGGCAATGTTCAAGTGTAGGGGATTTGATATGAGCAAAAACTCATATCAATTAATCAACAAATCACCCTAAAACACAAGGAAAATACCTAACTTTTATGCTATAAAGCGGAATTATATGGTATGTTTTGTGTTTGTGTATAAATAGGTAAGAAGGATACATTTTCAAGCAAACAAGAAGAAATCAAGCTTATTTGGATGAAAAAGACAAAGAAGGATCAAAGATGACAAGACTTTGAAGATAAAGGACCTATCTTGACAACACTCCAAAGTTGAAGGACTCAAAGTCTAAATTTGTCAAAGTCAAGATTCAAGTCAAACATGGTCAACTCCAAAGTCAACCAAGTCAAAGGGTCAAAATAGACAAGTATGCAAGTGGAAGGACAAAAAATGTCATTAAAATGAAGTTCCTAGCTCATTTGGATATTCTGCCTAAGTATAAGGACTTAACTTGCCAAAAATTATCAAAGAATAGCTTTAATCCATGTGAAGGAGTTATTATCCAATGAGAGTGCAAGAAAAGGGTGACACGGATTGCCAATAAAGTCTGCCACCTCACCAAGCTCATTTATTGAGCCGACTTTCTACAGTCAACTCCACTACTTGTTTTCTAACCAATGGGAAGCTTACAACCAATATTCAATTTATCCACAAACGGATAATGATCCATGTGCTTATCTCTCGCCCAATCCAAGCTTGCCACGTGGCATCTTCTTCAACAAAGAAACCCATGAACGATTTTGAGCTACACTGAATTTCAAGAAATGATTTCTACATAAAACCTACTCGTTTTCAAGTGAGGAATGCATTGGTAACACTTAATCAAGCTCAAACTCAAGGAATAAAAAATCCCCAATTCAAGAAGAACACAAGAATTTTCAATTAACCAACTCAGGACACCTGGCAGCCTGCTATTGGTGGGGATACGTCATCAACCCCAACAACTTCTCATCTCTTGTCTATAAATAGGGAATAGATCTCTCATTTGATGTATGTAGCTAAGTGTGAAAATTTCACACACTTCCATTTTTCTCTCTTAATCTAGCTAGTTAGTTGTTAGTGTAACAAACTCAAGAGCCTGACAAACTCTTGAGTTAGTTATAGTTAGTTAGAACTTCCTACCTAATTCTGTAACTACTTTTCACATTCAAAGCAATAAAATTACCTCCTTTTCCTTCAATCTTCTTATCAATCCCTGCATTACTGTTGAACTTTGTGTTGTTATGAGTTGCTTATGATCACATTTGATCATAAGGAGCTTATTGTGAAGAATTGTAGTTGTTCCTGTTGATCCAGTAGCTGAGTTGATTTTGAAGCAGATTTTTGGGTAGATATGATGATGATGATGAATGTAGATGGTTAATTTGTTGATTTTAGTGCTAAGGTGGTGGTTTAGCACTGTTTAGGAGGCTCAACGCCTACCTACTCCATCAGTGGAGGCACATTGCTAAAAGGTTTCAAGTTCTTGAGTTTTGTTCCACTAAATAGTCTTATGCATGCTACATTCTAGTGTAAATACTACTTGTTGCTCTGATCAAGTGTGATTAGCATGATTTTAGCTTGATTCTGGTAGTTGAGATAAATACTTGTTGAATTATTAGCTTGTTACCTGATTTTACTAGTTTTTGTCATCATTTCATCAGTTACTTAGCTTGATTTAGCATTTTGATTCCTAGCATGTTATCTTGCCTATTCTTGGTTCATTTGTGCTTAATATTGATCAATAAGTTTGTGTAGGTATCTATCTTAGCTCAGATCAATCATTTGCTTAAATTCTCTTTAAAAAAGTTGTTCAAATTTCAGTAAACTCGTGTTTGGATTTGTAAACATTGTGTAGTTCAAGTTTGGTAAACTAGTTAATCTTTGCTCATTTTTCATCCTTTAGTCTGTTAAAACAAGTTTGAGTAGTTTTAAAGTCAAAAATATGGTCAAAAAGGCAAATGGCTGTTAAAAGGTTTGGGTCAGTTTTGCTATACTAGTTCATAAAAAAGGTAGCCATTTTCAATCTCTTAGCATTTGTTCATTACTTGATTAAAATCAGTCAAACCAGTTTCTACTTGTCATTTAACATCCAAAGTTTCATTGTTGTAAAGGAAATTCTATAGTATCACAATTCAAGTGAGAAATTAGCTTTTTCATAAGCACTTAAGTAACATCAAGTTTCTGTAATAAAAGTGCATTCTGATTTCTTGAACTGGCAAATCCACTTCATAAATCTTGCTATTTTCTTTCACAATCTTGTTTAGGAACTTGTCTTGAGTAGATCTGGAAGTTTTCAGCTTTTTCAATTTTTTGGTCAAACTTGGTCAATAAGCTAGTTTCAGCTTATTTGCAATTTCCAGCTTTAATACTTGATCATTTTCAATAAGAAAAGACATTCCAGACTCTCCATAGACCGATTAACAAGATTTAGCTTAAAAATCTGTTTGTGCATGTCTAGATTTTCAGATAGCTTATTCTTGGCTTATTGAAGTTGGCTTATTTGAGTTTTATTGCATTTCAAGCTTTTTCCTTGTACTAGCCTAAGTGATTTTGGATTTTAAGCAGTTTAAAATTGGTTTGAGCTTATTTGGTGCATTTTAGAGCTTATACGAGCTTATTTGTCCAAGTAACCCGTTTTTGGTTAAATAGTCCATTTAATTGCACATTAGTCCTTATACTTTGTTCCTGTTTGTATTGGTAGCTAATCTTCCATGTTATTAGGGTTTGCTTAATTTCAGTCCTAAACTTTTCTATACTTGTCATTTTCAGTTAAGTAGTTTTAAAAGTTGTTACATTTTGTTAGTAGTTTGTTACAATTTGCATAATTAGACCTTATATTTTCTGATTTTTACATTTCAAGCAATTTAGTTTCAGTTACTTACATTTTTAGCACATTATTTCCATAGATTTACAATTTTGTCCTTTCGTGAATAAAAACTTGGTATGTGCTAATTGTTTTACGGATACGTAGCTTACTATTTTTCACATTTTTACGTGCTTGCTTAAATAGACATAGAAAATACAAATAACCCTATCAACCAAAAACGATAATAAACCTGATTTTGTTAGGACTTTCAATTGGTTAAGAATCGAGAGAAACGAACTTCAATTTACACAATTTCAATGAGCATCTTCATTAGGAATTCTAGAGAACTGGTCATTTCTTAATTGCCTAATAAAATCCCCGCGGACTCCAAACTTCAATTTCTTTTCAATCACTGGCCTAAGCACGCCCGGTGCATGGTCTTCACGAATAGTGGCAATGTACTGATCCATCGTGAGAGTACTTATATCTCCCTTTGGCATCTTGTTTTCTACAAAATGCGTCAGTGTGTACAAACTAAAACTATTATTAGGTCCTCGACAACAACGTCAAAAGCTTGATGTATATTTTATTTTGAAATATTTTTAATCAAGTTTAAATTTATAAAACTCGTTCTACCTACAACGCACTAACGGGAAGAGAATCCGGTCATGTGTAGTATTGGAATTATAAATCAAATGTCGTCCAAGGAGCTGAGTGTAAATTTCATTTAGCTTGAATTGTCACGAAAAATAATAATAGTAATGAAAAACTAAGAATAGAAATAGAAATACTGAAAATAAGTAGCAAGATAGATCGATAGGAGAACTGTATTGGCCTAGCTACTCTATTATTATCTAGTTATGATTAATGTTACCTAGGTATTAATTACTTAAGAGATATGTTATGTGCATGTTAGACATAGCTTGGACTCCTCACAATTACAAGTGGAAACTCAAGTTAACGAGCATACTACATAAATAACTAATAACCTCGTGTTTATGTTTAACTGTTTAGTGGTCCTAAATTTAACAAACTTATTTGTTAAATAGCCCTTTCCATATGTCTTATGAATCCCAACTACCACATCTACGACTAGCCAAGTATAAAATTAACAGTGATAGAACCACAACTACCCATTTGACCTAATTATTCAAACCTTCCCAAAAGGCTTCTTGCATTTTATAAGTGAACAACTTAGAAAAGGCGGTGATTGGTAAACCTCATACACTCAGAAAATTGATAACATGTCCCTTGTAAATCCCTTCTCGAAGTTACCAACAATCAGTTCCTATGTATCCTATACATGCCAATGAAATCTTGTAAAAGGCCAATACTACCTAAATAGTCAAAGCATAAACTAAACAATAATCATGATATCAGTAATAATATTATAACGAGGCCAACACCTGCGTGTTTAGCCTCTCATAGCAACACCACAACAAGTAAACATAATCATAATGGTTATATAAATCATGAATATCTTACACTGTTCTTGGATGCGAATGATTAAGACAACTGATGCTAGAATACAAATTTTTTTTTGAGTAAAGGGGACTCATCCTAGTAAAATATATTAATCCCAAAAAACCAACAAATATATAGAATGTGACTGAAATGTCACATCAACCTCAAGCTATCACTTGAACTTCCTCTAATTCATATGACAGGCCCTTACATTAACCTCAAGCTAGAATACAAATTATCCCTTACAGTGGTGGAACCTAGTCAAAATCTATCCTTTAGAACCCCCTCTCCCCTCAAAATTGACCTAAAAGTGACTAATGGATTAGTGTTGGAAGTGTGTGTCGTATTGAGGAGAAAAGGGCCTCTATTTATACTATTCGGACCACCTACAGCTTAGATGATATTACAGTCAATGTCGTAGGGACAATTATGGAACTTTCCTTCTGAGACAAGATACATACGACATAGAGGGAACAGGGTTCTACGTCGTAGGTCTTCAATATAGAAATTTCTTTGTGGCCACACGCATGATCTACAACGTAGAAGGAACAGGAGCCTACGCCATAGATAAAATTCTTCTTTCATCCTTGATCTTGTCGTAGACTATATGAACGTCTATGCCGTAGGGATTCAATATAGGAAACTCTGACATTGTCATGTCTACGGCGTAGGTCTTGAAACCATCTATGCTATAGATACCTTTGAATTATTATGCTTGGCGCTTTTTCTTGTAAAATACCACCATTTAACTCTCGTTTTTTGTTACTTGCTCAAATTCACCTACAAACAGAAAATATACGATTCTTTGTAATATTGGGTGTTAATTAGCACTAAATTTAGAAAAATTGAAGAGATAATAAGGTAAAAGAACATTTTACTATTTGATGTTATTAATATTCAGTAAAAAAGGATACTTTATGCAGATGCGTCTATTCGTTACAGGTCTAGCGTACCTAGGTCTAAGGAAGAAGTACCGCCTTAATCTAGGATTGACATGCTGCCTCGATAAACGAGTAATCGTTGCACTATAACAACACACATGAGCTAGATTGAAGTAAACCGGATTAACATAGTTCCCTTAGTATAGATCTTGATCGACCCTTCTTGCCTTCAGGTATTTGTCTCGATAGGATGATAGAAGAGATGATAAGGACAAGACACCAAAACACACATGTGCTAATCTCTCAGAAGAAAACCCTTTTTGAAACCAACCTTGTAAATAAAGTATATATTGTACATAGAATAACATAGATTAACTTAATAGAACTATTTAGTTTCACAATCCATATAGAGGTAAACACTATTAAGAATAATAATTTAACCTCACTTGTAGTCATCAACACCCATCTTACCATACTAGTTCACGATTGATAGGGTACACTGCTCTTAGATTTCATTCTCTAGGTGAAATAGGTTAAACAAGCAAAATATAAATGTAAAACTTGAATTAGAACAAATTCTACACGAAGTGACACAACAAGTTCTTGATGACGCTGCCGGGGAGTAAAAACTAATTCTATTTTTAGTGTTTCTAACTTTTTGTATGTTTTTGTTTGTATTATTTAGTTTTCTTTGTGGGCTTGTTTATGTTTGTTTTTATTTTTATGTTTATTTGTTTTCTGTTTTTGTTTCTTTAGGTATTGTTTGTTCATTAGGAACATATAGTGTGTGTGCCCTATACATACAACGTATGCTTCTGATGAAGTACATACTACATATTGAGATACACAACGAATCTGTTTAATAGATAGGATGTATATCCCATACGTCTCAGATACCTCATATTTCGCATACAACGTATGCGTTCCATGTATGTGGCGTATGTGTAGTCTGGCACAATAATTACATTTTTAATACATGTTGGTTTATTTTTAAAAGAATTTATCATTCTTCGAACACACCTTACTGATTATATGTCATTGTTTCAGGTAGCGCATGACCTGGAGTTCTTATCGAGAGATCGTTCAACTTAACGAAGACCCGAATCAAGTGTTCAAATCATCAAGGTAGCTTAAGAAGACACTTAGTGTTAGAAATTTGAGCTCATTCGAGTTTGAAACATACTTTGAGGAAACATTTGAGAAAGAAGAAACTTTGTCCTTAATGACGGAACCAACAATGGAAGAGGACATGACCAAAACACGGTTATGGTCCAAGTTTTGCAAGACCTAAGATTAATGAGAAGAATAGCTTTGATTGAAGGGGCATATTCTCAAGGAACTTCTTGAGAAACCATTTGAAGGAACTGAAGATGAAGACCCCAATGAACACATCGAAAGAATCATTGAAATTGTTGACTTTTTCAATACTCATTAGATAACTAGAGATCAACTAATGCTTAGAGCATTCCCAAAATTGCTTACTAGAGCCACGATTCGTTGGATTAGGAATAAACCATCTAGCTTAATAAAATCATGGGACACTTTTAATAAAATATATTTGAAAAAGTATAGTTGCAAAGCTCACATTACTATGAAAATGGAGAACTCCATAATAGAAAGCGAAGCTCGTGAACTTAACAAAGATATTAAATATAGACCTAAGTTTGGGTACCAAGAGGAGTATAATGCTGAAGATTCAATCAATTATGGCCATTGCAATAAAAGTGGTGGCTGGAAAACTTTTGACCCTCACAAGGACGGAAAAACTGAGAAAACGAACCATTGCGTAATTAACAATGAGGAAGTAGGAAACTTCGAGATGGACATGGCTGAAAAAGATTGTGACTGGTTGATGGATAGATGAGAAATCCAAGCTCATTAGCACCATGGAGAATAAAAATCGAAGACAAGTCTAAATTAAAGACTTCTCTTAAAAAATGTGCTCACCGAGAGCTAACCCGGATTTTAATTTTCGTAAGATTCTGTCTTCCCTGATTCATATGGCCCGTACCACCCATACGTTGTATTTGATTCTAGACCTTATACAGTTTTTAATTTTTTTTGTTTTAAAACCTTATTGTTAGTTTAGTCTATACGACGTATTAATCAACTAACATGTAATTAAACTCGCTCAACACTCGTTCAAAACATCAACTCTTTCTTCACTTGCTACGGAAAGGTATGTAGAGTATTTCAATATGGCGTATGCATTAATGCATATGGCGTATTTGTTTTGGGTAAATGGAACAAGGTTCTCCGGTAAAATATATTAATCACCCAAAACATTAAGTACACTGGAATACGGCTAAAATACCATATTAACCTCAAGACAATGCTTGAACTACAAGATTATATGACAGACCATATAATCAAAACTACAAACACAAGTACACCTATGGGAAAGAACCACCTAAAGGTAGATAAGCACATAAAAAAAACCATCAACTTCTCCTGAGTAACGAATTTGTAAGATTCCATCTTTGAAAAAGGTTGATAACATTGGGAGACTGCTTCCACCGACATGACATTAGCTTCAGCCGAACAGTAGACTTGATCAGATCAACAACTTGACTTGCCCGTCTCTTTTCCTTCTTAAATATGCGATAATTCCTTTCCTGCCAAATGGTATACATGGCTGCTGCAACCATCAGCTTTGCAACCACACTCCTCGATGATTTAAGGCTAGCAAAAGGCAAAATATCATTTAAAATAACATCAATAGACGGTAATGAACCAGAAAGCCCAGCACGATCTTTCACTTCATTCCAAACCTGCTTAGAGAATCCGCATTAAAAAAATAAGTGTTCATGGCTATCAGGTTGCAGCTCACAGAGTGGGCATTTGACATTCACATCCACATGATACCAAGAACGTAACCTGTCCTGAGTCTTAAGCCTGTGTCTTATAATCAACCAAAATAAAAACGCATGACTAGGAATACAACCCGGGAACCACACAGCAAAGTACCATGGAACAGGAGCATTCCGAGGCCGAAGCACTTCCCAAACAGACTGAGTAGAGAATGGCTTAATATTACCGTCAATGTTATGCCATTCTAACGTATCTGGCATGTTGGACAGAATAGGGGTTGAAATAGAATTCAACATAGGATATTTAGAAAACCAAAGATCTGGCCAATGCACACTATAATTCACCAGAATCTCACTAACCTTGGTATCTTTAGAAAAACCAGCACTAAAGATGTCACGAGTTGTTATGATATTAGACAACGGGCTAAGGGTGCACCATTTATCATACCTTACTGAAGTAGACATACCATCACCAAGATTATGCCAAATAAATTCACGTAAAAAAGGACGAAGAAGAAGAATCTTACTCCAATCCCATGTGATATTGCCTCGAATTGGGACATCCCAAAAAAATCCTCCCACGATGTTTGTGAGCACGAATCCATTGGACCCAAAACGATTCCTTGTTCGTGAGCAGCTTCCACACATGAGAAATCATAAGGGCTTCATTAAAAGTCTCAAGTCTTCGAATACCTAAACCACCTTCCTTTTCGGGAAGACAAACATCATCCCATGCCACTTTGGATTTCCCCTGACTCGACTTTCCTTGGCACCACAGAAAATCTCCCAGCTTTTGCTCAATATCAAGTAAAACACGATCCAGTAAAATGAAGACCGACGCCCAAAAGACATGAAGCGATCCAAGCACATAATTAATAAGTTGCACACGACCAGCTTTCGAAAGAGCATTATGACCCCACCCATCAATCCTTACTTGGATTTTGTCAACCAATTCCTTACAATCCCTGTAAATCAGCCTCGACGATATTAACAAGACACCCAAATATTTCACCGGCATCTTTCCTTCTTCAAATGGAAGAATATGAAGAATAGCAAGCTTAACGTGTTTTAATACATTGCAGAAGTAAGCGGTACTCTTGGGAATGCTTGAAAGAAGACCCGAGGACCGTTTAAACTCATCAAGAGCATTCATGATCAACGTAGCAGAACTGGTATCACATGCGCAAATAGGAATAAGTCATCAGCAAAACAAAGGTTCACCAATTCTAATTTGGAACAATAGCGATGGTAAATAAATAAGTCAGTTTGCTGAATTCTTCTCTTGATCATAAGTGTAAGAATATCCATTACAAGCGTGAAAAGATAAGGCGACAACGGGTCTCCCTGTCTAAGACCTTGTTTTCCTTAGAAATGACCATGAAGAGAGCCGTTGATACTGATAGAGAAAGATGCAGTCGTGACACACTCCATGACCCATCCTATGAAAAGAGGATGAAAACCAAACCCCACCAGAATCTTCATAAGAAAGTTCCAATTGACCGTGTCGTAGGCTTTCTGATTGCCCACTTTAAAAGCGCATCTAGACGGGCCACGATCAAGGTGATAGTTGTGCATGAGCTCTTGCGTTAACAAGATATTATCCGAGATATTGCGACCCGGAATAAACGCTGACTGATTAATACCAACCAAGTCTTTCAAATAGTGCTTCATTTTGTTAGCAATAATTTTGGTGATGCCCTTAAAGATAACATTGCAACAAGATATGGGGCAAAAATCTGTGACCTTCATGGGATCAGTCACCTTAGGAATGAGCGCCAAGATAGTATGATTAACTTCTCTAAGAAATTTCCCATTAACAAAGAGTTCCTTAATAGCATTAACAACATCCGTCCCAACGATATCCCAAGCCTCTTTAAAAAATAAAGAAGTGTACCCATCAGGGCCTGGGGATTTTTTGGGTAAAAGGAAAACATTCCTTGGTAAAATATATTAATCACCCAAATTCGATAAGTACAATGGAATGTGGCGGAAATAACACATTAACCTTGAGCCAAAAACTCAAACAACCACTTCCTAAACCGAGAGACAACCCACTCAGTTATCTAACCTTATTACACAAACAATAACACCAATAGGGAAAAACCATCTAACAAGACATAAGGAAAAACCCCTAAGAGTTAATCCTGAATATGAATAGAGTCTATCTTCCATAAACGCTTGATATCTAACACTTCTCTCGACGTCTTCCAACGACAAGAAACAAGTTTCAGCCGCACCGAATCAATAATGCATGCAACAACTTGATCAACGGATCGCTTCTCAATTCTAAAGAGCCGATTATTACGCTCTTGCCAAATATAGTACGACGTAGCTGCCAGCACAAGCTTTGCACAAACGCTCTGCCCATGGAGAAAATAACATCTTTAATCTCCTTGCTATTAATATCTTGGATCGTATCAGCTGCAGCCGCCTCATTTAACTGATTGGGAAAGAGATCCTCGGTGACCAAAGGAACAACATCATCATTATGGCCAAGAAAATTCTCATATTGTGCTACAAACGCACCCGGGACCTGTTCATTTTCAAAGATCTCACCTGTAGTACTAGTGATGACCTCAATGCGATTACGACTCAATCGTTTCTTAACAGCACGGTGGAATAATTTAGAATCTGAATCTCCGTCACGAAGCCAATCAATCTTAGATTTTTAACGAAGAAACCGATCCTCAAAAACCGACGCATCATTGAACGCTTGTAAATAAAGCGCCTCCTCATCACGAAGCACAACATTAAAAGGATCCTGATCAAGGTTACGTTGAACAGTATCCAATTCATGGCGAAGCCGCTGGACGTTATCATGTAAATTCCCATGATTATACAGCAACATTCGTAAAGGCTTCTTCAGACTTTTTAGCTTATGTACTAGTTTAAACATATGGAAATCACTCCGCGTCTGCTGCCATCCATTCTTGACAATACCCTGAAAATCACCATGTGACACAAGAATATTTGCAAATTTAAAAGGCCTAGGTTTTTTTTGAGTAAAGGAGAATCCAAGCCCCGGTAAAATATATTCCCAAAAACGTTGAAGTACAATGGAATGTAGCTGCAATGCTAAATTAACCTCAAGCAAGTGCTTGAACAACCACTACATCACATAACATGCCATATGATACTACTAACCAATTACAAAACAAATAACACCAATAGGAAAGAACCACCTAAAGGTGCATGAACAATGTAAGTAAAACGACATCAAGGCTAACATTTAGAGCGAACATCAGGCTGACGAGAACCATGCCGATCATCAATCGAGATGACTTCTTCAACCTCACTATCACTAGCATTAACCACATCGTCCTTGGTTCCAAAACCATCCTTCCAATCTGTACCATCATCTATCTTATCCCGAAGAGCACTAAAAGAGTTATGAGAACTCTTCTCCTTATCACTAATCTTGGCAACAAAAGTCGATGTTTTGGTATTTAAGAAACCTTTCTTAAGCATCAGAGTTGACTTCTTAGGAATACCCGTCGTATTTGATTTAGAGGTTTCATCTCTCTCAACATTACGGTATTGAATATTAAGAGTAGGTTTATTTAATTTAATACCTGCAACTTATGGTTGCTTATTCTTACCTTTATTCTTCTTTTTCTTGACCACCTCAAAACCATCATCCACCATATCCTTGGCAATAGGAGCAGCCACCTCCTTACGCAACTTCGGACACATGTTATTAGTGTGATAAAAAACCAAGCATGTAGAGCATCTAGGAGGTCTCCATTCGTACTCAATATCAATTGTAACCAATGAGTGCCCTTTATCACGTCCTTTAGGAACAACAACCATCGAATCCAATAACTCAACATCAGCTGAAACCTGAATAAGTGCCCGAGCATAGGTACTACGACCCCACGAGTTAGCACACATATTACTTGTAACCAAGAACAACATGCACATGACATGAATCAAGAAAAGTATATTTATCCATGAGGGCAGTCAGCCATTCCACACCCCCATTAAAACACAGATCGCTAATCTTCGATTTAAGGTTCAGGCCAGCTCTAGCAATATCTCTAGGCGTAATTCGAGGAACCAGCGGGCTGTCATGACACCACCTATCAAACCATATAGACGAATCATTAACATCACCAATCCTGGACCAAATAAACTCTCGAATAGTGGCCCTAAGCTGCAACACCTTTCTCCATCCCCAAGACATGTTACCATGTAATGGAATATCCTAGAAATTTTGATCTTTCAACTTGTAAACATTTATCCATTTCACCAAAAGCGATTCCTTAAGATTCAACAACTTCCAAATATGAGACACCATCAGCACTGAGTTAAATGTACCAAGTCTACGAATACCTAATCCCCCTTCTGATTTAGGAAGACACACAACCTCCCATGCAACCTTCGCTTTACCTTTCTTTGAACTCCTATGAGACCATAGAAACGATCTCATGAGCTGCTCAATATTAAGAAGAATCCGATTAGGGAGAAAAAAACCGAGGCCCAATAGATATGCATCGACCCAAGAACCGACTTAATCAACTACAGCCTCCTAGCAATGGATAGAGCTTTATTCTTCCATCACTAATTCCCGACTTAACTCGTTCAATAAGTTCATTGCAATCCCTAATCATAAGCCTCGACGACACTGAAGGAACACCAAGATACTTCACCGGTAATATTCCTTCCTCAAAAGGGAGCGCATGAAGAATAGCAAGCTTAGTATGGTTTAACACATTACAAAAATACGGCGTGCTTTTAGGCAAACTAGGGGATAGCCCTGACACACTCTTGAACTCATCCAACGACTCCTTTATGACTATATCAGATTGAACATAACAATATGCAAATAAAAATAAATCATCTACAAAACATAGGTTGATAAGCTCCAGTTTAGAACAATATTGATGGTAAGTAAATAAATCTGATGTTTGAATCGTCCTCTAAAGCATGAGCGTAAGAATTTCCATCACTAGCGTGAATAAATAAGGGGATAAAGGGTCCCCTTGTCGAAGACCTCTACGACCCTTAAAGTAACCATGTAACGATCCATTGATGCATATCGAATAGGAAGTGGTTGTCACACATTCAAGAATCCAAGTAACCATACGCTGATGAAAACCATAACCCTTAAGAATATGCTCCAAAAACCTCCAATCGACAACATCATAATCTTTCTGAATGTCCACCTTGAATGCATATCTAGGAGTACCCTGATCCAAATGATAATGATGCATTAATTCTTGAGTCAACAAAATTTTATCGGCTATTCTTCTACCTGGAATAAACGCCGACTGATTAGGGCTCACTAAATCCTTCAAGCTATGCTTAATACGATTAGCAATGATCTTGCTAATACATTTAAAAAACACATTGCAACATGATATAGGACGATAATCATTAATACGCATAGGAGACTGAATCTTAGGAATAAGAGCGACGATGGTATGATTTAGCTCCATTAATAATTTCCCATTCCTGAAAAATTCACAAATGGCATTAGTGGCATCATTTCCCATAACTTCCCACGATCTCTTAAAAACGCGACAGTATAGCCATCAGGGCCCGGTGATTTGTCATCACCCATAGAGGACATCGCCTCCTTCACCTCAGCAACCGAGATCTCACTAGTCATGGATGTAGCCACCTGGTCAGAAAGACGGTTTCTGAAAAGGTCTTCAATGTCCAGATTATCAACCTCACCCTTAGACCCAGAAACAGTTCATAATGGGACACAAACGCTCCAGGAACCATATCATTTTCGAATATCTCCCCACCAACATCAATCCTACTCCTACTAACACGAGCTTTGACCGCCTTGTGAAAATAGACAGAATTGGCATCACCCTCTTTAAGCCAATGGATCTTGGCTTTCTGTTTAATAAACCGCTCTCCCTCAATGATTGCCATGTTAAACTACCGAACACAATCTGCTTCCTTAACCCTAAGCATAGTATTGAACGGATCCAAATCTAACTTAGTTTAGAGCTGATCCAACTCATCCCTCAAACGAGAAACATTAGCATGCAAATTCCCTTTGTCATACATAAGCTTTCGAAGAGGCTTCTTCAAATGTCTAAGACGCTTGTTGATGCAAAAGTTGGTTGATCCTTGCTAGACCCGAATTAGGCTTAATTCGGGTTGGCTGGGTACCGGCTCCTACACCAAGTGAATCGTCTGGTTGGGATCCTGCACACTAAACAACACGCGTTAAGCTTACCGTGGGAAGGTTTCCCACGATTAGACTCCGGCGTGAGAGTAAGTAATCGATTTAGGGTTATATGTGAGTTAAGAGAGAATTGTGATACCTTCGTGGAACCCTTGGGGGTTCCTTTTATAGGCAGTGAAACCCTAGTGGGCTTTCACTGATCCTTCAGCCCCAAGGAAGAGATAAGCACCAGAATTAGAATGATTGTTATCTTCTAATTCTGGTAGTGAATATCCTCTCTTATTGGGGTAAAGATATTCCTAGACAGAATATCATTCTGTCTAACCCTATGTCGGCCGTGTCGGCCGTACCGGGCCGTGGGCCGCACACGTGTGTGCGGTTACTGTTCATTCAAGCCCATAAGCCTAACTGACATTTATCCCACCCATATATGATGGGCCGGATACGGGTAGTACCCTTGGGCCGGGTTCATGACCCGGCTGGGGACTATACGTCATCAACGCTTTACAACACCAAACATATGAAACCCACTGACTTGCATATTCCAGCCATCCTTCACAACCTTCAAAAATTTTTCATGTTGAGTTAACACATTTAAAAAATTAAAAGGCTTAGGTTTAACCACTGCTAACGTCAGAATACATAAACTAGACGGAGTGTGATCCAAAATTCTAAACGGTTTAAACACCGCATGAGAACCTACAAACCGGACAGTAAACTCCAAATTTGCCAAGACATGATCAAGTTTCTTAAGGATACCATGGGTACCCTTTGGTTTCTGGCTCCACGTGTACTGCAATCCCGTTCTTTGCACATCCATGACCTTAATATCCGCGACACAATCCTGAAATTCTCTCATAGCGATACCAATATCCGATCCACTAGCCGTAGAATCTGCCAAAAACAATGTTGCGTTAAAATCTATGAAGATACACCACGGCCTATCCCGAACATACACCTTACGTTGACCAAGACTATGCCATAATAACCTCCGAGGAATATACCTATTATGAGCATATACAAATAAAAAAAATAGCTCCTTCTTATCAGCCTTTATCCAAACACGCGTATGAACAACTTGATCATCTTGAGTAATAATACTAATGTCAACCTCATTATGATTCCAGCCTAAAATAATCCGCGTTCCCTTATTGCACCAAGCTCCATTAGATGTCCACTCCCAATGCCGAAACACCAACGAGCATAGCCGATGAAGATTAGAATTAGCCACGTGAGACTCTAAAATAGCACAAACCGATAAATTGTTCTCTGAGATCACCTGTCGTACTTCATTTTGTTTTGGGGAGAAGTTTAAACCCCGTATATTCCATGTACCAACATTAATCATTAGAACTTGGACCACCGGGAGTGTTTACCCCCTCCGAACCATCACTAGGTTTAGGACTAAAACGCTCTTCCATTATAAGCTCCTCATATGCTTTAGAATCACTTACATTTAGCACGTCTGACTGTAGAGCATCATGTCCCTGCTTAACCGTAACATCGTCCGCCTCCTCATCAAGTAAACCAAAAGAATTGGACGTCACCACTTGAACATTTTTCAGCTTCTCCTGTTGATTACTAAGAATACTCACAGTGGGCTTGCTCATAGTGCTCTTAGCGTTAACTGCTATTTTTGATGATTCACCCTTCTCAATTCTTTGAAACTGCAAATTAAGAACCGACTTGTTGAGCTGGATCTCTTGAATCTGCACATTCTTATGACCCTGATTTCCCCTATTTCTTCTTCTGTGAACCTCAGTAAAACCATCAGCCACTTTCTCCACCTCAGCCGCCTTAGGAAGTTTAGGGCATTTGTTACTCTCATGATCAAAAACCAAACATGTATCACAGCGGAGGGGGGGGGGGGGTCTCCATTCATATTCAATATCAGTTGTTGTAAGAGTATGGCCATTGTCCTTACCCTTAGGTATAGCAAGAACAATAGTATCATGAAGTTCCTCAGTAGCATCCACTTCTATAAGAGCCCTAACGTATGTGCTCCTTCCCCATGACGTTAGACACATATTGCTAGTATATGAGTCTAACATTAATGGTTTACCAATCGGTGTAGTAATAAGGCTTAGGCCTACTTTAGAGTAAGCAGCTATCGGGACATGATGTAATTTCACCCATACCGCTGCCTTCTTAATCTCGTCCTTCTTCAAAAGGGTATACTGAGTCCATATATTGAGCATCAAAGGCACATTTCGAATCAACCACAGGCCATTCTCAAGAACCTTATCTACCACTTCCTTTGAGCCAAATTGAAACAAAAAGAACTCGTCATGTAACTGAATACGTTTAATCTCAAACTTGTCCCACATATTCTTGATATAATTCTTAACAAACGGATAAGCAAGCCGTTTGCCAATAAAATACCCAAAAAGCGTGTTAGAAAATCGAGAGTTAATCTCCTCCATTGCTTCAAATGGCAATGCTATAGTGGCACCCACAACTTTCTCCTGGTTACGTAGTTCCTGAACAATAGCCACCTTCTTAAGATCATTTTTAGGGCAAGCAAAAGAGCTTACCATCCCATTAGCATTCACTTGCTGGACTACCTCAGCAAAGGACACATTAGGACCATTGAGAGAGCTAACAGTCTCCATCATGGCACCAGTGAGATTCGTCCCACTTGATTCAACCAAATCTGCCATGGCATTATTCGGCTTTTGAACATTAATTTGAACATGCACCTTATCAACCTTTGGCTCAAAAGTTACCTTAGTGCTCGAACCAACCTGATTTGGTTGCTCATTGGATCCAACAGGGTCAGTAGATCCAACAGTTCTTGCTACCGTCCGTATAGGTTTACCATTCTTACCCACAATCTTACCATCAACATTACGAATTTTAGTCGCAAGGTTATTCTTCATACCACATGTTACTTTCCCCATATTAGGTTTAGAACTATCCATTTGCTCCATCTATCTAAAGCAATAAAAACAAAGAAACCCTAATTAGGGCTCCTATTCGCGACCAATCACAACACTTCAACCTGCCGCCATGAGGGAGACTATAATATAATATAATAATATGAATCGCCACACCAAAACCCTAATTCTATAAACAATACCCAGCAAACCCTAGAAAAACCGCTTCACCCAAAACCTATTAATCACGTCGAACAAATTAAAGAATGTTAATAGACAAAACAATGATGTTGTATTAACCAACAGGACTAGCTACTCACAGCGGAAATAAGGAGCGAATAAATTCACGTAGTCTATCACGCTCACTACACTAGCTGCGAAAAATTAACACATCAACACGTAATGAACAATAAACAAACATTAATCTGTGAATGGTGTTTATCAGATTTGATTAAGCCGGCATAAGAAATTAGGTTTTGATGAATCGCCCATAGAGAGATATATTAGGGTAACACAAGTTCTTTTTGTAATGTTTGTTAGTTATTAGTATTATTTTTCCAATATTTTTCAATTAGTGTAGAACTGTATTTTTTATTCAAGATTTTTGTAAAAGCTTTTATATTAGCATTTTGGTGTTAATAAAGATCAAAGTGTTTTTTTGGGTAAAGGGGTCACTCCCCGGTAAAATATATTATAGCCCAAAAAAGCATGAAGTACAATAAAATGTGACTGAATGTCACATTAACCTCAAGCACACGCTTTAACAGCCTAGAATGAATGACATGCCATCTATGTTACTTAGGGGTGAGCATTTGGACTGTCAGACTGGACCGGACCGGAAAACTAGACCGGATCGGACCGACGCGGGCTGGACCAGACAATTTCGATCCGGTCCTCGGTCCGGGGTTTTGGACTATTTCGGTCATCGGTCCGGTTCGGTATTACCAAAACCCCGTCGATTATGCCTAATAGGATCGGACCGGACCGAAGACCGAACCGGACCGGACTGACCCAGACCGGAACGGACCATTTCGGTCCGGTCTCTGTCCGGGGTTTTGGACCATTTCGGTCCTCCGTCCGGTCCGGTCTGGTCCGGTCTTGGTCGTTCCAGTCCGGTCCAGACCTGTTGCTCAGCCTTAATGTTACCTACCAATTACAAAACCAATTACACCAATAGGAAAAAACCACCTTATGGTGCATAATCTACGACAAACACCTAACATTAACAAAAAAATATACACTCAAGTAACTCCCAAAGACGAGCATACTTCTCACTCTCTTTGGACCTCTTAATCTTGCATGACAGAAGCTTTAAACGAACAACAGAAGTAATTGACTCAGCAACTTGAGTAACCGTACGTTTGTTCTTCTTAAACAACCTCCAATTCCGTTCTTGCCAGATAAAATAAGCCGCTGATGAAACAACCAATTTGGAAACAATGACAGCCGTAATCCTTCTTTTAGCAATAGGGTTAAGATGAGCAACCATACCATACACATCAAGAGGAGTAGCTGCTAAACACGTCCTCCCTTTAACCTTGTTCCACACAGCCGCTGCAAAAGGACATTGGAAAAACAAATGACAAATGCTCATGGGAATCCACTTGGACTTCACACAGAGAACACACAGCTCCTAAGGACGAAGATGCATCCCAATAAGAAAGGCGATCCTGCTTTTTCAATTTATGCTTGACAATCAACCGCAAATTAAAAGCATGTCGGGGAATATTTTGAGGAAACCAAACCGTGTAATACCATGACACTTTAAGGTCCCTCGGTGTAATAGATGACCAACCCTGCTGCACAGAAAACCTAGCGGCCATGGTATTACCCACATGCCACATCAATCTATTCGAATCAAAAGCACCAATATGACCAATACAAGAATGCAAAATAGGATATTTTGAGAGCAAAAAGATCAAAGTGTTTTTTTTGGGTAAAAGGGACTAAACCCCGGTAAAAGATATATTACACCAAAAAACATTGAAGTACATATGGAATATGGCAGAAGTACCACATTAACATCAAGCACAAGCGCTTGATAATCACATAAACTAGTGTATATGACATGCCATACACACTTACAAAGCTAGAAAATAACAACTCACTTTACTAGCAAACATAGAAGGATTATGATTATGATTGTTATCTTCTAATTCTGGTAGTGAATATCCTCTCTTATTGGGGTAAAGATATTCCTAGACAGAATATCATTCTGTCTAACCCTATGTCGGCCGTGTCGGCCGTACCGGGCCGTGGGCCGCACACGTGTGTGCGGTTACTGTTCATTCAAGCCCATAAGCCTAACTGGCATTTATCCCACCCATATATGATGGGCCGGATACGGGTAGTACCCTTGGGCCGGGTTCATGACCCGGCTGGGGACTATACGTCATCATGTCCCCCCAGTCTAGTTGTTACAACCGTAGGTGGAACCTCTAGACTACAAAGATGCTCCCGGACGTACCAAGGAATTCATAACAAAGGACAATGATGCTCGATACATGGTAGCCGAGACAAATTAAATATATCATTAAATGTCAAGTCTTACGTTAGAGCCGCATAACCCGACATGAACAACTGTTCATCTGACTTGTTTGACTGACAAAAGTGCAGACAGTCAGAACATTGAGCAGTGCAAACGTGTGGGTCAGATATGACCCGTGGGTCCCATCTGACGTTTCACTTGCCACTTGCCCCCTAGCCACACGATTAAGAATAGTGGCCAACACGTGTCACATATCCAACAGGCTGTGACCCTCAAAGTAACCCTATAAATAAGCCACCCCTACGGCTGTGTGAAACACACAGTTCACAACCTCCATTTCTGCCATTAAAGCTTTCCTCTTATCTTGAACCAAGTACGCACGGATCCCTTCACACGCAGGTTAGAATACCACGTCCTTACACTCTTTTTTAGTAATGGCTAATAGAAACAGCCCTACCATCGGATCCGTGCTAAATGTCATGACCCAAGACCAGTTAAACCATTTTTGTACAAATTACTTCATCCCTTCCAACCTACACCCCTCACTTCCTGGCGTCGGAGACCTCATAACTGAGGCTCCAGCGGGTAAGATAGGCCTCTATACTCGCCTGTTTGACGCGGCGAATTACCGTATTCCTTTCACCCACTTTCTCGTAGATTTGTTAGGATATTACAATGTACACATTAGTCAACTCCACTGCATAGGTGCCTGTAAAATTAGCCAATTCGAGATTCTTTGCCGTGCTAGGAGAATCCCCCCAACCGTAGAGTTATTTAGGTTGTTTTACACCCTAAACCTAGTGAACGGTTGGGTATCTTTCAAAAAACGAGCCTCCAACAGCCCACAATCACACAACAAACCAATGGATTCACTGAAAAACTGGTATGACCATTACTTTTTCATTGACGCAGTGGTATGGCCGGGTGATTTCATTATTAGGAACAGATTCCCGCACGACCCTAAGCCGCACGCCAGTACATACAATCCCCTTCACTCTCAAGAGTTAGATCTAAATAGGACTGGATTCCACAGAAACCTACCGGAATCATTCTTATGCTTGCTAGGAATTAGCCGCAATTACTTTGGTCCCTCCAATAGGTATCCTGTTTTTTGGAGAAGGCAGGGCGAAGGTAGGCTAATCATCCGTACGTCAATAAGAATGTATACATGTGTTTGTATAATAACCAACATCTATTGTTTTGTGCTGGACAGAGATGAACTTTTTTGGACTGTTGCGCCAGGGCGATCCAAAGCTTGTGCCGGAAGGTCTCCGTCCTCTTCGTGAAAATGAACAACCCCTCCTCGAGCACACCCGACCAGTGACGGTTGCCTTGGAAGCCGTGCCTGATCCCCATTCTGACGAATAACATGGAGACCATGATGAGGGTAACAACCAGATGAACCAAGGAGGTGCCGGGCACTCCTCACTTCATAGAGAACAACAGGGAGACAACATTGAACAAACCGACTCCAGCATCCGCCGGCTGATGGGCGATGATGATGATGATGAAGTGCAACAACATGTCAACTTGGACGAAGAGGAGGAAGCCGAAGAGGAAGTTGCTGAACTCACAACGCAGCCCCTCACCAGGCGCACCCGGAAAAGAGGAAACCGTGCGAGAGGGACTGCATCAGTGGAGATTGGCGAACACAATGCTCCCGCCAAGAGGCTTCGAGAGGATCACCCCATGTATCAATCTGTTGGGAGTGCCACGCAGGGTTCCGAGGCTAACCGGGCCGCTCATGTCGATCCCGTCACACAAATTGCCCCAACCGCCTCCGAAGGAGCAAGAAGCAATATGTAAGAAACCATCTCAATATGCAATAATTTCCACGTCCTCTCTTTTTTTTTTTTTTTTTTTGCTTAAGCCATACTTAATATATTTCGTAATACTCATGTCGCAGGGACAACCAAGCTGGTGCCGCGCCTCCTTCTGACACCCAAGTGGATAAGGAGAAAGGAAAAGCTGTCGAAGAAAACCCCGCGGCCCCCACAAAGTCCGGCCCTGTTTTTGAGGATGGTTCACCTCTGGTTTCCCAAGACTTCCCTTCATCCGGCGCTCCTCAACCTTTCAACCCTATTTGGACTATTACCACGGCGTCGCGATTGAGGAGTGCTGACGAGTGCCGGGAGTACCTCAATAACTGCATACCACCAAGCTTGGTGCAAGAGGTAAACTCGCTCAGTCATGCGGATTTGGCAGATGAGTATAATGGGACGCTAGTACATCAGATGGCGATGGGAACCTCGATGAGGGTCAGGTTTGAAGCTGCGCTTGGGCATGTGGACTCTCTCAAGAGGAAAGTTGGACGGAGAGAAAAAATGATTGAAGATAATGAAGCCATGATTGCTGACCTCCAATCCAAACTAGCGAATGCTGAGGCAACCATCAAGACACAATCGGCCCGTGCGAGTGAACACGACCAGCAAGTAGCCCACCTTGAGTCTCAACTAGATGCTGCAAACACCAAGGTACATATCCGTGCCGCACCACCCATATATACTAAACAATGACTGTACTAACACGTCTTTCACTATAGGTAAGCACGGCCGAAGCCTCTGCCCATTCTTACTCCAGCCAGGTAGATATTCTGAACCAGAAGCTAGAGGACGCGCATTTGGCCGTCCAAAACATGGAAAAAATGCAGACAGACCTTGCTGAGGAGAGGGCCATCACCCAAGAACTGAAAGAGGCAGTTGCCCAAAAAGAATTGGTGATTGATGCCCTGGCCGCTGAGCGTGACAATGTACTATGCCCCCAACTGCTAACAGCCATTGCAGACCGTAGGTGGATGGTTGGGCATGGAGCACGCCTGGCCGTGACGAAGGTACTAGAGGCCCCATCCTTTGTACAACAATTTGGCAACCTTGTATCTGATGGTATCGACCATGGACGCCACGAAGGAATGGTTGAGGCTGCTGAACTGATCACTAAAGGTGGGGACATCGCCCGTCATACCTTCTTTAAGCCCGAAGCCGCCAGCAAGATGACTGCCTCCATGGCTGCGATGCAAGATCTGCATTACCCATTCCTGGATGAGCTAGAGGCCACCAAAGATGCCCCAAACGCTGAAATCATGGAAAAGCTCAGTCCTAGCACGCCTTCCAATGCTTCCTTTCCTCTAACCCTTCCTGTATATGAGGACGTCACCAGGGTCGTACTTGACGAAGAGCCCCTAGATGTGGTGTTGGAAAGAACCGCGGCCCAAGCCCAAAAGCGGGGAGAAAGTGATGAATGGTTGCCGCGTTTGGTGGAAGAACAAGCGGAAATGGGTAGGTTTCTCCCCTCAATTTAGGATGCTCCTTTTTTCAAGACACTTTCTTTGTAATCTATGGATATGTATTGTTTCGATTCGTCCGTGTATGTACACGGCTAACAATTTTTACGTTTTGTATATAAGTCCGTGGGTAGCCACGGCAATTTTGATTTGTTTGGAAACCTGTGTATTTGTGCTTGTGTTTGAAATATTGTAGTTCAATACTGCATGATGTACCACGTCTTACTCACAAAGAAAATACATACAAGTCTATAATTTACTAGACATGCGACGTGCGTCTTTACTATGCAGAGCACGGTACGGCTATAGCATATGAAACTTACCCCAACGTCTTGTGAGTAAGGTGTCTAGTAAGGATACGTGATCCGTGCGGGTGGGGTTGCATCCCTCTTACGCGGCAAGTTGAATTAGTAGGTTCACTTAATCCTCTTACCCCACCTGGAGGCGTATGGTACATGTACGGTATTTCGAGAGAATGCATATGAAAGAAACATGGCATATTATAACACAAGTAAAATTCATACGGCTAACAAAGAATCTAAAAAAAAAAACAATAATTTGCACGAAACAGGCAATGGAGCTAGCTAGGCACCACGGCATTTTATTAGAACATTTACATTTTTGTTTGAATAATGACGACAAGTCCTTAAAAAAGGTCCATAAGGGAAACTAAAACAAACATAAGAAAAACAAGTAAGACAAATAACCCGCATGGTCTTTATTGAGACCGCCTATAGCGAAGTATCCATGCGGGAGCCGTAGCTTTCAAAGATAGCACCTTTTTAGATTGGCGATGTTCCATGTGCGCTCTAGGTCGCGGCCATCCATGTCGCGTAACTTGTACGCGCCTCGTCCCAAGGTTTCAATGACTTCATAAGGTCCTTCCCATTTAGGGCCCAGTTTTCCTGTATTTTCCACTCGACTTGCTTCGTTAGCACGGTAGACGTAGTCTCCCGGTCGAAAAGAAACACCCTTGACCTTGGCGTCGTAATAAGCCTTCATCTTAGCCTTGGACTTAGCTTCATTGATGGCTGCTACTTCCCTTTTTTCTTCCAACAGATCCAGGTTGATTCGCAGTTGTTCATCATTCGTGACGGCATTAACCTCCGCCGTGCGGATGGTAGGCATCCCTATTTCTGCTGGTATAACGGCTTCAGTGCCGTAAGCCAGTGCAAACGGAGTATCTCCGTTGGCCGTTTTTATCATGGTTCTATGTGCCCATAACACGTGCGACAATTCATCGACCCATTTGCCCTGTCGTTCATCCAGCCGCGCCTTGATTCCATTCCCCAAGCTCCTATTTGCTCGTTCGACAAGGCCGTTTGTTTGTGGATGCTTAACAGACGCGAAGCGCCGCTTGATGTTCAATGATGCACACCAGTCTTTGAATGGGTTATCCGTGAACTGTTTGCCGTTGTCCGATATAATTTCTCCAGGTAGACCGAAACGGCATACGATGTGTTCCCACACAAACTTCTTGACCTGCTTACCCGTGATAGATTTTACTGCCTTGGCTTCTATCCATTGTGTAAAGTAATCCATTGCAACAATCAAGAATTTAACCCCCCCCCCCCCCCCCCCCCCCGCAGCTATAGGAAATGGTCCTGCAATGTCAATTCCCCACTTGTAAAATGGCCACGGGGACGTGATAGGGGTAAGATCCTGCTGCGGGTGCCGCGGTACTGGCCTATGCACTTGGCAATCATTGCACCTGCGAATCATATCGCGCGCGTCTCTGTGCATAGTGGGCCAGTAGTATCCTGTTCGTAAGGCTCGGGCTACCACGGATCGTGGGCCTGCATGCATGCCGCACAACCCCTCGTGTATGTCACTGATAACGTAGGCCGCCTGGCGTGGTCCAACACACCGTAGCCACGGCTGCAAGAAAGAACGTTTATAAAGGATGCCTTCCCGGAGTTCGAAATGTTGTGACTTCCTTTTAACGCGTCTTGCTGCTTTTTCCTCGTCTGGAAGGGTTTCACTAGTCAAATAGTTGATGATTGGGGTCATCCACGTAGGTCCCTCCTCTTCAACTATAGCAGTCACTTCCCCTTCCGTGATAGACTTTTCCTTGAGTATTTCCACCAAAACCTGTTTAGACAAGTGGGCGAAGCTCGTGGATGCGATCTTACTGAGAGCGTCCGCTTTCTTGTTCTCGCCCCTTGGCACCTGTTTGATGGAAAACTTATTGAAAGTCGCGATTAGCGTTTTGACTTTTTCCAAATACCTGACCATGTTGTCCTCCTTAGCCACATACCCACCTAGAATATGGTTCGCGACAAGCCGTGAGTCCACATAGGCCTCAAGGTTGCGGACTCCCATTCTAGCGGCGATTTTTAAACCCGCAATTAATGCTTCATATTCCGCTTCGTTATTAGTGGCCGTGAACTCGAAACGGAGGGCGTACGTGAATTCCATTCCTTCTGGATTTGTGAGGATGAGGCCTGCCCCAGACCCGTCTGTGCATGAGGATCCGTCCGTGAATAGCACCCAAGGTTCCGCTGGGACCTCCTCTTGCTTAATGATTGGTTCTTCCTCATCCGGCTTCTCGATCAGGAAATCTGCCAAGATCTGGCCTTTAACAGCCGTCCTTGGTCTGTAAGATATATTGTGCCCTCCCAATAGGATGCTCCACTTCTCTAGTCTCCCTGCCACGTCTGGTCTAGATATAACCTACTTAATTGGCTGATCCGTGATCACAACAATCGGGTGCGCCTGAAAGTACCGGCGCAGCCGCTTTGTGGCAAATACTAGTGCTAGTACCAATTTTTCCATGGGGGAATAATTCAGCTCCGCTCCTTGTAATGTTCTACTTATAAAGTAGACCGGAGTCTGTATTGTGTCTCTATCGGTCATCAGTACCGCGCTTATTGCGCCGTGAGTAGCGGAGAGATACATAACAAGTTCCTCCTTTGGACGAGGGGCTACTAACATGGGGAGAGATGCAAGATGCTGCTTGAGTTGGCCAAAGGCTTCCTCAGCCTCCTTCGTCCAACGGAAGTCTCCCTTTCTAATACACTTCTTGAGTGTCTTAAATAGGGGTAATGACTTCTCTGCGGATTTAGATAAAAATCTATTCAGTCCGGCTAACTTCCCATTCAGGGACTGCACCTCCTTTCTTGTCTGCGGGGACGGCAGCCGTATCACTGCGTCTGTCTTCTCCGGACAAGGTTTGATGCCGTTTGGGTCAATCAAATATCCCAGGAACATTCCTTCTGTTGCACCAAACGTACATTTCTTTGGATTTAACTTCATGTTAATCCTTCTCAGCGTGTCAAATGTCTCCTGGACGTCCCGGAGGAGTGCCTCCTCCGTGTGGCTTTTTATCACCAAGTCATCAACATATACTTCCAAGTTGCGTCCTATTTGTGATTCGAAAGCTTTATCCACCAACCGCTGATACGTAGCGCCGGCGTTCTTTAATCCAAACGGCATTTTCGTATAGCAATATACGCCCTGGCTTGTGTGGAACGCCATTTTTTCTTCATCCTCCTCCGCCATCTGGATTTGGTGATACCCTTTATATGCATCCAAGAAGCATTTGAAAGGATATCCACACAAGGATTCTACTTTCCAGTCGATTTCTGGTAGCGGGTAACAGTCCTGTGGGCAGGCCTTGTTCAGGTCCGTGAAATCCACGCACATGCGCCAACTTCCGTCATGTTTCTTGACCATGACTGGATTGGATAACCACTCGTGGTAGTATACCTCGCGCATAATGCCTGCGTCCACCAGCTTCCGCACTTCCTCTAGTATAACTTGACTTCTCTCGGGCGCCTGGCCGCGCTTCTTTTGCTTGATGGGTTGGTACCCTTGGCGGATCTGGAGCTTATGCTCTGCTATCGTACGTGGCACACCCGTCATGTGTTTTGGTTCCCATGCGAATATGTCCAGGTTTGCGCTTAAAAGTGCACACATGGCCCTTTTGCCGCTATCTGAGAGCGCCCCTCCTATGGATACCTCCTGTTCAGGGTAGTCAGGGTGAATGGCCACCTTCCAATTGGGTGGTGGTGCTCCATCCTTGGGTGGTACAGGTGGTGCCGGTGTTGTCACAGTGTGGCACTCGGATGTTGGCGCGACTGTGTTATAAATAGTAACGATTCCCCCATCAACGGGGAACTTAATCATTCCGTGTGCCGTAGAGGGTACTGCCCGGATAGCCAAAATGCCTGGTCTGCCTATGATCCCATTATAAGGGGAGTGTGAACGTATCACCATGAAGTTCATCCACGTTGTAGTAGAATGTTCCTCATTCCCAATGGTGACAAGCAAACGCAACTGCCCTATTGGCCAGATGGTTTCTCCACTAAAACCAGTAAGCGGCGACGTGGCCGGTACTAATTGGCTTCTTATCTCTGGGCATAACTGCACAAAGCAGTGTTCATACAATACCTCTGCTGACGACCCTCCATCCACATACATGCGACGAACATTGTGTGTTCCAACGCTTATCTCAATAGTGAGAGGCGCATCAACCACGTCACTTGCTGTAATGAGAGGGAATGAGATTTCCTTGCCGCGTGAAAATTTTTGGCCAATTTTCTGTCTCGGCTGCCTGGATTGGATCATGTATATGGTAGAAGGCTTGTCCTTTTGGGGGTCCTTCTTATCATACTTCTTGTTGTTGTCCTTTCCGTCTTTCCAATCCTTAACTAGGTGCTTGAGTTTGCCCGATTTGATTAGCGACTCAATATGCTTCTTCAGCTGGATACACTCCTCCGTGCCGTGCCCTTTGTCATTATGGAACTCGCAGAAGCGACTTCCCTGCCGACGTTCCGGGGGTGTGGTCATTGGGGGAGGTCTTGGAAAATTCGCCCCTTCAGTCAGCAAGATCTCCCGGTAGGACATCTTTAGGGGGGTGAACTTGTCGTCCGACCGTCCGCCTTTGCTTTGGCTCTTATAGTCCGAGCCCTTGTTATTGTTCTGGTTGCCTTGACCGCCCGACTGTCTCCGGGATTGGTCATTTGAGCGGTACCCATTTCCTCTGGATGGGTAGGCTGCGGCAACAGCTGTCTCTCCCTCTATGAAATTTCTGACCCTTTCCATGAGGTCATCATATCTCTCTGGACGCTTGTCGTTGAGACGCCTAATCAGTTCTCTGTCTGTTATGGCGTGCATGTAGTCGGAGATTTTCAGGAGCTCTGGCATGGTTCTTGTGCGCGTGCACTCGTCATTGAAGCGCTCAGTGAAGGCTTCTGTGGACTCCCCCGGCCGTTGCTTGACAGTTGCCAATGAGACCGGATCCCTCTTATACTTCTTCCTTTGAGTATAATTGTTCTCAAACGCAGTGCGTAGTTCCGTGAAACTATCAATGCTGCGTGGGGGAAGTGCCTCGAACCAGTCGCGAGCGTTTCCAATCAAGGTCGAATTGAACATTTGGCACCATATAGGCATGGGCCATCGTTCAATTTTAGCCTGAGTATCGAATATTTTGAGGTGATCGACCGGATCACCGGACCCATCATACGTCTTGATACATGCCGGCATGCGACGTTTGGTGTCCTCAGAATAATTCCGTATGCGGAGGGTAAACGGATCTTCCCTGGGATCCGCCCATGGCCGTGTGAGCCTAGGGTCAACCCATGGTTCACACCACGGACGCGAGAGGTCCTCTGCTTCCGTATCCCGATAGTAGGGGCCACCATAATACTCATCATTATTTGGTGGCGGAGGCGTGCGCCTAGGCCGGCGGCGCTTGGGTGGATGGTCATCCGAGTCTTCCCCAGACGGATCTGGGGACGGCGGTGGTGCCCGACCTTTTGAATAGGGACCACTTTTCTGAGATGAACCAGGAGCCTCCCTCCCTGTGTTCATCCTATCCCACACACTTGGGCGACGTGTGGTTCTGGTCAGCCCTCGATCTGGCCGCTCGGGGGAGCCATCCGGCCTTTCTCCATCTTGGGGCTGCGTTAATTCTTGCATAATGCGGTCCCCTATGCGTTCAAACACATTCCGGGGTTGAGGGTCTTCCTCAAAGGTTCCCTGCTCCCGAGGCTGAGTCCTTTTTCTCCGATTTCGGGAAGGGGTGGATGGTCCACTGTCGCCAAAGTTGAGTCGGGCTTGGAGGATTCTCCCCAGGCTCAATCTTGATGCGATCCCTGGGACGATCCTTTCAAAATTCTGAGTGAGAACTCGAGTGAGCTCATCCTCGCTGAGTGGTTGAGCTTCCACTTCTTCCTCCATTAAGGGTCTACGTGGCTCCTTGTTAGGAGGGTCTGGCGCACTTCCCGGATCAGGGTTGTCCAGGGTTGAAGTGGGTGGGGGTGTCACCGAGATCGTGCTCGTCACCCCTGCGGACTGAAGACTGCTACGGTTACCTGGCCCGCCTGCGAGGCGGCTAGGTGATTGGTTGGGAATAAGAATCCCTTCCCCTGGGGACTTCCGATTCCCAGGATTCACGTTCCTGGGGTTAACTGGCGGATGCCCCTTTGTCATTGAAAAGATCGAGATGAGGTTTTGTTCTAGCTTAGTGTTAAGGTCCCACGGATGGCGCCAACTTGTTGATGCAAAAGTTGGTTGATCCTTGCTAGACCCGAATTAGGCTTAATTCGGGTTGGCTGGGTACCGGCTCCTACACCAAGTGAATCGTCTGGTTGGGATCCTGCACACTAAACAACACGCGTTAAGCTTACCGTGGGAAGGTTTCCCACGATTAGACTCCGGCGTGAGAGTAAGTAATCGATTTAGGGTTATATGTGAGTTAAGAGAGAATTGTGATACCTTCGTGGAACCCTTGGGGGTTCCTTTTATAGGCAGTGAAACCCTAGTGGGCTTTCACTGATCCTTCGGCCCCAAGGAAGAGATAAGCACCAGAATTAGAATGATTGTTATCTTCTAATTCTGGTAGTGAATATCCTCTCTTATTGGGGTAAAGATATTCCTAGACAGAATATCATTCTGTCTAACCCTATGTCGGCCGTGTCGGCCGTACCGGGCCGTGGGCCGCACACGTGTGTGCGGTTACTGTTCATTCAAGCCCATAAGCCTAACTGACATTTATCCCACCCATATATGATGGGCCGGATACGGGTAGTACCCTTGGGCCGGGTTCATGACCCGGCTGGGGACTATACGTCATCAACGCTTTACAACACCAAACATATGAAACCCACTGACTTGCATATTCCAGCCATCCTTCACAACCTTCAAAAATTTTTCATGTTGAGTTAACACATTTAAAAAATTAAAAGGCTTAGGTTTAACCACTGCTAACGTCAGAATACATAAACTAGACGGAGTGTGATCCAAAATTCTAAACGGTTTAAACACCGCATGAGAACCTACAAACCGGACAGTAAACTCCAAATTTGCCAAGACATGATCAAGTTTCTTAAGGATACCATGGGTACCCTTTGGTTTCTGGCTCCACGTGTACTGCAATCCCGTTCTTTGCACATCCATGACCTTAATATCCGCGACACAATCCTGAAATTCTCTCATAGCGATACCAATATCCGATCCACTAGCCGTAGAATCTGCCAAAAACAATGTTGCGTTAAAATCTATGAAGATACACCACGGCCTATCCCGAACATACACCTTACGTTGACCAAGACTATGCCATAATAACCTCCGAGGAATATACCTATTATGGGCATATACAAATAAAAAAAATAGCTCCTTCTTATCAGCCTTTATCCAAACACGCGTATGAACAACTTGATCATCTTGAGTAATAATACTAATGTCAACCTCATTATGATTCCAGCCTAAAATAATCCGCGTTCCCTTATTGCACCAAGCTCCATTAGATGTCCACTCCCAATGCCGAAACACCAACGAGCATAGCCGATGAAGATTAGAATTAGCCACGTGAGACTCTAAAATAGCACAAACCGATAAATTGTTCTCTGAGATCACCTGTCGTACTTCATTTTGTTTTGGGGAGAAGTTTAAACCCCGTATATTCCATGTACCAACATTAATCATTAGAACTTGGACCACCGGGAGTGTTTACCCCCTCCGAACCATCACTAGGTTTAGGACTAAAACGCTCTTCCATTATAAGCTCCTCATATGCTTTAGAATCACTTACATTTAGCACGTCTGACTGTAGAGCATCATGTCCCTGCTTAACCGTAACATCGTCCGCCTCCTCATCAAGTAAACCAAAAGAATTGGACGTCACCACTTGAACATTTTTCAGCTTCTCCTGTTGATTACTAAGAATACTCACAGTGGGCTTGCTCATAGTGCTCTTAGCGTTAACTGCTATTTTTGATGATTCACCCTTCTCAATTCTTTGAAACTGCAAATTAAGAACCGACTTGTTGAGCTGGATCTCTTGAATCTGCACATTCTTATGACCCTGATTTCCCCTATTTCTTCTTCTGTGAACCTCAGTAAAACCATCAGCCACTTTCTCCACCTCAGCCGCCTTAGGAAGTTTAGGGCATTTGTTACTCTCATGATCAAAAACCAAACATGTATCACAGCGGAGGGGGGGGGGGGTCTCCATTCATATTCAATATCAGTTGTTGTAAGAGTATGGCCATTGTCCTTACCCTTAGGTATAGCAAGAACAATAGTATCATGAAGTTCCTCAGTAGCATCCACTTCTATAAGAGCCCTAACGTATGTGCTCCTTCCCCATGACGTTAGACACATATTGCTAGTATATGAGTCTAACATTAATGGTTTACCAATCGGTGTAGTAATAAGGCTTAGGCCTACTTTAGAGTAAGCAGCTATCGGGACATGATGTAATTTCACCCATACCGCTGCCTTCTTAATCTCGTCCTTCTTCAAAAGGGTATACTGAGTCCATATATTGAGCATCAAAGGCACATTTCGAATCAACCACAGGCCATTCTCAAGAACCTTATCTACCACTTCCTTTGAGCCAAATTGAAACAAAAAGAACTCGTCATGTAACTGAATACGTTTAATCTCAAACTTGGCCCACATATTCTTGATATAATTCTTAACAAACGGATAAGCAAGCCGTTTGCCAATAAAATACCCAAAAAGCGTGTTAGAAAATCGAGAGTTAATCTCCTCCATTGCTTCAAATGGCAATGCTATAGTGGCACCCACAACTTTCTCCTGGTTACGTAGTTCCTGAACAATAGCCACCTTCTTAAGATCATTTTTAGGGCAAGCAAAAGAGCTTACCATCCCATTAGCATTCACTTGCTGGACTACCTCAGCAAAGGACACATTAGGACCATTGAGAGAGCTAACAGTCTCCATCATGGCACCAGTGAGATTCGTCCCACTTGATTCAACCAAATCTGCCATGGCATTATTCGGCTTTTGAACATTAATTTGAACATGCACCTTATCAACCTTTGGCTCAAAAGTTACCTTAGTGCTCGAACCAACCTGATTTGGTTGCTCATTGGATCCAACAGGGTCAGTAGATCCAACAGTTCTTGCTACCGTCCGTATAGGTTTACCATTCTTACCCACAATCTTACCATCAACATTACGAATTTTAGTCGCAAGGTTATTCTTCATACCACATGTTACTTTCCCCATATTAGGTTTAGAACTATCCATTTGCTCCATCTCTCTAAAGCAATAAAAACAAAGAAACCCTAATTAGGGCTCCTATTCGCGACCAATCACAACACTTCAACCTGCCGCCATGAGGGAGACTAGAATATAATATAATAATATGAATCGCCACACCAAAACCCTAATTCTATAAACAATACCCAGCAAACCCTAGAAAAACCGCTTCACCCAAAACCTATTAATCACGTCGAACAAATTAAAGAATGTTAATAGACAAAACAATGATGTTGTATTAACCAACAGGACTAGCTACTCACAGCGGAAATAAGGAGCGAATAAATTCACGTAGTCTATCACGCTCACTACACTAGCTGCGAAAAATTAACACATCAACACGTAATGAACAATAAACAAACATTAATCTGTGAATGGTGTTTATCAGATTTGATTAAGCCGGCGTAAGAAATTAGGTTTTGATGAATCGCCCATAGAGAGATATATTAGGGTAACACAAGTTCTTTTTGTAATGTTTGTTAGTTATTAGTATTATTTTTCCAATATTTTTCAATTAGTGTAGAACTGTATTTTTTATTCAAGATTTTTGTAAAAGCTTTTATATTAGCATTTTGGTGTTAATAAAGATCAAAGTGTTTTTTTGGGTAAAGGGGTCACTCCCCGGTAAAATATATTATAGCCCAAAAAAGCATGAAGTACAATAAAATGTGACTGAATGTCACATTAACCTCAAGCACACGCTTTAACAGCCTAGAATGAATGACATGCCATCTATGTTACTTAGGGGTGAGCATTTGGACTGTCAGACTGGACCGGACCGGAAAACTAGACCGGATCGGACCGACGCGGGCTGGACCGGACAATTTCGATCCGGTCCTCGGTCCGGGGTTTTGGACTATTTTGGTCCTCGGTCCGGTTCGGTATTACCAAAACCCCGTCGATTATGCCTAATAGGATCGGACCGGACCGAAGACCGAACCGGACCGGACTGACCCAGACCGGAACGGACCATTTCGGTCCGGTCTCTGTCCGGGGTTTTGGACCATTTCGGTCCTCCGTCCGGTCCGGTCTGGTCCGGTCTTGGTCGTTCCAGTCCGGTCCAGACCTGTTGCTCAGCCTTAATGTTACCTACCAATTACAAAACCAATTACACCAATAGGAAAAAACCACCTTATGGTGCATAATCTACGACAAACACCTAACATTAACAAAAAAATATACACTCAAGTAACTCCCAAAGACGAGCATACTTCTCACTCTCTTTGGACCTCTTAATCTTGCATGACAGAAGCTTTAATCGAACAACAGAAGTAATTGACTCAGCAACTTGAGTAACCGTACGTTTGTTCTTCTTAAACAACCTCCAATTCCGTTCTTGCCAGATAAAATAAGCCGCTGATGAAACAACCAATTTGGAAACAATGACAGCCGTAATCCTTCTTTTAGCAATAGGGTTAAGATGAGCAACCATACCATACACATCAAGAGGAGTAGCTGCTAAACACGTCCTCCCTTTAACCTTGTTCCACACAGCCGCTGCAAAAGGACATTGGAAAAACAAATGACAAATGCTCATGGGAATCCACTTGGACTTCACACAGAGAACACACAGCTCCTAAGGACGAAGATGCATCCCAATAAGAAAGGCGATCCTGCTTTTTCAATTTATGCTTGACAATCAACCGCAAATTAAAAGCATGTCGGGGAATATTTTGAGGAAACCAAACCGTGTAATACCATGACACTTTAAGGTCCCTCGGTGTAATAGATGACCAACCTTGCTGCACAGAAAACCTAGCGGCCATGGTATTACCCACATGCCACATCAATCTATTCGAATCAAAAGCACCAATATGACCAATACAAGAATGCAAAATAGGATATTTTGAGAGCAAAAAGATCAAAGTGTTTTTTTTGGGTAAAAGGGACTAAACCCCGGTAAAAGATATATTACACCAAAAAACATTGAAGTACATATGGAATATGGCAGAAGTACCACATTAACATCAAGCACAAGCGCTTGATAATCACATAAACTAGTGTATATGACATGCCATACACACTTACAAAGCTAGAAAATAACAACTCACTTTACTAGCAAACATAGAAGGATTATGATTTAACTTTAGCCTTGTCCCTCTTATCATGGAAGAGGTTAGCAACCTCATCATAAATATTCTCAATGATGACGTATAGTCCCCAACCGGGTCATGAGCCCGGCTCACGGGTACTACCCGTATCCGGCCCATCACAGATGGGTGGATAAATGTCATTCAGGCTTATGGGTTTGAGTGAACAGTACCCGCACATGTGTGCGGCCCACGGCCCAAGGTGGCCGACATAAGATTAGACAGAATAATATTCTGTCTAGGAATATCTTTATCCCAATAAGAGAGGATATTCACTACCGAATTAGAAGATAACAATCATTCTAATTCTGGTGCTTATCTCTTCCTTGGGGCCGACGCATCAGTAGAAGCCCACTAGGGTTTCACTGCCTATAAAAGGAACCCCCAAGGTTCCACAAAGGTATTACGACTTATACTCTAAACTCATACAAACCTTAAACCGATTACTTACTCTCACGCCGGAGTCTAATCGTGGGAAACATTCCCACGGTAAGCCTAACGCGTGCTGTTTAGTGTGCAGGATTCCAACCAAACGATTCACTTGGTGCAGGAGCCGGAGCCCAGCCAACCCGAATTAAGCCTAATTCGGGTCTAGCAAGGATCAACCAACTTTTGCATCAACAAGTTGGCGCCATCCGTGGGACCCATAACACTAAGCTAGAACAAAACCTCGTCTTGAATCTCCAATGACGAAGGGGAATCCGCCAACTAACCCCAGGAATGTGAATCCCGGGAACCGGAAGTCCCAAGGGGAAGGGATTCTCATCCCCAACCAATCACCTAACCGCCTCGCAGGCGGGCTGGGTAACCGTAGCGGTTTTCAACCCGCGGGGGTGACGAGCACGATCTCGGTGACACCCCCGCCTACTTCAACCCTGGACAACCCTGATCCAGGGAGTGCGCCAGACCCTCCTAACAAGGAACCACGCAGACCCTCGACGGAGGAAGAAGTGGAAGCCCTACCACTCAGTGAGGAGGATCTTACTCGAGTTCTCACTCAGAACTTCGAAAGGATCGTCCCAGGGATCGCATCAAGATTGAGTCTAGGGAGGAACCTCCAAGCCAGACTCAACTTTGGTGACAGTGGACCAACCACCCCCTCCCAAAACCGGAGGAAAAGGAGAACTCGGCCTCAGGAGCAGGGAACCTTTGAGGAAACCCCTCAACCCCGGAATGTGTTTGAGCGCATAGGAGATCGCCTTATACAGGAATTAACGCAGTCTCAAGAAGGAGAAAGGTCGGATGGCTCACCCGAGCGGCCAGACCGAGAACTGACCAGAACCACACGCCGCCCGAGTGTGTGGGACAGAATGAACACTGGGAAAAAGGCTCATGGCTCATCCAAAAAAAGTGGTCCCTATGCAAAGAATAGGGCACCCCCGCCATCCCCGGATCCGTCCGAAGAGGATTCAGATGACCATCCGCCTAAGCGTCACCGACCTAGGCGCACCCCTCCACCACCACCAAACAATGATAGGTATTACGATAGTCCTTACTATCGAGATACGGAGGCAGAGGATCTCTCGCGTCCATGGTGTGAACCATGGGATGACCCTAGGCTCACCCGGCCATGGGCGGATCCCAGGGAAGACCCGTTCACCCTCCGCATACGGAACTATTCTGAGGACACCAAACGCCGCATGCCGGCGTGTATCAAGACTTATGATGGGTCTGGTGATCCTGCGGATCACCTCAAAATATTTGATACGCAGGCTAAAATTGAGCGATGGCCCATGCCCATATGGTGCCAAATGTTCAATTCGACCTTGATTGGAAACGCCCGTGACTGGTTCGAGGCACTCCCCCCACGGAGCATTGATAGTTTCACGGAACTACGCACTGCGTTTGAGAACAATTATACTCAAAGGAAGAAGTATAATAGGGATCCGGTCTCATTGGCAACCGTCAAGCAACGGCCGGGGGAGTCCACAGAAGCCTTCACTGAGCGCTTCAATGATGAGTGCACACGCACAAGAACCATGCCAGAGCTCCTGAAAATCTCTGACTACATGCACGCCATAACAGACAGAGAACTGATCAGGCGTCTCAACGACAAGCGTCCAGAGAGATATGATGACCTCATGGAAAGGGTCAGAAATTTCATAGAGGGAGAAACAGCTGTTGCCGCGGCCTACCCATCCCGAGGAAATGGGTACCGGTCAAATGACCAGTCCCGGAGACAGTCGGGCGGTCAAGGTAACCAGAACAATAACAAGGGCTCGGACTATAAGAGCCAAAGCAAAGGCGGACGATCGGACGACAAGTTCACCCCCCTAAAGATGTCCTACCAGGAGATCTTGTTGACTGAAGGGGCGAACTTTCCAAGGCCTCCCCTAATGACCACTCCCCCGGAACGTCGGTAAGGAAGTCGCTTCTGTGAGTTCCATAATGACAAAGGACACGGCACGGAGGAGTGTATCCAGCTCAAGAAGCATATTGAGTCGCTAATCAAATCAGGCAAACTCAAGCACCTAGTTAAGGATTGGAAGGACGAAAAAGACAACAACAAGAAGTATGATAAGAAGGATCCCCATTCCAGACAGCGCCGCACGAGACAGAAAATTGGCCAAAAATTTTCACGCGGCAGGGAAATCTCATTCCCTCCCATCACAGCAAGCGATGTGATTGATGCGCCTCTCACTATTGAGATAAGCATTGGAACACACAATGTTCGTCGCATGTATGTGGATGGAGGATCGTCAGCAGAGGTACTGTATGAACACTGCTTTGTGCAGTTATGCCCAGAAATAAGAAGCCAATTAGTACCGGCCACGTCGCCGCTTACTGGCTTTAGTGGAGACACTATCTGGCCGATAGGGCAATTGCGTTTGCTTGTCACCATTGGGAATGAGGAACATTCCACTACGACATGGATGAACTTCATGGTGATACGTTCACACTCTCCGTATAATGGAATCATAGGCAGACCAGGCATTTTGGCTATCCGGGCAGTACCCTCTACGGCACACGGAATGATCAAATTCCCCGTTGAGGGGGGAATCGTTACTATTTACAACACAGTCATACCAACATCCGAGTGTCACACCGTGACAACACCGGCTCCACCTGTCCCACCCAAGGATGGGGCGTCACCACCCAATTGGAAGGTGGCCATTCACCCTGACTATCCGGAACAAGAGGTATCCATAGGAGGGGCGCTCTCGGATAGCGGCAAAAGGGCCATGTGCTCTCTTTTAAGTGCAAACCTGGACATATTCGCATGGGAGCCAAAACATATGACGGGTGTGCCACGTGCGATAGCAGAGCATAAGCTCCAGATCCGCCAAGGGTACCAACCCATCAAGCAAAAGAAGCGCGGCCAGGCGCCCGAGCGCAGCCAAGTGATACTGGAGGAAGTACGGAAGCTAGTGGACGCAGGCATCATGCGCGAGGTATACTACCACGAGTGGTTATCTAATCCGGTCATGGTCAAGAAACATGACGGAAGTTGGCGCATGTGTGTGGATTTCACGGATCTGAACAAGGCCTGCCCACAAGACTGTTACCCGTTACCAGAAATCGACTGGAAGGTGGAGTCCTTGTCTGGATATCCTTTCAAATGCTTCTTGGATGCATATAAAGGGTATCACCAAATCCAGATGGCGGAGGAGGATGCAGAAAAAACGGCGTTCCACATGAGCCAGGGTGTATATTGCTATACGAAAATGCCGTTTGGATTGAAGAACGCCGGCGCTACATATCAGCGGTTGGTGGATAAAGCTTTCGAATCACAAATAGGACGCAACTTGGAAGTATATGTTGATGACTTGGTGATAAAAAGCCACACGGAGGAGGCACTTCTCCGGGATGTCCAGGAGACATTCGACACGCTGAGAAGGATTAACATGAAGTTAAATCCAAAGAAATGTACGTTTGGAGCAACAGAGGGAATGTTCCTGGGATATTTGATTGACCCAAACGGCATCAAACCTTGTCCAGAGAAGACGGACGCAGTGATACGACTACCGTCCCCGCAGACACGGAAGGAGGTGCAGTCCCTGAATGGGAAGTTAGCCGGGCTGAATAGATTCCTATCTAAATCCGCAGAGAAGTCATTACCCCTATTTAAGACACTCAAGAAGTGTATTAGAAAGGGAGACTTCCGCTGGACGAAGGAAGCTGAGGAAGCTTTTGGCCAACTCAAGCAGCATCTCGCATCTCTCCCTATGCTAGTAGCCCCCGGCCAAAGGAGGAACTCGTTATGTATCTCTCAGCTACTCATGGCGCAATAAGCGCGGTACTTATGACGGATAGAGATACAATACAAACTCCGGTCTACTTTATAAGTAGAACACTACAAGGGGCGGAGCTGAATTATTCCTCCATGGAAAAATTGGTGTTAGCACTAGTATTTGCTACAAAGCGGTTGCGCCGGTACTTTCAGGCGCACCCAATTGTCGTGATTACGGATCAGCCAATCAAACAGGTTATCTCTAGACCAGACGTGGCAGGGAGGCTAGAGAAATGGAGCATCCTATTGGGGGGCACAATATATCTTACAGACCAAGGACGGCTGTTAAAGGCCAAATCTTGGCAGATTTCCTGATCGAAAAGCCGGATGAGGAAGAACCAATCATTAAGCAAGACGAGGTCCCAACGGAACCTTGGGTGCTATTCACGGACGGATCCTCATGTACAGACGGGTCCAGGGCAGGTCTCATCCTCACAAATCCAGAAGGAATGGAATTCACATACGCCCTCCGTTTCGAGTTCATGGCCACCAACAACGAAGCGGAATATGAAGCATTAATCGCGGGTTTAAAAATCGCCGCTAGAATGGGGGTCCGCAACCTTGAGGCCTACGTAGACTCACGGCTTGTCGCGAACCATATTCTAGGTGGGTACGTGGCTAAGGAGGACAACATGGTCAGGTACTTGGAAAAAGTCAAGTCGTTAATTGCGACTTTCAGTAAGTTTTCCATCAAGAAGGTGCCAAGGGGCGAGAACAAGAAAGCGGAAGCTCTTAGCAAGATCGCATCCACGAGCTTCGCTCACTTGTCTAAACAGGTTTTGGTGGAAATACTCAAGGAGAAATCTATCACGGAAGGGGAGGTAGTCGCTATAGTTGAGGAGGAGGGACCTACGTGGATGACCCCAATCATCAACTATTTGACTAATGAAACCCTTCCAGACGAGGAAAAAGCAGCAAGGCGCATTAAAAGGAAGTCACAACATTTTGAACTCCGAGAAGGCATCCTTTACAAGCGCTCTTTCTTGCAGCCGTGGTTGCGGTGTGTTGGACCACGCCACACGGCTTACGTCATCAGTGACATACACGAAGGGTTGTGCGGCATGCATGCAGGCCCACGATCCGTGGTAGCCCGAGCCTTACGAACAGGATACTATTGGCCCACCATGCACAGAGACGCGCGCGACATGATTCGCAAGTGCAACGATTGCCAAGTGCATAGGCCAGTACCGCGGCACCCGCAGCAGGAGCTTACACCTATCACGTCCCCATGGCCATTTTACAAGTGGGGAATTGACATCGCAGGACCATTTCCTGTAGCTGCGGGGGGGGGGGGGGGGTTAAATTCTTGATTGTTGCAATGGACTACTTCACACGATGGATAGAAGCCAAGGCAGTCAAGTCTATTACAGGTAAGCAGGTCAAGAAGTTTGTGTGGGAACACATTGTGTGCCGTTTTGGTCTACCAGGAGAAATCATCTCGGACAATGGCAAGCAGTTCACGGACAACCCATTCAAAGATTGGTGTGCATCATTGAACATCAAACGGCGCTTCGTGTCCGTTAAGCATCCACAAACAAACAGCCTTGTCGAACGAGCAAATAGGAGCTTGGGGAATGGAATCAAGGCGCGTCTGGATGAACGAAATGGCAAATGGGTCGACGAGTTATCACACGTGCTATGGGCGCATAGAACCATGATCAAAACAGCCAACGGAGATACTCCATTTGCATTGGCTTACGGCACCGAAGCCGTTATACCAGCAGAAATAGGGATGCCTACCATCCGCACGGCGGAGGTTAATGTCGTTACAAATGATGAACAGCTGCGAATCAACCTGGATCTGTTGGAAGAAAAAAGGGAAATAGCAGCCATCAATGAGGCTAAGTCCAAGGCTAAGATGAAGGCTTATTATGACGCCAAGGTCAAAGGTGTTTCTTTTCGACCGGGAGACTACGTCTATCGTGCTAACGAAGCGAGTCGAATGGAGAATACATGAAAACTGGGCCCTAAATGGGAAGGACCGTATGAAGTCACTGAAACCTTGGGACGAGGCGCGTACAAGTTACGTGACATGGATGGCCGCGACCTAGAGCGCACATGGAACATCTCCAATCTCAAAAGGTGCTATCTTTGAAAGCTACGGCTTCCGCATGGGTACTTCGCTATAGGCGGTCTTAATAAAGAACCATGCGGTTTATTTGCTTTGTTTGTTTTTTTTCTTATGTTTGTTTAGTTTCCTTTCTTGTTCTCTAGGACTTGTCGTCATTATTCAAACAAAAATGTAAACGTTCTAATAAAATGCCGTGGTGCCTAGCTAGCTCCACGGCCTGTTTCGTGCAAATCAGTTTCCTTTCTTCGTTAGATTCTTTGTTAGTCGTATGAATTTTACTTGTATGCCATGTTTCATTCGTATGCATTCTTTCAAATTACCGTACATGTACTATGCGCCTCCAGGCGGGGTAAGAGGATTAAGTGAACCAACTAATTCAACTCGCCGCGTAAGAGGGATGCAACCCTAGCCGCACGAATCATGTATCCTTACTAGACGCCTTACTCACAAGACGTTGTGATAAGTTTTTTGTGCACCGTACCCACACGGTACTCTGCATAGTAAAGACGCATGTCGCATGTCTAGTAAATTATAGACTTGTATGTATTTTCCTTTATGTGTACGATGTGATACATCACGCGGCATTGAAATACAATGAAATACACAAGTTTCAAAATTAACAATAAACAAAAATGGCCGTGGTGGTCATGGACTTCTAAATAAAAGGACAAATTATTACATATATGTCTTAGCCGTGTACATACACGGACGAATGTAATCAAAAGTGTTTACAGCAAATAAGTTACAAGGGGGGGAGGAACTCTCCTAGATCCTTTTTCCCTTCTTCAATTAAAGCACGAAGGGCCTCCCCACGAGCATCTTTCCCGTCCTGAACTTTGACTGCAAGAGCGTCTAAGGCTTCACCAAGCGGCTTCTCACCTGACATGGCTTTGGATACGGAATCATAGGTAGCCAGCGTCAAGGGAATTGGATCAGCACTCAGCCGGGACATTATTGCTTCATTGGGAGCATCTTTCATGGCTTCAAGCTCGTCCAGGAGGGGGTGTTGAAGGTCTGCCAAGGCATCCATGGACGCTGTCATCTTACCCGCTGCGGAGGGGTTGTGATACGGATGTTGTGTGATATCCTCACCTTTTGCGATCATCTCCGCAGCTTGGACCAGGCCTTCATGCCTACCACGGTCGATCCCGTCAGATACAACCCCAGCAAATGCCTGCAATAGATGTGGAGCGTTCAGGGCCCCACTTACGGCAAGCCACAGTCCTTGCCCGATAATCCACCTACGACCGGCTGTCGCGGTCAGTAGGGGGGGCATACTCTTTCCGCACAGCTGACAACCACCTTGCTCAACTCTTCATCAGCTAAGGCAACTTGATTTTCAAGACTGGTTTGAGCCTGCGTCAATTCCTCCTTCAGTGAGTCACACTCCTGGGCAATGCTGAATGATTGAGCGGTCACCGCCTTAGTAGCAGCCTCGGCCGCTGACACCTGCGTATGAAATTTGGAGTTACTACACGAATATATATTTTTTGGGCTACATGCATACAAGGAATAGGAGTATATGAACAACATGTTTGAAAGTTTACCTTCTCGTTTGATGCGGCTACGAGGGCCTCCAACTCAGCGATACGCTTCTCTCTTGTATCGGCGTGAAGCGCCTGCTCCTTCACCGTTGCCTCGGCAGTCAATAACGCTGCTTGCAAGGATGTGATGGTCTTCTCGTTCTTTACGACCAATGCCTCACGGCGGGCTATCCTTTTGTCGGCACGGCTCACATTGGTGAGGGCCTTGATCAGTCGGCGTCTCAACGCGGCACCCACCGTCACCTGATGTGCGGATGATACATCAAACTGTTCAATCAGGGCCTCATGATCTAGTTCATATAAATCCTGTGCGAGGGCAGGCGGGGTGATGTGTTCGATGAATTCTGAACACTCAGATTCGGCCTCCAGCCGTGTCAAGCTCGATAAGTTCCATGCTAAGCGCAAGCTCTCTTCTGGTCCCTCGGGGCAAGGTTCCTTGGCACGTGCGGTAACAGGTGATGGGGGATTGTTGGTGGCCGCGGGGGATGGATTTCTCCCCACTTCTCCTCCTTGTGCTGCGACTGCCGGATTCACCCTAAAAAGAAAAAACGATATATATTAGTCTATATACTTCATACGAAGGTACAAATCATAATCACAATGGGTACTTACGAGGTGCTAATGTTAGGGTCTGGGCCGGTAGGAGCTACGGCGCTCACAGGGGCGACTCGCAGAACTGGCCCTTCCATGGTCGGGGTGGGGTCGGCTTGACCAGTCATGGTGCTGCTTCCTTCTTGATATTGAGGATGGTCTTTCCGCAACTTCTTGGGAGGAGCATTTGCAACTCCGGCATCCTCCCCAGTCTTCTTCGCCACACGCCTGGTTGTTTTTCTCTTTTTAGAAGTAAGTGTGGTGGATCCGGAGGCTTGCGTAGTGTCTTCATTAAGATCGCGCTCTTCCTCCTGGTTGATGGTGCCTCCCTCCAGCAATGGGTCGTCGCCATCTTCGTTATGAAAGTCCAATGGGGACTTCTCGATAACAGGCTCTTCTTCGTCCGACCTGGGTTCGGTTGTCTCTTCCAGCGGAATCGTACGGTCGGCTAAAACTTCTAGCAGGGGGAGCTCATTCGGCTTTAACGGCCGGAATCCTTCCGCCACCTTCATGGGGTCGCCTTGACGAAGTAATCCGTGGAGGTTCATCTCTGCAAATAAATTGTAGAAGTATATGGGTTAGTAACATTTTACACATATGTGATAGATCAAATTTACAAGATATATATGACCTACCCTCGCCCTGTTCCGTTAAGAAGCACGGATATAAGTCATCCCTCCCAAAGTAACAGCGGCTTATCCCTACTAAGCATAGAAAGTGCTCCGGCAACCCTCTATGAAATTCCGTGAGATGGGTATCTAGTATTTTCAGGTCCCGGCTACTATAATCTTTGGATTTGGGCGGATAGTCTTTTGGGGCTTTGGTTTTAAGTACGAAGGGGGTGGGGAATACTTTCTCGTCTACAAAGAAGTAATGGTCGTACCAATTCTTAAGGGAGTCAAGAGGTTTCCTATATGTCATCGGGGCATTCCCGGGTCGTTTCTTGAACGACAACCACCCGTTCACCAATTGGGGAAAGTAGAAAGCCCTAAAAAGGTTCACGGTGGGGGTTACCCTGCAGGTATGGCATGTAATCTCAAACTGGTTGATTTTACACGCCCCTATGCAGTGGAGCTGGGTGATATAAAAGTCATAATACAAAAGAATGTCTACTAAGAACTTAGACAACGGAATACGGTAGTTGGCTGAGTCAAACAGGCGTGTGTATATGCCTATTTTCCCCGCCGGTGCATCCGTAATAGCTTCACCATCACCCGGATAGGTGGGGTGTACGCTTTCGGGCACATAATACTTCGACAGGAAGTCGAGGTATTTCTCCGCCGACATCACATTCAGGACGTCCGTGATGAGGGGATTATCCTTGACCATATTTTACGAAAAGGTTTTTAAAGGCGTGGTAATCTAACCTGCGGTGACGGATATCCGTGGAAAAGAAGGCAATAATTTTGGAGAGAAAAACTCGAGGTTAACAATGGCGGAAGAATGAGTGAGTTTGTGTGTGTAACATACACGCATACTCACTCTTATATAGGGTGGCCTCGGTTTCCGAGGTGCCGTGGATCTTTGACACGTGTCAGTCACATTCCCTATCCAATGGATAGGGTTTCTGACATTTCTGCAACGTCAGTGGGGGACCCACGGGTCACTTCTTAAACAGTTTTGCGTGGCTCAAGGGTGGGTAGTAATAATGCACTTTTTGCAGACATGCGACTGGATTATTGATTATCATTAATGCGACTGGATTCTTGTCGGGTTATGCGGCTCTTACGTAAGACCGTATTTAATGTTGCATTTAAGTTGTCTCGGCCGTTACGTGCGGCTGAGGTAGTATTCATTAAAATATATTCCTACGACCGGTTGCCACGTGCGGCCGAGAGCAAATTTTCCAATATCATTTCCTAGGTCTTTCTTGGTATGTCCGGAGAGCAGCTTGATAGTCTAGAGGTTACACCTACGGCTGTAACAACTAGACTGGGGGGACATGATGACGTATAGTCCCCAACCGGGTCATGAGCCCGGCTCACGGGTACTACCCGTATCCGGCCCATCACAGATGGGTGGATAAATGTCATTCAGGCTTATGGGTTTGAGTGAACAGTACCCGCACATGTGTGCGGCCCACGGCCCAAGGTGGCCGACATAAGATTAGACAGAATAATATTCTGTCTAGGAATATCTTTATCCCAATAAGAGAGGATATTCACTACCAGAATTAGAAGATAACAATCATTCTAATTCTGGTGCTTATCTCTTCCTTGGGGCCGACGCATCAGTAGAAGCCCACTAGGGTTTCACTGCCTATAAAAGGAACCCCCAAGGTTCCACAAAGGTATTACGACTTATACTCTAAACTCATACAAACCTTAAACCGATTACTTACTCTCACGCCGGAGTCTAATCGTGGGAAACATTCCCACGGTAAGCCTAACGCGTGCTGTTTAGTGTGCAGGATCCCAACCAAACGATTCACTTGGTGCAGGAGCCGGAGCCCAGCCAACCCGAATTAAGCCTAATTCGGGTCTAGCAAGGATCAACCAACTTTTGCATCAACACTCAACATCTTCCTCGTCCGATTCGTTCAGAATGTTATAAGCATTAGATTTAGCAACACCACTAATGTTCCAAGGATCCTTAGTATTTTTAGGAACAGATGTAGACGATGAAGGTATATCAGCAATCTTAGAAAGCTTCTTTGGGACCACTTTAGGTGGCATATTCACTTAAGGAACATACAAAGTATTCGTTCCTACATGAATTCCTCCATTCCTCTTCTTACCACGTTTCTTACGAGTCACTGTTTTAAAACCATCATTGGCTTGCTCACCAACATTTTGCTCTCCTGAAACAGATGTATCAAGAATACTGATCTTTACCGATTTAGGGCATACATCATGATCATGGCCAAATATTCTGCAATGAACACACCGAGGAGGCTTCCACTCATAATCAATGGTAACTGTCTCCGTTGTGTACCCAGAACCATCAGCCAAAGGAACACCAAATGATAAACTCTCCTTGAGCTCCACATCCGCATGAACTTCAATCAAACATCTTGCAAAGCTACTCCTACCCCAAGATTCAATGCACATAGCACTAGTAAAAACATCAAGCATAATTGTCTTACCAATGTGGGATGCGATGATACTAAGACCATCCTCCGAGAAAACCTATAAAGGAACATCATGAACTTTTACCCATACCAGGATGCGTTAGCTCCTCCTTTTGTAACCTTGTATCTAGATTCCATTGCTTGAGAACAATTGGAATTTTATGGATCATCCATGGCCCATTCTCAATCACCTCCTCCATACCCTTCTTTGTTTTAAACTTAAAAAAGGAAAACCCTTTCTTATTCAACATAATCCTACTAATCCCATATTTACCCCAGTTTTGACGTGTAAAATATTCGACCACAGGAAAAGCAAGACGTTTACCAAGGAAATGTCCATACAAAGTATTCTCAAAACGATAATTTACCTCATTAACAACTCGAACCGGCATATTAAATGACACATTTGTACCCAAATCTGGTGTAACAGATTGTATAAACCTAAAGTTAGCCTTAGGGTTACAAGCTGTTGTCGACGACCCATTAACAGCCATATCATTGTTGCTATTAACAACCACATCAGTCTGCTCATCCCGCACCTCAACACCAGCCGAAACCTCTTCAATATCACAAGCCATAACAAGGTTAATCTGATCCATTTGATTTGCATCATTCAAAACAGTATTAACCATTGTATCAACCGGAGAAAACCCACCCAGACCATCAGTTTGGCCCGAGATGTGAGTGGTATTATTTGTACCTGTCGTAGACGACTCAACAACATCAGATCTATGGTTAACACTAGCGCTTCGATCATTCATCATTGTAACCCTAACACCAGCAGAATTAACCATATTAGGGTTTTGTATAACCCTAGCAGCGTTTGATACATTAACCATATTAGGGTTTTGTATAACCCTAAAAGCATTTGATTCAGCCATTGTTTCCCTTAATTGCTTCATTCGTGCCGTCAATGAATCAACATTAGCATTCTGAATTCCTTCCATAATCAAATAAACGCAACAGCCAACAACTCTAATAACAAACCCTAGTCAAGAGACGAGGGTTTATGCGCCCACACAAAACAACACTAACCAACAGCCATAATGAGATCTTCTAATTAGTCTAGTTTAAAACCCAATATGCAGGTCACCCTAATCGTACCAAATTCAAAACCCTAAATCACGTAAAAACCTAATAACAGCTATGGAACCCTAAAAAAACCTGGTATTGTGTACAAATCAGAGATTCAGTACATGATAACAACGTTTATAGGATTATATAGAGGAGATTAGGATTGAAAACGAAGAAATAAAGATTAAAAAAAGGTGGCGGCTAGATGTAGGGTTTTCTGCCATTAGCTTTTGGGATCGGTGCAAAAAAAAAAGATCAAAGTGTTAGCTTATTATCCATCTTCTTTTGCTTATTTCTTCATCTAAACTTCTATTTTTCCTATAATCTGGTTTATTTTTGGAATGAGTTACTATAACTATTTTCTAAATAAGTGGATTTATATAAAATTTTGAAATAAGCTTTATCATATTTTAAGCTTATTGTGGACTTATATTTTGAAGTCTGTCTTATTAAGATTTTTAAGCTTTTTTAATCACATAAGTTATAAGCTTACGCTTACTACTTATTTATAAGCTATCATTTTAATTCTTTTTCTTTATCAAAACTAATTGGAACTTGTAGCTTATTTTGGGTGCCTTTTTCAAATAGCTTTTTGAGCTATTTGAATCACGTAAGTTCTAAGCTTAGGCTTATTACCTATTTATAAGCTTATTTCAAATTTATTATTTTAGCTTTTTAATTAATTTTACTTTATTGCAATTTAATTTATGTCAATTTACGCAGTAAGTTTAATTATTATAGTTTTAATGTTATTATTCATGACTCTTATCTTTGATTAAGTTATAAAAATTGTTGCTTTTTAATAAATTAGTGTAGATCTTTTAAAATTATTCATAAAAATTAAACATTTTTATAAAATTAAAAATTAGTGTATATCGATTAGTTTTTATCTTAAAGTTAAATCTTTTTATAAAACCTCAAATTGATTAGATAAAATAAAGATATTTGCTTATTATCCTAACCATTCTTGTGTTCATTTTGTCTCCGACGAAAAAGATGCAAATCGAATTATGGAAGGGTGAAATCATGGGCAAGATTTCATCATGGTTTGGTCTTACTAGATTTATCTAGAACTTGTAGAACTAAGTTTTATTGTGAGCATTTGCATCAAGTAAGTTTTCATTTAATTTTTCCTTTAAATCATTTTAGTTTAACTAAAAAGATTAAATTAGTCTAAAATATTTTCAAAAACTTTTTAAGTTATAAAAATCGTTTTCAAAAAATATAAGAATTAGTTTCTTTTTGTTTAAGAAAGTTAGATAAGCTTAATTTAAGTTTAAATATTTCACTTTTTTGTGATTATTAAGATTATTAGTATATATAGTTTCAAGCTTTATCATCTAAAAAGCTTAATAAGCCATAAAGGTTAAAGTTCTACACTTTAATCTAAAAGTTTATCTTATCAATTTATTTTTGTCACTTTTGTATTTTCTTTTACGTGCTTTACGTGATTGCATTTGGATTTAATTTGCATCTAGCGTAATTAAAAAAATTTAAATTGTAGTCAAATTATCTTGCATCTTAGATTTAATTTACCTTTATTAATTCTGCGTATTAGCCTAATACTTAGGTGAATTATTTGCGCTTTTTATTTTCATATAATCTTAGCCTAAAATATTATCCCCATTCAAGTGTAATCCGGAAGCGTCTAGGTATTTCAAATTCCCCCCTCACATGTGACTTAACGACTAGTATATGTAAACAACCTCGACATCAGTTCCCTTTCTAAAAGCATCCTATTTTTTCCAAAGCCATACATAGTTTCTCCCCTGTTACATAATTTTAAATGGGGATTACAAGTTGAACATTTTTTTGCTATATCTTCCTTAAAATACCATGTAGGTTCACAAATATGGTTTTTAATTTGATTAACTCTGGGATCAAGGGTCTCATGCGTACGCTTCTTTGTACATTTAATGATATCCTCATAAGTGCTTATTTTATATTTTTTAAGAATTTCATAACTGGATATATCTTCATCAGTTTCTAGAATATCAAATCCCTTATTCTTTTATACTCCAATTACCATGAAAACTTATTATGAGGGGTTTGTTCTTTCCTTAATGTTTCCATACATATCGAATACAACCATATCACTTAGGTTCCTTACGATATTTCCCTTGATGGATTTTAATCCTTACATGAGCAGTAGCTAAAAATGATCTACCTAGTATCATTGTTTCATTTCACTTTTCATACATATCTATGACAATTAATCAACAAAAAACAAGTACTTAACAATTATAAGTAAGACATTCTTAGCCATCTCTGAGGGTGTTATTTTGACATGTCAACCATGTCTACTAATTTATTAGTGATTAAATTACCTAAGTTTAATTTATCAAACATATTCTTAGGCATCACATTAAGACTAGCACCTAAATTTGGTAAATCATTGGTAGTAAAATTACCTACAGAATAAGGGATAGTAAACTTTCCTAGTTTAGGTTCCTTAGGTGGTATCGGACATGGTATATCACTAGGCAACCCTTCACTCTCCTCTTGCTTCTTCTTGTCATTGATAAACAAACATTGAAATTTTTTCCTTTGCTCATATGCATTAATTTCTTTCTCAAGTTGGTTTAGTTGGGTCTCTAGGCTCTTAAGAGATGCAGTCAGATTCATAAGATTAGTGACAGATTGTTCCTACAAGCTCTTCATTAGTTCCTCCACTCTTGTATTTCTTTTGGCATATTCCTCCAAATGTCTACTCAAAAGTTCTTCTAGACTTGTTTTTCTTTCTCCCGTAGATGGTTTGTTATCAAGTTTTGTTAAGTAACCTGGTGGTCTTACACGAGATTTGTTGTTCCCTACCAATATGGGTACGTCCGTAGATATCACAACCAACTTGAATAGCATGCACTTATCCTTTAACTTCTTCATGTTATGTGACACCCTAGAATCGAGGTCATTAACGATACCCTAAATTACGCTAATTTTTGAAATTTTTAATTAATTTTAATTTCTATACTTATAAGTATTTTGGTTAAAGCCGATGTTCGAGGTTATAATTTTTACGATTGACGTTTTAAGAAGGACGATGACGATTACGATCCCGAGGGATGCCCAACTTTATATAATTTTTGACGATTTATCGATAATGTAATTTTTCGAGAATTTTATTTACGGTTCGTGTTAAGTTGAGTCGGGTGAGTTTTATAGCCTTCCGAGTACATTTAAAGTATCCCAAAAATATTTTGGAGCGTTCGGGAAGATTTCCGACTCTCGTAAAATTTTCAAAATTGACAAATGAGTCGAACCCGCAAAGTTTTGAGGACGTTTTTCATTTAAGGCCAAAAGAAGTTAAAAATTGCAACAAGGCCCCTCCCAACCCACCAAAAAGGCCAAAGTTGACACACACACAAACACATACAAAATATTCACCAAAAATCAAACTCTCTCTCCCTCCCCTGTCTCTCTAGCCGACGGACACCCCCACACCACCAAGAAAAATTCACCAAAAATCTTTTTCCACTTGATTTTCCTAAAAACTAAGGTAAGACCACATCTAGTTTGGTCATTCCCCACATTTTCATGTGCTCAAATCCCACATGCACTAACAAAAATTTTCCAAGATTTTTCAAGATTATCCAAATTCGTTTTTGTGGCTAAATGTGCTAATGCATGTTGATTTTATGAGTAATGGATGCAAGAACACCAAGAAAACCCACCAAAATCAATTTGGTTGTGGTGATTGGGTCACCCAAACCCCACGGCAATGGGGGTGTTTGGGGAGCCATGGTGGTTGTTGATTTTGAATGTTATTATTGTGTTTGGTTCATTGTTTTAGGATGATTTACATAGGTTTTATTAGTTGCATGTTCATTTCTTTGAATTTTTGATTTTGAGATTGGTTGATCAATAGGGGTAGGACTGAAATTTGATGTTAGGATATGTTTGGGAAGGCTTAGGATGATGTTTAGTGGTGGTTAGAAGGCTTGGAATCGAGCCTAAGTGCGTTTTTGGTATGGTCATTTTTAGGCAGAAACATTTGGTCCATTTCATAAAAATTATTTTTTTTCCAGGTCTTGAAAACTAAATGTAGTGATAGAGGGTCTTCCTAGCTTTAATTTGGTATAAGGTAGAGCCCGTGACTCAAAACGAGCTAAAAGTTATGACATTTTAAAGATCGGGTACCGGGAGACGAGGACTTTCGTAATCCGAATTTACGTAAAGTTTTAGTCAAATCCCGAGGGTCACAAGTATAAATTGGTAAATGGTCAAGGGTCAAAATTTGGTCCCTAACCTGTGTAAATGAGTCTATATGTTGACTTATGAGTCAAAGAAGTCAAAGGTACTTTTCATATAGGTCAAAGAGGTCAAAATTGGTCGAAGCGCAATTTCAGCCCGTAAAATGTAGTCGTGGAAAAGAGTTGCGTAACGGGTCGTAAAAGTAAAAACTTTTATTGGGCTTAAAAACATGTTATCTAAAGGTCTTATAGGATTTTTGGAAGTTTTGTCAAATTTTATAAGTGTGGTTTAATAAGGTAAAACAGCCCGTACTTTAGTCGAGTACCGGCAAGAATGGGTAAAAATGGACAACATAAGTAATGAGAACGAATGGTATAAAAAGAGTGATGCTTGTTGTTTTTGTTTTTGGCGTGAGTTATACTTGTCCTAAGTGACTAGTATATATGTATTTTATACAGTACCGTAAAGTATTTAAAATGAGATTACTCATTACGCGTTATTTGTGATAGGTGTTGATTTAACCGGGCATCCGTTTCGTCGTCAGTGATCATCCCTCGAACTACCGACTACTTAAGATATAAGGTGTGAATTTATAGCCTCGCTTATATTTATTTCAAATTGTTTTACCCGCGAGGGAAATGCATGCTAGTTTTTAAAAGGAACGTATATCATGAATGATTGTTAGACCCGAAAGTTGCCTTAGAAATTGTGTTGAGTCCCAAAGTTGCAAAAGTCCCTAAAATCATGAACTATTAACTATTGTCCTGCCCTCGAGTAGGGGGAAATAGCCGCTTATGCAATTTGTAGTACTACGGGGTTAACGACCCAATGCTAGCCGAGAAGCTGTACTTATAGTAAGTTCTGCGGTAGATTATTTTGTATGAGAAATAAGGTATAATTGCAACTGATGCCTTTAGAAGGGGCACTGGTTTCATCTGAATCACGCCGGTATTTATTACGCGGGTGATTGAGTTAACGGATTAGTGTCATGAGCTTAAACACAATTGTCAGTATCCTGATTATAGTTTGTTTGATCGACAAGACTATAAATAATCACGAATGGTTTTTATTATATATACGTTCAAATGGATTGTAAAACCTATGAATTCCACTCAACGTTTTCGTTGACCAAATTTTTGGCATGTGTTTCAGGTAACCGCTGAGGTGTAGGATGGAGCATGCATGGGATGGATGTTGTGTGTACGGCTTGGAGTCCGCTTGTTTTTCCCTCCTTTTCTACTTAAACAATTTTTAAGTTTAATGTCATGTGGTTGTAAACTGAAATTCTTGGGTTAAGATTCATGGGGACCGAAAACGCTAAACTCTGTGCACCATTTGGGGTTGGAAAAACAGTGGACATGTATCATCTAACAATTTTAATTTCAAGTTTTAAGTTGACGTCTTTTTAGCGTCGTTTGATATATCTTGTGTGCAATGAATACTGTGTAGCACCCATTGTTGTAGTTCCGCTGCGCATAGCAATTGTGGGGGTGTTACAGATTGGTATCAGAGCCACGAGTTATAGAGAACTAGGTCGTTTTTGAAAATCCTAAACTATAACTTTTGGTGTCGTAAGAAAGGGTCCAAGCACACACAACTATCCTGCATGGCTCCGGTAAGATTTATTGTTGTATTTATGGCATTTGACGTATACTTTTGAGTAAAGTATATATGTGGGTAATTATTACGTAAGTATGGAATTACTATATGTAGACGTTGAATTTTACGTGAAATATCCGACATCGTAATTTTTGTATTAATCATGCATGAGCATCATATTATTACATTTCGGGCATATGTACCACCTTTGCATTGCATTTGCATGCATGTATTTATAATTATTGTATAATTACTTATGTACCCTCCGAAATTCGCTGTTATTGCAGGAATGGCCGAGGTACCGCCTAACGATAACGGAAACGATTACGTCGTAGGTCACGAAGGGGGACCGTTTCCTCCGAACCCGCCGGACAATAATAATGGATGGATCGCTCCAGAAGACGAAATAGGGCCGGAAAACGACAATGGCGAAAGTGAGGTGGATAATTTCAGCATGAGTAGTGACGAAAGTGAGGATTCCGAAGAAGAGCCCGAGGAGCTAATGGATGATGGCATTCCCGAGGATGCCGTAGGCCAGACTGAACCCGATTTGTTTCAATCCCCGAATTCACCGAAGGGTTATGAGGTACCACCGACCGGTCGTTATGAGCAGCAACCCTTTTATCGCCCGATGGACAATTGTAAGGATTATTTGAGAACCGTGCCAGGATTGGCTAGAGTAAGTGATGGGAGCAGTGGAGAGTCCAGCAAGTCATCCAAGTCGCCATCGATTCATGAGAATATTGCAAGGGTCTACTTTCCGAGACCGAGACACTACTGGGATCCCGCAGGTCGTTTGAGTAGGATGGAAAGGTTGATGTATGAGCGGTTTGTAGTTGAGACTAGGGTGATTAAGAAGTTTGATAAGACTGAAAGGGAACATCAAAGACTGTTGGAAAGGACGGCAAGGATTGAGTATGACGGGAATGTGAACAAAAGTGACATCAACAGTTTAAGATCAATGGTTGCAAATTTAAGTGCTAGTCTTGACCGTGTTAGGGAGGATCAGGTGAGGTTGTCGAGGATGCAGAGTTGGGAGCATCGTGTGAGGGATTCATTGCCCCCGGATTGGAGATTCGTGGACGATTTGGAGATGGAGGCGAATGACTTCATGATTCAGCCGCCTACTAGAGGTGCTTGTATTACGGTGGGAAGTCAGGTAGCGATTGAGTGTGGATCCACATCAGGGACGAAAAAGGAAATGGAATGTGGGCCAGATGATAAGGGAAAGAGAAAAGTGGACGATGTGGATGAGGACGTTAGTGATGAGGAAACCGAGGAAGACGACGACGAGCCGCCATCCAAGAGGCCATGTGGATCACCACATGCCTAGTTACTTGTTTTGTATTTTCTTTGATCATTGTAATAGAACTATTTTAGACCTTTGTATGATGGTATTATGACGAGAAACTCAAGTACTTGATGTTTTATGGTGAACGATTGTAGTGGCAATACTTGTCACGATTTTGGTTAATTATCAATACAATCCGTGTTACCTTTCATGATCTGTGATATGTCTTAAATTTGATCTTTTGTGGTGTGAATTGATGAATATTAGTAACTCCGTAGTGATGTGTCGTTGTATGTATTTTATGTCTGGGAAACTTGATATGAATACTTACATTGTTTTTCTATTTTCCTTGTCTTGCAGAAAGAGATATTCGATAACACCATGCCTCCAAAGTTGACCGCCGATCGTGTTAACACCATGATTCAGGAAGCTATAGCAAATGCGTTGGAAGCGGACCGAGCTGGGAGAAATCAGGATCCAGGAAGGAACGCGGGGAGACAGCAAGCCCCGAGAGTGTGTACCTATTCTAGCTTTATGAAGTGCGGTCCCACGCAGTTCCGTGGAACGGGTGGAGCTTTAGAACTTAGACGATGGTTGGAAAAGGTTGAAAGTACGTTTGAAATCAGTGGTTGTGCAGAAGCGGATAAAGTAAAGTTTGCAGCTGCTACGTTTCTTGATGATGCGTTAAGTTGGTGGAATACCCAGGTAGCTACGGTTGGATTGGCTGTAGCGAATGCAAGGACGTGGAATGCGACCAAAGCTTTGTTGACTAAGAAGTTTTGCCCAGAGGAGGAATTGGGGCAATTGGAGGACGAGTTGAGGCATTTGACCTTGAAGAACAACGATATAGCTGCTTACACTAGGAGATTCAATGAGTTAAGTCTTTTGTGTCCGGACATATTTGCCAATGATGCCAAGAAAATGAAGCAGTATATTAAGGGTTTATCTAGCAATATCAAAGGTGAAACAACTTCGTCAAAACCTGGAACGTTTGATGAAGCGGTTCAAATGGCACACGCCTTGATGGACGTTAAGCTTCAGGACAAGCAGAACTACATTGCTGAAGGCAACAAAAGGAAATGGGAAGCGGCACAAAGTAATCAATCCCAAGGCCAGAACCGAGGTGGAAATCGAAACAACCATGGGCCGAACCGTAATCAGCAGTTTAATCAGAGAAGGAACGAAGGGATGAGGGCAGTGACGAACCCTAGAGGTGTGAAAGTGAATCCCCATTGTGGAAAGTGCAATTTGTATCATGTTGGAAATTGCCCGCCGGCATGCGGCAAGTGTGGAAAGGCAGGTCATAGGACTTCTGGTTGTCGAACGGGAGGAGTAGCCACTGGGGCTAATGCTATTAGGATGAGGGGATGTTATAGTTGTGGAGAAAGGGGTCATGTGCAAGCGAATTGCCCAAAGACAGGAAACAGACGGGGAGGTAATAATGCGGCAGCTGTGTATCAAGTGGGAACGGCTGATAAACCACAGGGTCCCAATGTGGTTACCGGTACGTTTTTGCTAGACGCTTGTTATGCTAGTATTTTATTTGATTCTGGCTCCGACAAGAGTTTTGTAGACGTTAGATTTAGTCGTCATATTGATAGAGAACCGGTGTTGTTAACGACTAGTTATAATGTTGAATTAGCCGATGGAAAAATTGTTAGTACGAATTCTATACTGAAAGGGTGTACCTTGAAGTTAGGAAATTACGCTTTTAAAATCGACTTGATGCCTATAGAGCTAGGATCGTTTGACGTGATTGTGGGAATGGATTGGCTAATGGCGCACAGTGCTACAATCGTCTGTGGTGAGAGATTGGTTCAGATTCCGCTGAGGAATAGGGTTTTGACGGTTAAGGGAGACGAATGCACTTCTCGTTTGAAGGTGATTTCGTGTTTGAAAATGATGAAGTACGTAGAGAGCGGATGCGATGTGTTTTTGGCACAGGTTTCGAGCGATGGTGATGTAGAGGCGAGGATCGAAGAGGTACCAGTTATTTGCGATTATCTGGACGTTTTTCCAGACGAGTTGCCAGGTTTACCGCCTACCCGTGAGGTCGAGTTTCGAATTGATTTAGTGCCAGGAGCTGCGCCGGTTGCACGTGCACCTTATCGCTTAGCACCATCTGAGTTAAAGGAGTTAGCGGATCAATTGAAGGAATTGATGGACAAAGGATTTATTAGGCCGAGCTCATCACCTTGGGGAGTGCCAGTGTTGTTCGTAAAGAAGAAGGATGGTTCGTTTAGGATGTGTATTGACTATAGGGAACTCAATAAGCTGACGGTTAAGAATCGGTACCCATTGCCGAGGATTGATGATTTGTTCGATCAATTGCAAGGTTCCAGTGTATACTCAAAGATCGATTTAAGATCAGGGTATCATCAACTGCGTGTAAGAGAGGAGGATATTCCTGTAACTGCCTTTCGTACGCGGTATGGACACTTTGAATTTCGAGTGATGCCGTTTGGGTTGACGAACGCGCCTGCTGTATTCATGGATCTTATGAATCGCGTGTGCAAGCCGTATCTAGATAAGTTTGTTATTGTTTTCATCGATGATATACTTATTTACTCTAAGAATAAGGAGGAGCACGAGAAGCACCTAAGAAAGATTTTGGAGTTGTTAAGGAAAGAGAAGCTGTATGCAAAATTCTCTAAGTGTGAGTTTTGGTTGGAATCAGTGCAGTTTCTAGGTCATGTGATTGATAGTGAGGGAGTTCGTGTAGATCCTGCTAAGATAGAAGCGATCAGGGAATGGTCAGCACCGACGACGCCGACTGAGGTTCGACAATTTTTGGGTTTAGTTGGGTATTATAGAAGGTTTATCGAAGGATTTTCGTTGATTGCAAAACCATTGACGCGGCTTACCGAAAAGAATAGGGTGTACGAATGGGGAAATGAGGAAGAGCTTGCTTTCGAAACGCTCAAGGATAAGTTATGTTCCGCACCGATTTTATCATTGCCTGAAGGAACCGAAGACTTCGTGGTGTATTGTGATGCGTCTCGTAAGGGTTATGGAGCGGTATTAATGCAACGTGAAAAGGTGATAGCTTACGCGTCGAGGCAATTAAGGAAGAATGAGGAGAACTACACGACGCACGATTTGGAATTAGGAGCGGTAGTTTTTGCGTTAAAGTTGTGGAGACACTATCTGTATGGGACAAAGTGTGTTGTATTCACTGACCACAAGAGTTTGCAGCACATTTTAGATCAAAAGGAGTTGAATATGCGACAAAGACGATGGGTTGAACTATTGAGTGATTATGACTGTGAAATTCGCTACCACCCTGGGAAGGCGAATGTTGTAGCGGATGCATTGAGTAGGAAAGAACGGGAGAAACCTTTGAGGGTTAGAGCTTTAGTGATGAGTGAGAGCGTTGACTTAACCGAAACCATACTGAAGGCTCAGGAGAGAGGACTAATGAAAGGGAATGTTGAAGCCGAGAACTTGGGACGAATGTTGAAACCTCTTTTCGTGATTAGGTCTGACGGACTAAGATATTTTGAGAATCGGATTTGGTTACCACTGTGTTCATCTGAGGAAGGAAAGCCTGGAGTTCGAGAATTGGTTATGAATGAGTCGCATAAGTCGAAGTATTCGATACATCCTGGATCGGATAAAATGTACCACGACCTGAAGAAAGTCTATTGGTGGCCGAATATGAAGGCGGATATTGCTCGTTACGTTAGTAAGTGTTTGACTTGCGCGAAGGTTCAGGCAGAACATAAGAAACCATCTGGATTGTTGGTACAACCGGAAATCCCAGAATGGAAATGGGAGAAAATCGCAATGGATTTCGTGACGGGTTTACCTAGGACTCCTAGTGGAAGCGATATGATATGGGTAATTGTGGATAGGTTGACGAAATCTGCTCATTTCTTACCTATGAAGAAGACGGACAGCATGGAGAAACTCGCCAGCGTGTACGTGAAGGAGATCGTCTGTAGACATGGAGTGCCGTTATCGATCATTTCGGATCGCGATAGTAGATTTACGTCGGAATTTTGGAAATCGCTTCAACGTGCGATGGGCACTGAGTTGAGTTTAAGCACGGCTTATCACCCGGAAACTGACGGCCAGAGTGAACGAACGATTCAAACGATGGAGGACATGCTCCGAGCATGCGTGATTGATTTTGGAGGAAGTTGGGAACGCCACTTGCCTCTGGTGGAATTTTCGTACAATAATAGTTATCACGCGAGTATCAAAGCGGCACCGTTCGAAGCATTGTATGGGAGGAAGTGTAGATCGCCTGTGTGTTAGAGTGAAGTAGGGGAAAGTCAATTGACTGGACCCGAAATGGTTTTAGAAACGACAGAGAAGATCGTGCAGATCAAGAACCGACTACTTGCTGCGAGAAGCCGACAGAAGAGTTATGCCGATAACCGAAGGAAACCGTTGGAGTTTGAAGTTGGAGATATGGTTATGCTCAAGGTATCGCCGTGGAAGGGTGTAATTCGTTTTGGAAAGAAAGGAAAGTTGAGTCCGAGGTATATTGGACCGTTTAAGATCGTTGAACGAATTGGACCAGTAGCGTACAAGTTAGAATTGCCGACCGAGCTTAGTGCTATTCATGACACGTTTCACGTATCGAACCTGAAGAAGAGTTTGGCGGACAAGGAATTGGTGATTCCTTTGGACGAGATTCGACTAGACGACAAAATGCACTTTGTGGAAGAACCTGTGGAAATTATGGACCGGGAGGTCAAGCGGTTGAAACGTAGTAGGATTCCTATTGTGAAGGTCCGATGGAATTCTAAGCATGGACCGGAATACACCTGGGAACGTGAGGACTTTTTCAAGGAAAGGTATCCTCATCTGTTCCAGTAAGACGAAATGTAAGTACAAGAAGAGGCGAGCGCCGGGACGTCGCTCTCTTTAAGGAGGGGTGGATGTGACACCCTAGAATCGAGGTCATTAACGATACCCTAAATTACGCTAATTTTTGAAATTTTTAATTAATTTTAATTTCTATACTTATAAGTATTTTGGTTAAAGCCGATGTTCGAGGTTATAATTTTTACGATTGACGTTTTAAGAAGGACGATGACGATTACGATCCCGAGGGATGCCCAACTTTATATAATTTTTGACGATTTATCGATAATGTAATTTTTCGAGAATTTTATTTACGGTTCGTGTTAAGTTGAGTCGGGTGAGTTTTATAGCCTTCCGAGTACATTTAAAGTATCCCAAAAATATTTTGGAGCGTTCGGGAAGATTTCCGACTCCCGTAAAATTTTCAAAATTGACAAATGAGTCGAACCCGCAAAGTTTTGAGGACGTTTTTCATTTAAGGCCAAAAGAAGTTAAAAATTGCAACAAGGCCCCTCCCAACCCACCAAAAAGGCCAAAGTTGACACACACACAAACACATACAAAATATTCACCAAAAATCAAACTCTCTCTCCCTCCCTTGTCTCTCTAGCCGACGGACACCCCCACACCACCAAGAAAAATTCACCAAAAATCTTTTTCCACTTGATTTTCCTAAAAACTAAGGTAAGACCACATCTAGTTTGGTCATTCCCCACATTTTCATGTGCTCAAATCCCACATGCACTAACAAAAATTTTCCAAGATTTTTCAAGATTATCCAAATTCGTTTTTGTGGCTAAATGTGCTAATGCATGTTGATTTTATGAGTAATGGATGCAAGAACACCAAGAAAACCCACTAAAATCAATTTGGTTGTGGTGATTGGGTCACCCAAACCCCACGGCAATGGGGGTGTTTGGGGAGCCATGGTGGTTGTTGATTTTGAATGTTATTATTGTGTTTGGTTCATTGTTTTAGGATGATTTACATAGGTTTTATTAGTTGCATGTTCATTTCTTTGAATTTTTGATTTTGAGATTGGTTGATCAATAGGGGTAGGACTGAAATTTGATGTTAGGATATGTTTGGGAAGGCTTAGGATGATGTTTAGTGGTGGTTAGAAGGCTTGGAATCGAGCCTAAGTGCGTTTTTGGTATGGTCATTTTTAGGCAGAAACATTTGGTCCATTTCATAAAAATTATTTTTTTTCCAGGTCTTGAAAACTAAATGTAGTGATAGAGGGTCTTCCTAGCTTTAATTTGGTATAAGGTAGAGCCCGTGACTCAAAACGAGCTAAAAGTTATGACATTTTAAAGATCGGGTACCGGGAGACGAGGACTTTCGTAATCCGAATTTACGTAAAGTTTTAGTCAAATCCCGAGGGTCACAAGTATAAATTGGTAAATGGTCAAGGGTCAAAATTTGGTCCCTAACCTGTGTAAATGAGTCTATATGTTGACTTATGAGTCAAAGAAGTCAAAGGTACTTTTCATATAGGTCAAAGAGGTCAAAATTGGTCGAAGCGCAATTTCAGCCCGTAAAATGTAGTCGTGGAAAAGAGTTGCGTAACGGGTCGTAAAAGTAAAAACTTTTATTGGGCTTAAAAACATGTTATCTACAGGTCTTATAGGATTTTTAGAAATTTTGTCAAATTTTATAAGTGTGGTTTAATAAGGTAAAACAGCCCGTACTTTAGTCGAGTACCGGCAAGAATGGGTAAAAATGGACAACATAAGTAATGAGAACGAATGGTATAAAATGAGTGATGCTTGTTGTTTTTGTTTTTGGCGTGAGTTATACTTGTCCTAAGTGACTAGTATATATGTATTTTATACAGTACCGTAAAGTATTTAAAATGAGATTACTCATTACGCGTTATTTGTGATAGGTGTTGATTTAACCGGGCATCCGTTTCGTCGTCAGTGATCATCCCTCGAACTACCAACTACTTAAGATATAAGGTGTGAATTTATAGCCTCGCTTATATTTATTTCAAATTGTTTTACCCGCGAGGGAAATGCATGCTAGTTTTTAAAAGGAACGTATATCATGAATGATTGTTAGACCCGAAAGTTGCCTTAGAAATTGTGTTGAGTCCCAAAGTTGCAAAAGTCCCTAAAATCATGAACTATTAACTATTGTCCTGCCCTCGAGTAGGGGGAAATAGCCGCTTATGCAATTTGTAGTACTACGGGGTTAACGACCCAATGCTAGCCGAGAAGCTGTACTTATAGTAAGTTCTGCGGTAGATTATTTTGTATGAGAAATAAGGTATAATTGCAACTGATGCCTTTAGAAGGGGCACTGGTTTCATCTGAATCACGCCGGTATTTATTACGCGGGTGATTGAGTTAACGGATTAGTGTCATGAGCTTAAACACAATTGTCAGTATCCTGATTATAGTTTGTTTGATCGACAAGACTATAAATAATCACGAATGGTTTTTATTATATATACGTTCAAATGGATTGTAAAACCTATGAATTCCACTCAACGTTTTCGTTGACCAAATTTTTGGCATGTGTTTCAGGTAACCGCTGAGGTGTAGGATGGAGCATGCATGGGATGGATGTTGTGTGTACGGCTTGGAGTCCGCTTGTTTTTCCCTCCTTTTCTACTTAAACAATTTTTAAGTTTAATGTCATGTGGTTGTAAACTGAAATTCTTGGGTTAAGATTCATGGGGACCGAAAACGCTAAACTCTGTGCACCATTTGGGGTTGGAAAAACAGTGGACATGTATCATCTAACAATTTTAATTTCAAGTTTTAAGTTGACGTCTTTTTAGCGTCGTTTGATATATCTTGTGTGCAATGAATACTGTGTAGCACCCATTGTTGTAGTTCCGCTGCGCATAGCAATTGTGGGGGTGTTACATGTTATGCCCCAAGTTGTCTAGTTTATTTGTAATGGCAACCAATATGTCATAATTGTTGCCCATAATCTTCCTCTTTGATCCATCATGCCACTTTAGTGAGTGGTTTGTCCTTTCCTGTACGATCAAAGCATCCTTTGGAGTCATGCTAAGAATAGGACCTTGAGAATATAGAGTCTGACGAGTGATGCTATTAAAGCCTTAGTAGAATAGGTGTACCTTTTGATGCACATTTAAATCGTGAGTCGGATAATTATATAATAACTCATTATACCTATCCCATGCTGGTACAATAACTCGTCACCCTTTTGCTTGAAACTGTGAATCTCTTCAAGCAACTTAGCTATCTTAGAAGGTGGGTAGTATCTTTGAATGAATGCCTTCTTTAATGATTCCCAAGTTAGGATCGATCCAGATGGTAGGTTGTCCAATCATCTATTTGCGGATCCAGTCAGTGTTATCAGTAATAAGCGCAGTAGAACTAAATCTTTCTAGACATCTAGATTATGGAAAAGGCTTATAGATTACAAAACCTTTTCCACTTGTTTATGAGCATCTTCAATAGGAATTCCAGAGAACTGGTCATTTCTTAATTGCCTAATAAAATCCCCGCGGACTCCAAACTTCAATTTCTTTTCAATCACTGGCCTAAGCACGACCGATGCATGGTCTTCACGAATAGTGGCAACGTACTGCTCCATCGTGAGAGTACTTATATCTACTTTTGGCATCTTGTTTTCTAAAAAATGAGTTAGTGTGTACAAACTAAAACTATTATTAGGTCCTCGACAGCAACGTCAAAAGCTTGATGTATATTGGAATTATAAATCAAATGTCGTCCAAGGAGCTGAGTGTAAATTTCATTTAGCTTGAATTGTCACGAAAAATAATAATAGTAATGAAAAAATAAGAATAGAAATAGAAATACTGAAAATAAGTAGCAAGATAGATCGATAGGATAACTGTATTGGCCTAGCTACTCTATTATTATCTATTGTGATTAATATTACCTAGGTATTAATTACTTAAGAGATATGTTATATGTATGTTAGACATAGCTTGGACTCCTCACAATTACAGGTGGAAACTCAAGTTAACGAGCATACTACATAAATAACTAATAACCTCGTGTTTATGTTTAACTGTTTAGTGGTCATAAATTTAATAAACTTATCTGTTAAATATCCCTTTCCATATGTCTTATGAATCCTAACTACCACATCCACGACTAGCCAAGTATAAAATTAACAGTGATAGAACCACAACTACCCATATGACCTAATTATTCAAACCTTCCCAAAAGGCTTCTTGCATTTTATAAGTGAACAACTTAGAAAAGGCGGTGATTGGTAAACCTCATACACTCAGAAAATTGATAATATGTCCCTTGTATATCCCTTCTCGAAGTTACCAACAATCAGTTCCTATGCATCCTATACAGGCCAATGAAATCTTGTAAAAGGCCAATACTACCTAAATAGTCAAAGCATAAACTAAACAATAATCACGATATCAATAATAATAGCATAACGAGGCCAAGACCTGGGTGTTTAGCCTCTCATAGCCACACCATAAAAAGTAAACATAATCATAATGGTCATATAAATCATGAAAATCTTACACTGTTCTTGGATGCGAATGATTAAGACAACTGATGCTAGAATACAAAAATTTTTTGAGTAAAGGGGATTCATCCTAGTAAAATATATTAATCCCAAAAAATCAACAAATACATAGAATATGACTGAAATGTCACATCAACCTCAAGCTATCACTTGAACTTCCTCTAATTCATATGACAGGCCCTTACATTAACCTCAAGCTAGAATACAAATTATCCCTTACAGTGGTGGAACCTAGTCAAAATCTATCCTTTAGAACCCCCCTCCCCCTCAAAATTGACCTAAAAGTGACTAATGAATTCGTGTTGGAAGTGTGTGTCGTATTGAGGAGAAAATGGCCTCTATTTATATTGTTCAGACCACCTACGGCTTAGATGATATTACAGTGAATGTCGTAGGGACAATTATGGAACTTTCATTCTGAGACAAGATACATACGACATAGAGGGAACAAGGACCTACGCCGTAGGTCTTCAATATAGAAACTCCTTTGTGGCCACACGCATGATCTATAGCGTAGAAGGAACAGGAGCCTACGCCATAGATAAACTTCTTCTTTCATCCTTGATCTTGTCGCCTAGCGTATCTTGTTATTTAAATAACAACTATGCCGTAGACTATATGAACGTCTATGCCGTAGGGATTCAATGTAGGAAACTCTGACATTGTCATGTCTACAGCGTAGGTCTTGAAACCATCTATGTTGTAGATACCTATGAATTATTATACTTGGCGCTTTTTCTTGTAAAATACCATCATTTAACTCTCGTTTTTTGTTACTTGCTCAAATTCACCTACAAACAGAACATATACGATTCTTTGCAATATTGGGTGTTAATTAGAACTAAATTTAGCAAAATTAAAGGGATAATAAGGTAAAAAAACATTTTACTATTTGATGTTATTAATATTCAGTAAAAAAGGATACTTTATGCAGATGCGTCTATTCGTGACATGTCTAGCGTATCTAGGTCTAAGAAAGAAGTACCGCCTTAATCTAGGATTGACATACTGCCTCGATAAACGAGTAATCGTTGCATTATAACAACACACATGAGTTAGATTGAAGTAAACATGATTAACATAGTTCCCTTAGTATAGATCTTGATCGACCCTTCTTGCCTTCAGATATTTGTCTCGATAGGATGATAGAAGACATGATAAGGATAAGACACCAAAACACACATGTGCTAATCTCTCAGATGAAAACCCTTTTTGAAACCAACCTTGTAAATATTGTAAGTAAAGTATATATTGTACATAGAATAACATAGATTAACTTAATAGAACTATTTAGTTTCACAATCCATATAGAGGTAAACACTATTAAGAATAAGAATTTAACCTCACTCGTAGTCATCAACACCCATCTTACCATACTAGTCCACGATTGATAGGGTACACTGCTCTTAGATTGCATTCTCTAGGTGAAATAGGTTAAACAAGCAAAATATAAATGTAAAACTTGAATTAGAACAAAGTCTACACGAAGTGACACAACAAGTTCTTGATGACGCTGTCGGGGAGTAAAAACTAATTCTATTTTTAGTGTTTCTAACTTTTTGTATGTTTTTGTTTGTATTATTTAGTTTTCTTTGTGGGCTTGTTTATGTTTGTTTTTATTTTTATGTTTATTTGTTTTCTGTTTTTGTTTATTTAGGTATTGTTGTTCATTAGGAACATATAGCGTGTGTGCCCTATACATACAACGTATGCTTCCGATGAAGTACATACTACATATTGAGATACACGACGAATCTGTTTAATAGATAGGACATATATCCCATACGTCTCAGATACCTCATATTTCCCATACAACGTATGCGTTCCATGTATATGGCGTATGTGTAGTCAGGCACAATAATTACATTTTTAATACATGTTGGTTTATTTTAAAAAGATTTTATCATTCTTCGAACACACCTTACTGATTATATGTCATTGTTTCAGGTAGCGCATGACCTGGAGTTCTTATCGAGAGATCGTTCAACTTAACGAAGACCCGAATCAAGTGTTCAAATCATCAAGGTAGCTTAAGAAGACACTTAGTGTTAGAAATTTGAGCTCGTTCGAGTTTGAAACATACTTTGAGGAAAAGTTTGAGAAAGAAGAAACTTTGTCCTTAATGACGGAACCAACAATGGAAGAGGACATGACCAAAATATGGTTATGGTCCAAGTTTTGCAAGACCTAAGATTAATGAGAATAAAAGCTTTGATTGAAGGGGCATATTCTCAAGGAACTTCTTGAGAAACCATTTATAAGGAATTAAAGATGAAGATCCCAATGAACACACCGAAAGAATGATTGAAATTGTTGACTTGTTCGATACTCATTAGATAACTAGAGATCAACTAATGCTTAGAGCATTCCCAAATTCGCTTACTAGAGCCACGAGTCGTTGGCTTGGGAATAAACCATCTAGTTTAATAAAATCATGGGACACTTTTAATATAATATATTTGAAAAAGTATAGTTGCAAAGCTCACATTACTATGAAAATGGAGAACTCCATAATAGAAAGCGAAGCTCGTGAACTCAACAAAGAAATTAAATATAGACCTAAGTTTGGGTACCAAGAGGAGTATAATGCTATAGATTCAATCATTTATTGCCATTGAAATAAAAGTGGTGGCTGGAAAACTTTTGACCCTCACAAGGATGGAAAAACTGAGAAAACGAACCATTGCATAATTAACAATGAGGAAGTAGGAAACTTCGAGATGGACATGGCTGAAAAAGATTGTGACTGGTTGATGGATAGATGAGAAATCCAAGCTCATTAGCACCATGGAGTAATAAAAGTCAAAGACAAGTCTAACTTAAAGACTTCTCTTAAAAAATGTGCTCACCGAGAGCTAACCCGGATTTTAATTTTCGTAAGAATCTGTCTTCCCAGATTCATATGGCACGTACAACCCATACGTTGTATCTGATTCTAGACCTTATATAGTTTTTATTTTTTTTTGTTTTAAAACCTTACTATTAGTTTAGTCTATACGACGTATTAATCAACTAACATGTAATTAAACTCGCTCAACACTCGTTCAAAACATCAACTCTTTCTTCCCTTGCTACGGAAAGGTATGTAGAGTATTTCAATATGGCGTATGCAGTAATGCATATGGTGTATTTGTTTTGGGTAAATGGAACAAGGTTCCCCGGTAAAATATATTAACCACCCAAAACATTAAGTACACTGGAATACGGCTGAAATACCGTATTAACCTCAAGACAATGCTTGAACTACAAGATTATATGACAGACCATATAATCAAAACTGCAAACACAAGTACACCTATGGGAAAGAACCACCTAAAGGTACATAAGCACATAAAAAAACCATCAACTTCTCCTGAGTAACGAATTTGTAAGATTCCATCTTTGAAAAAGGTTGATAACATTGGGAGACTGCTTCCACCGACATGACATTAGCTTCAGCCGAACAGTAGACTTGATCAGATCAACACCTTGACTTGCCCGTCTCTTTTCCTTCTTAAATATGCGATAATTCTTTTCCTGCCAAATGGTATACATGGCTGCTGCAACCATCAGCTTTGCAACCACACTCCTCAATGATTTAAGGCTAGCAAAAGGCAAAATATCATTTAAAATAACACCAATAGACGGTAACGAACCAGAAATCCCAGCAAGATCTTTCACTTCATTCCAAACCTGCTTAGAGAATCCGCATTCAAAAAGTAAGTGTTCATGGCTATCAGGTTGCAGCTCACGGAGAGGGCATTTGACATTCACATCCACATGATCCCAAGCACGTAACCTGTCCTGAGTCTTAATCATGCGTCTTATAATCAACCAAAATAAAAACGCATGACCAGGAATACAACCCGGGAACCACACAGCAAAGTACCATGGAACAGGAGCATTCCGAGGCCGAAGCACTTCCCAAACAGACTGAGTAGAGAATGGCTTAATATTACCGTCAATGTTATGCCATTCTAACGTATCTGGTCTGTTGGACAGAATAGGGGTTGAAATAGAATTCAACATAGGGTATTTAGACAACCAAAGAGAGTTGGCCAATACACACTATAATTCACCAGAATCTCACTAACCTTGGTATCTTTAGTAAAACCAGCACTAAAGATGTCACGAGTTGTTATGATATTAGACAACGGGCTAAGGGTGTACCATTTATCATACCACACTAAAGTAGACATACCATCACCAAGATTATGCCAAATAAATTCACGTAAACAAGGACGAAGAAGAAGAATCTTACGCCAACCCCATGTGATATTGCCTCAAACTGGGACATCCCAAAAATCCTCCCACAAAGTTTGTAAGCACGAATCCATTGGACCCAAAGCGATTCTTTACTCGTGAGCAGCTTCCACACATGAGAAATCATAAGGGCTTGATTAAAAGGCTCAAGTCTTCGAATACCTAAACCACCTTCCTTTTTGGGAAGACAAACATCATCCCATGCCACTTTGGATTTCCCCTGACTCGACTTTCCTTGGCATCATAGAAAAGCTCTCAGCTTTTGCTCAATATCAAGTAAAACACGATCCAGTTAAATGAAGACCGACGCCCAAAAGACATGAAGCGATCCAAGCACATAATTAATAAGTTGCACACGACCAGCTTTCGAAAGAGCATTATGACCCCACCCATCAATCCTTACTTGGATTTTGTCAATCAATTCCTTACAATCCCTGTAAATCAGCCTCGAAGATGTTAACAGGACACCCAAACATTTCACCGGCAGCTTTCCTTCTTCAAATGGAAGAATATGAAGAATAGCAAGCTTAACATGTTTTAATACATTGCAGAAGTAAGCGGTACTCTTGGAAATGCTAGGCAAAAGACCCGAGGACCGTTTAAACTCATCAAGAGCATTCATGATCAACGTAGCAGAACTGGTATCACCATGCGCAAATAGGAATAAGTCATCTGCAAAACAAAGGTTCACCAATTCTAATTTGGAACAATAGCGATGGTAAATAAATAAGTCAGTTTGCCGAATTCTTACCTTGATCATAAGTGTAAGATTCTCCATTACAAGCTTGAAAAGATAAGGTGACAACGGGTCCCCCTGTCTAAGACCTTGTTTGCCTTATAAATGACCATGAAGAGAGCCGTTGATACTGATAGAGAAAGATGTAGTCGTGACACACTCCATGACCCATCCTATGAAACGAGGATGAAAACCAAATCCCACCAGAATCTTCTTAAGAAAGTTCTAATTGACCGTGTCGTAGGCTTTCTGATTGTCCACTTTAAAAGCGCATCTAGACAGGCCACGATCAAGGTGATAGTTGTGCATGAGCTCTTGCGTTAACAAGATATTATCCGAGATATTGCGACCCGGAATAAACGTTAACTGATTAATACCAACCAAGTCTTTCAAACAGTTCTTCATTTTGTTAGCAATAATTTTGGTGATGCCCTTAAAGATAACATTGCAACAAGATATGGGGCAAAAATCTGTGACCTTCATGGGATCAGTCACCTTAGGAATGAGCGCCAAGATAGTATGATTAACTTCTCTAAGAAATTTCCCATTAACAAATAATTCCTTAATAACATTTACAACATCCGTCCCAACGATATCCCAAGCCTCTTTAAAAAATAAAGCAGTGTACCCATCAGGGCCTAGGGATTTTTTTTGGGTAAAAGGAAAACATTCCCTGGTAAAATATATTAATCACCCAAATTCGATAAGTACAATGGAATGTGGCGGAAATACCACATTAACCTTGAGCCAAAAACTCAAACAACCACTTCCTAAACCGAGAGACAACCCACTCAGTTATCTAACCCTATTACACAAACAATAACACCAATAGGGAAAAACCATCTAACGAGACATAAGGAAAAACCCCTAAGAGTTAATCCTAAATATGAATAAAGTATATCTTCCATAAACGCTTGATATCTAACACTTCTCTCGACGTCTTCTAACGACAAGAAACAAGTTTCAGCCGCACTGAATCAATAATGCATGCAACAACTTGATCAACGGATCGCTTCTCACTTCTAAAGAGCCGATTATTACGCTCCTGCCAAATATAGTACGACGTAGCTGCCAGCAGAAGCTTTGTACAAACGCTCTTCGAATTCATTGCCCATGTAGAAAATAACATCTTTAATCTCCTTGCTATTAATATCTTGGATCATATCATATGCAACCGCCTCATTTAACTGAATGGGAAAAAGATCCTCGGTGACCAAAGGAACAACATCATCATTATGGCCAAAATAATTCTCATAATGTGCTACAAACGCACCTGGGACCTGTTCATTTTCAAAGATCTCACCTGTAGTACTAGTGATGACCTCAATGCGATTATGACTCAATCGTTTCTTAACAGCACGGTGGAATAATTTAGAATTTGAATCTCCGTCACGAAGCCAATCAATCTTAGATTTTTGACGAAGAAACCGATCCTCAAGAACCGACGCATCATTGAACGTTTGTAAATAAAGCGCCTCCTCATCATGAAGCACAACATTAAAAGGATCCTGATCAAGGTCACGCTGAACAGTATCAAATTCATGGCGAAGCCGCTGGACGTTATCATGTAAATTCCCATGATTATACAGCAACATTCGTAAAGGATTCTTCAGACTTTTTAGCTTATGTACTAGTTTAAACATATGGAAACCACTCCGCGTCTGCTGCCATCCATTCTTGACAATACCCTAAAAATCACCATGTGACACAAGAATATTTGCAAATTTAAAAGGCCTAGGTTTTTTTGGGTAGAGGGGAATCCAAGCCCCGGTAAAATATATTCCCAAAAATGTTGAAGTACAATGGAATGTAGCTGCAATGATACATTAACCTCAAGCAAGTGCTTGAACAACCACTACATCATATGACATGCCATATGATCCTACTAACCAATTACAAAACAAATAACACCAATAGGAAAGAACCACCTAAAGGTGCATGAACAATGTAAGTAAAACGACGTCAAGGATAATATTTAGAGCGAACATCAGGCTGACGAGAACCATGCCGATCATCAATCGAGATGACTTCTTCAACCTCACTATCACTAGCATTAACCACATCGTCCTTTGTTCCAAAACCATCCTCTGAATCTGTACCATCATCTATCTTATCCCAAAGAGCACTAAAAGAGTTATGAGAACTCTTCTCCTTATCACTAATCTTGGCAACAAAAGTCGATGTTTTGGTATTTAAGAAACCTTTCTTAAGCATCGGAGCTGCCTTCTTAGGAATACCCGTCGTATTTGATTTAGAGGTTTCACCTCTCTCAACATTACGGCATTGAATTTTAAGAGCAGGTTTAGTTAATTTAATACCTGCAATTTGTGGTTGCTTTCTTACCTTTATTCTTCTTTTTCTTGACCACCTCAAAACCATCATCCACCACATCCTTGGCAATAGGAGCAGCCACTTCCTTACGCACTTTGGACACATGTTATTAGTGTGATCAAAAACCAAGCATGTAGAGCATCTAGGAGGTCTCCATTCGTACTCAATATCAATTGTAACCAATGAGTGCCCTTTATCACGTCCTTTAGGAACAGCAATTACCATCGAATCCAATAACTCAGCATCAGCTAAAACCTGAATAAGTGCCCGAGCATAGGTACTACGACCCCACGAGTTAGCATACATATTACTTGTGTAGGAATCCAGCATAATAGGTGTGCCAATTTGAGTATTAATAAGGCTGAGACCAACCTCCGAATAAGCAAAAATCGGCACCTGATGAAGCTTAACCCAAACTTGTGCTTTCTTGATCTCTGCGTTTTTCAAATCAGTAGTAGGCGACCAAATATTCAATATAATAGGAACTTTCCTAATCAACCACGGGCCATTTTCAAGAACTCCTTCCATTCCTTCCTTCGTAGTGAACTGGAAAAGAAAGAGATCCTCATGTAATTAAACGCGTATCAAACCAAATCGTGCCCACATATTTTTAACATAGTTTTCCACCAATAGGAAAGCTAAACGCTTACCAATAAACTGCCCGTACAACATGTGCGCAAATCTAGATTCAACCTCTTCAACTACAGCATACGGAAGTGCAACTCGTGCTCCTTCAACATGCTCATCACACCGTAATTCTGATATCTTCACCATCTTAGGATTCGATTGGTTTAGACCACCCTTGTTTTGAAGTATTGAAGCAAATGAACCCATATGTGGAACATTTGCTTTTACATACAAGTTAGCACAACCCTGATTCAGCGAACCCCTCCCCTTTTCCGCATTAACAACATCACCCTTAGTAATAGGTAAGGTATTACTAAGCATCATTGAATCAGCAGGTGTCGTATCAGCAGGTTTCAAATCAGCAGGTACAACAGGTGTCGAATCAGCAGGTGTCGAATCAGCAGGTGTCGAATCAACAGGTGTCGAATCAGAACCCCCTTGTGCCGAATTGAGTCCTGCTGCATGCACCACAGCAGGTGAGCTATCCGTATCAATAGGAGATGAAACTCCCATCTGTTCTCGCAATATGATCATCCTAGCTACCAACGCATCCATATCAACCGGAACAAAACTATTATCCATCTCTCTAATCACGAAACCAACAACCACAATATCACAAAAACCCTAATTAACAAATTAGGGTTTTATACCAGTACCCAAACAAACCCTACCCAATCTCCATGTTGATTAAAAAAATAAACACAAAAAAACCCTAAAAGATGAAACGGCGCACAAACAAAAACCAAAAACCCTAAACAACCAATCACCACCTTAACCGTTCCTTTTAATGGATCTGTAAAGCAATATCAATTAAAGGAAGTGATAATCACAGAAAGTTTCGTATACAGCCCTAAAAAAGGTAAATAACGAAACCCTAGATACTATCAGCGCTTGAATCAATACTAGATATACAACCACCAAGAGAAAACGAGGAGAAAGTAAGAGATCAGAAACTTAAAGGTGATCGGAAAATCATAAGGCGGCCAGAAATCACCTAGAGAGAATTAGGGAAATCACCTAGGTTTTACTTTAACAATAGACGGAACATGAAGAACAACTGGAGAGTGATCCGAGTTAAGGTATGGCTGAAATATAGCATTACAACCATTAAACATATACTAGAATTCTCCATTCGCCATAATCCTATCTATTTTCTTTAAGATACCATCACCGCCCTTGGGTTGTTGAGACCATGTGAATCTCAAACCAGCCTGTTGAACATCAATCATCTCAATGTCAAGAACACACTCACGGAAATCACGCATAGAAATATCCACCGTGGAAGAACTAATAGCAAAGTCCTCAAGCATAAGGGCCGCATTGAAGTCACCCAAAATGCACCATGGCCGCTGTCGGATATAGACATTATGCATCCCAAGACTGTGCCATAATGCACGCCGACGAGTGTAAATGTTATGAGCATATAAAAACGAACAGAACATCTCTTTTATATCAGACTTTAACCATACTCGTGTATGCATAACCTGAACATCCTGCGTAATAATCGAGATATCCACGTCAGCACGGTTCCATCCCAAGATAATACGAGAGCCCTTATTACAATGCATAGCGTTCGATGTCCATTCCCAGTTCCGAAAGATAAAACAACAAACCTTATCCGACTTAGAATTACTCGTATGAGACTCTAAAATGGAACAGACAGATAGCTTATTATCATGAATAATTTGGCGAACCTCCTTCTGTTTAGGGGAGAGATTCAGCCCCAAATATTCCAGGACGCAATGCTAAACATTTGTAACCACTTCAATAGGAGTGCTTGCTCCTTCCGTAGACGTCAGTGAGTCCTTCATAATAAGATGCTCATCAACATCATCATCACTATCGTCATTGACACATTCATCCAACCTCGTCCCGTCCTCCTTGTCAGTAAGGCTACTAAATGAATTTTTTAATGTAAGATTATGGTCCTTTAACACTGGAGCAGTAGTTGTCTGACCAGGCTCCTTAGGTTTCTCATTACGCTTAGAGCTCTCACCACGTTCCCCTTTCCGATATTGTAGGTTCAATGTAGGCTTCGATAATTTAATACCCTCCACCTGATTGGATTCCCTGTTTTCTTATTCTTTTTTTTCTTGTTAGTGACAACAGTGAAACCATCGACATTACCTTCCTGAGGAGATTTCCCCTTATCCATGCTAGCTACCACTGGACGTTTAGGGCAATCATCTATACTTTGGCCAAATACATGACAATCTCCACACATAGGAGGTCTCCATTCATACTCTCACGCATATGAACAATAGAGTGACCATCCCCCTCCACACTCGAAACATCCATAATGATTTCTTCCTTAAGTTCTTTATCATCAGACACTTCTATTAGCGCCCTAGCATACCCCATTCGACCCCAAGCCTCATTACACATAAAGATCGTGAAAGAATCTAGCATCACTGGATTCCCTAGCTGAGAAGCCATAAGACTCAGTCCATCCGCTGTGTAAGCAACCACTAGAACCTTATGTATCTTTACCCAAACTGGAACCTTCCTCACTTCGTCCCTAGATAGTACCAAGCTGGGGGTCCACCGAGTAATGATTAGAGGCTGGCTACGGATTAACCATGGCCCTTTTTACAAGACTTGTTCTAACCTCATCTTAGTCATGAGCTTGAAGTAAAAAACCCCGTCATCATCCCTCATAACCTTTTGAAGACCGAATTTGTTCCATGTATTCGACACGTAATGTTTCACCAATGGAAATGCAACAGGCTTTCCTTCAAAAAACCCACCAAAGAGTTTTCAAATCGATGTTGAGCTGCCAAGACGTTTTCAATTGGAAGCACAAAATCAGTATTCGCCACTTGTTCCTTGTTAATAAAGCCCTAAATAGATCGAACCCCCTCTTGAGATACTCCATCACCTCACCCCGTGGGTTTAGGAGGATCCCCTTCCTTCACGTTAGTACAAACTCTATCATTCAAGGGTACTATGATCATACCTACATCAGACTGCATCCTTCTTGTAGCAATACGAACAACACCTCCCCTAATAATCTTACCGTCAATGTTTTTCAAACGACTCGCAAAGGCACTGAAAGTCGATTTGAGAGCACCACCAGTTTCCATACACCAAAAAACACACAAAATCAAAGTAACCCTAAAAAGGATTACGAACAACCAATCAAATAGAAACCCTAGCCTGCTTCCATCATGCCGACCAATATTAATAATTAAATAATAAACCCTAGAACTACAATAACAATAACAGAACCCTAAAACTATAAAAAAACAAACCCTAATTCCTCGTCAAATCATATAAAAATAAATCATTGAGCAAAACAAAACAATAAATCCTTTCGGTAGAGTATCTGATCATCATATGATTAGGGAAATTCGAAGATCGAAAGCCTAAACAACTCTCAAATAATACACGAACAAGGATAAATGATATGAATCACAGCCACAAATCGATCGTTATACAATGAATGAAGGAAGACAAGGTTTGATTAATAGTATTCAGGAATAGATTTCGAAAAATCGCCCATAGTAGTGTATGCATACGGCGTATTGTGCTCTGTACAAATGTTTTTTTGGTTTTATTTATTTTTCTAACAAATAACACCAAGGAATGAGAGTTTCAATTTGTTTCTTATCTTAAAGAAACTTGATTGAAATATGGATTGAAGCTCAACTAAGTTTAAGGAGGATCATACCAATAAACTCCAAAGGGGAGTTTTTCTTAATCTAATTCTTTTACTTTTTATTTAATTTTCATGTTTACGAATACAACGAGGGCGTTGTACATCCTAAGTGGGAGAAGGGAATTAGAACACTACTTTTACTAATTAATATGCCTAATTTATGCTCAAAATTTTAAAATTTTTTCATATTTTTATGAAATTTTTTAGTACGCTACCTCGCAGACATAACCCTTAGTAGACATGTGAGAATTCAACATTTTTGTTTCCAAATTTTTTGTAAAACCCGAATGCTTTTACCATGAATAGTACCCTTAAGATCGTACGTACTAGAGTTAAACTTTCCTAATATAGCATGATTACGATTACGTGTTAGGATTTTACGTATTACGTACGTGATAGAACACGATAAGTATTTACTATACACGAGCACGTAATAATTATTTGACGATAATTAATCACGAACATGCGATCATGAAATCATGAACGTAATTAAAACACGAACTATTATTAATTACATATATATATTTATTACGAGCGTAATTAAATATATTAGATCACGGTATTTACGTAACGAGAACATTTAAAATACGAACACAAATAATCACAAACGTTTAACTTAACAACGAGACACGGAAAAAGGTACGGGTACCCCAAGTGGGGCCCCTACCCGCGGCTACAAGGGCAAATGGGCCAAGCCCATTTGTTAAATTTACTAAAAGGGAAAAAGGGGATTTTCACTACTCATAAAATTTACAGAAGATTTTTAAGAAAAACCTAAAAACCCTCCTCCCTTGTCTCCTTGGTGCCGCCACCCTACAACCACACAAGAGGTGGTTTGTGATCTTAGATCTTGGAATTTTAGTGATTGATCGTGTTGGTTCTTCGTCCTTTTGATCCACGAATTCGGTAAATCCTTTTTAAACCTTTTCTTTTGATTTAATCTTTTTTATAAATCAAGAACATGTGATGTTTTTACAAAAACCTAATAATTAAACATGGATCTAACATGATTTGGTGTTAAATAAAATCAAAAGGGTGTTTTAAGGGGTGTTTGTTTTGGCCGCAGGCTGCACCGAACCCGAAGGGGTCTCGGTTTGGCCAAGCCGACCACCACCAAGACCATACGGTCTTGGTTGGTGCGTGTGGGTCCCACGAAAGCAGTAAAACACGGGGTACCCAGAGTTGGTTCGGGGTACGGTGTCGATTTCATGTCCGGTTCATTGTTTTTAGGTTGGATCCAGTTCATGGTGTATGTTTAGTTTTTTTATGTTTATGATCTTAGGTTAAAAATTAAATTAATAAAATGATATGATTAATTTAATAACATGACTTAGGTTATTAATTATTTAATAATCATGAAATTAATTAACCTAAGTATTTGTATATTTAAGACTTATAATTAATTAATTATTTTAAAACCATGGATATAATTAATTAATTAACATGACTTAGGTTATATTATTAATATATAATAATACATATTTAAACCTAAGTATTTAACTTATTTAATTAAAAACATGTTATACTTTAATTAAATATTTTAACCTATAGTTTAATTAAATTACATGAAATAATTATTAAACTATACATTATATCATATGACTTAGAAAATAATCATGAAAACACTTAGGCTTATATACTTAGCTTATTTAACCAGCTTATTTCTAATTATGGAAACTTTCTATTTTTAGAAACTTAATTAAATAAGGCAGCTAATCTATTTATGGAAACCTTCTATTTTTAGAAACTTATTTATTTCAGGCATCTAATCTATTTATGGAAACTTATTTAATTAAGGCAGCTGATCTATTTATGGAAACTTTCTATTTTTAAAAACTTATCTATTTTAAGCAGTAATTATATTTTGGAAACTTTCTATTTTTTGAAACTTTCTATTTTTGTAAACTTTCTATTTTTGGTAACTTTCTATTTTTCGAAACTTTCTATTTGGTAAACTTTCTATTTTTGGAAACTTTCTATTTTAGGAAACCTGCTATTTTTGGAAAGTTACTTATTATTACACAGTAAGTATAATAACACATGAAATACTAGAAATACTTAATCAGAATATAAGATAAAACACAGTTTAAGGATTTAGAACAGTATAACATGGTAATAACACATAAAATAAGCTAAGACATGACATAAAACCAGCTACGTATTTAGTAAGCAGATACTTATTCATGTATATATTTATGTAGCACTAGTGATTCGGAAGTAGGATTCCTCTCAGTTCATCTTCTTCGTTCACTGGACATAAGGTACGGATTCCCGTCCTTTCAGTATGGACATTCTTTCCTTATTAGGATTCCCCGTATGCAGCCAACTGTTTTCCCGTAGTATAAGTTACGTGTTTGATTGCTTATGTTTAATTAAGATTACCTATAGCCATATACATGCATGACCAATTTCACCTAGTTATGGAGGTACCATAACCATAACATTAGAGGCACTGATGTTATGAATTCACCACGGCGGAGTGATTGCTCATGGCGTCCCTTCAGTTTTTGGCCATTTATTTATATTTATCATGTGGGGCGTATGGGTGCATCCTAGTTACATGTTTTTATTCAGGATTTCACGGTGAATGTGGTGTGTGCCTTGCATCCTTCACAAGGAGCTGATCCCTCCAACCCAAAAACCAGTAAATTAAATTAGAGGCAGCCCCTCTAATTTTGCATGATGAGGTCACCCCTCCAAGTATTCATGCACGGTGGATTTTCATGACCTATATTGGGTAATGGTAAAATATGACAAACAGTTTTTATAAGATAAACATAAGACTTTCAAACTATTAAACCAGCTTTATTAAGACTTAACCGGGTTACTCGGGACTTAGTTTTCTTCCGCTGTTATATGTTATATGCTTATCCTATTCATGCTTTATTGTATATCCGTGCACTGAGCGTATTTGCTCAGCCGTTTTCCTTTTCGATGTTCCCAAAACGGCAGGTACTCAGGGACGCTCGTAGACACTAAGAGTACGTGCATATGGATTAGAAGCTGTCTAGCCTTCTTTACATTATGTATTTCCTTTCTTATGATACTTATGCTTTAGACATTATTTAGTCCTTTCCTTTATTATACTATGTTTGTGTGTGATGAGCTTTACTTTTGGACTACCGATGTTTGATTCCGGTATTTTCCTTTTATGGTCAAGTAATGTTTAGACATTTTTCCTTGTATACTTTGATGACACGCCATAATTTCTGTGATATTTCCATTTCCAAAATGGGGTGTTAAATTATGGTATCAGAGCCAAGGCTTCGACCTGTAGGCTCTCAAATATGACCTGTGATTAGTGGGTAGTCACCACGGTCTTCCTAGAACTGACAGTTGTTTTCATGCATTCATCATTTTTAAGCATACATATACATGTCATTGTTGCAGGGTTTTTGACTAAGTAATGGTTGGTACAGGACTGGCCCTATTTAGTCGCATGTGTTTTATCGAAACTTTTAGATTTGGGACCGACCCATAGGCGTCCACTCGCTATGTCTTTTGTTTTGGGTGAACTGACCAGAGGCGTTCACTCTTGAGCATACAAAAGGTTTAATAAAACTGCATCATGCATTCATACACAAAATTTTCTTGCATAAAATTTTTCTCGTGAAATTTTAGTATAATTTTTTTTCATGTATATATATATATATATTTTATGTTTTGATCTGTTTAATCATATGTTTTATGTTATACTGTCAGATGGTTCTCATACGCGAACAAGAGCAGCTTAATGCTGCGATTCAGGCTGCCATGCAAGCCTTGCTTCCTCAACTAAGGAATGACATCTGGGCTGAAGTTCAAGCTGCCAACAATCAGCAGCATAATCAACCACCTCTTCCTCCTCCTCTAGTGACATTAGCAGTATGGCTGGAGAGATTCAACAAGCTCCGCCCTCGAACTTTTGAGAAGACAGATAGCCCCAGCGATGCTGAAAGCTGGCTGGCTCACATCGAGAAGATTTTCAACGCTATGGGTTGTGACCCCGCATACAAGGCGAGGTTGGCATGCTATCGGTTCGAAGGCGATGTACTCAACTGGTGGTTAGCATTGATGTAATCTGAAGGTGGTGATGAGTGGGTTGCTGGTTTGACTTGGGCTCAGTTCAAGGACAGGGTGATGGAGCAGTTCTTTCCCAAGGCTGAGCAGGACAAGCTCAAGATAGATTACCATGGGATCCGACAAAGAGCTAGGGAGAATAGCAACGAGTTTATGCAGCGATTTCTTCGCTTGGCTGGTTTCCTTGGTGCGGCAGCAGGTACTCCTGAAGAGCAGGCACATCACTTTAGATGGGCTCTTCACACATCGGTCGCAAACAATCTGGTGTGTGCTACATTCAACACTGTAGCACAAGTGGCCGATGCAGCACGAAAACTAGAGATGCTGCAGGAGAGAGATGAGTTCGGGGAAGCTGAAAGACCCGACAATAGGTAAACATTCGTATTCAAGCGGTGACCAATCCGTATATTTTGCATATGTCAATTATTCATCTCTTAAATGTATCTTCCAGGCAGAAAACTGGGGACCAGTCTCAGCCGGCTACTCAGCAGCAGCCTCATCAGCCCAAGGGAAACGATCAGACTAACGACCGTTCTGCTATGGATAGGCGTGGCGGTAATGATAATTACCGTAACAACGCTGGGCACTCCAACAGCAGTAGGTCCTAATACTTACGCAATTCCTTATGTTTTACGTTATAACTCATATTCTGACACCTTAGCAAAACTTCCACCAGGAACCAAGGAAACGGTAGGGACCTGAACCAGAGAGGTTCGCAGCCTAGCCGTCCAGCTATCACTGGTATTCAATCTTACGATTATCCGCTTTGTCCTTTGTACCAACTATCATGTCTTATGTAAAATGTTTTATCAGGTTCTCAGCCAGCCAGAGCACCTGCTAGAGGATACACTCATCCTCTTTGCTCTACTTGCCACAGTAGGCACCCAGGACCATGTCGCCGTAATACTGATGCGTGCTTCAAGTGTGGTCTTCCTGGCCATATTATGAAGGATTGTCGTAAGGGCGAGATGGAGGGTACATCGGGACATGCTGATACCAAGCCGCCTCCTACTACCGGGCGTGTCTACACGACATCTCGAGACCAGGCCAACAAGTCTACAGGTACCATCACTGGAATCTTGTATATGTATGGTCAAGCTGCATGTGTTCTTTTCGATATGGGTGATACTCACTCGGTTATTTCTACTGCTTATGCTAAGAACATTAGGATGCCTCCCTTGCCATTAGAAAATAAGCTTACTATTTCCACGCCTTTGAGAGACTCTGTATTAATCACCCATGTATACAAGAGTCTTCCCCTAGAATTTGATGATAAGGTTCGACCTGTCGACGCACTTCCGCTGGACATGAATGACTTCGACATGATTTTGGGCATGGATTGGCTATCCAAGCATCATGCTACCATAGACTGTCATTCATATCGAGTTATCTTCGGTGATGTTATGCACCAGAATACATTCATAATGGGTTCATACCCGGACGGTCTGTACAAATTATATCTACCCTGCAAGCGCGTGCACTACTGTCACTTGGCTGCGAGGGTTATCTAGCTACGGTTCACGACATGGATGCTGAATCTCCATTAATTCAGGATCAACCTATAGTGTCGGAATTCCAAGATGTTTTTCCAACAGAACTTCCGGGCATACCACCTGCACGAGAAGTGGAATTCAGTATCGAACTGGTTCCAGGAGCTGAACCAATTTCCAAGGCTCCTTATCGCATGGCTCCCATAGAGCTGAAGGAGCTGAAGGATCAACTGCAAGAACTTCTTGAACGAGGTTTCATTCGACCGAGCGCATCTCCATGGGGCGCACCGGTCTTGTTTGTTAAGAAAAAGGACGGCAGTATGCGTCTTTGCATAGACTATCGCGAGCTCCACTAGATTACCATTCGGAATAGGTATCCACTGCCACGCATCGACGATCTGTTTGACCAACTCCAAGGGGCCAAACATTTCTCCAAGATTGATCTTAGGTCAGGCTACCATCAGCTACGGGTCAAGGAGCAGGACATCGCTAAGAATGCTTTTCGTACCCGTTATGGCCACTACGAGTTTGTAGTTATGCCATTTGGTATGACAAATGCTCCAGCAGTGTTCATGGATTTGATGAATAGAATCTTCCATGAATTTCTGGACAAGTTCGTCATTGTCTTCATCGATGACATCCTGATTTTCTCAAAGTCCAAGGAGGAACACGAAGACCATCTTCGTACAGTACTACAGATTCTTCGCCAGAAGCAGCTGTATGCTAAATTCTCCAAGTGTGAGTTCTGGTTAGACAAGGTGGCATTCTTAGGTCACATTGTATCAGCAGAAGGAATCACTATGGATCTAGCGAAGGTTGAGGACATTACTAAGTGGCCAAGGCCGACATCAGCGACGGAAGTCCGCATTTTCTTAGGCTTAGCTTGCTATTACCGTAGGTTCGTGGAGAACTTTTCTCACCTAGCACTACCATTGACCAAACTGATGCGGAAAGGGGAGAAATTCGTCTGGACTGAAGATCGAGAGAAGAGCTTTGAAGACCTGAAGCAGAAGCTAGTATCTGCACCTATTCTTACTCTATCATCTGGTACGGGTGGATTTCAAATCTATAGCGATGCATCGGGGAAGGGACTTGGCTGTGTTCTCATGCAACATGGGAAAGTGATCGCATATGCTTCACGACAGCTTAAGCCTTATGAAGAAAATTACCCCACGCACGACCTGGAACTTGCTGCAGTCGTGTTTGCTTTGAAGATATGGAGGCACTAATTATATGGAGAATCATGTGACATTTTCACGGACCACAAGAGCTTGAAGTATATCTTCACTCAACGTGAATTGAACATGAGGCAGAGGAGATGGTTAGAGCTGTTGAAGGATTATGACATTAATCTACAGTATCATCCCGGAAAGGCAAATGTAGTAGCAGATGCTCTTAGCAGGAAGTCCGGAATGATCAACGGCATTAAAATCGAAGAGGAAATCATCAGAGACTTGGAGTGACTAGACATCGAGATCATGGTACGTGGAAAACACGGTTACTGGTCTAATCTTAGAGTGGAACCCGAGTTGCTATCTAAGATCAAGGAAGCTCAGAAGGATGACGGAGAAATCTGGGCGATAGTACAGAATTTGGAGAAGCAGACAGAATTCAGAGTAGATGCAGATGGTATCGTATGGCAGGGCACGAGACTTTGTGTTCCTGATGACCAAGAACCCCGGGAAGCTTTGTTAGCTGAAGCTCATAGCTCCCCATTCTCTATACATCCTGGTTCGACTAAGATGTACCATGACATCAAGGAGTACTTTTGGTGGAGTGGTATGAAACAGGATGTGGCCACTTACGTCTCCAAATGTCTTACCTGCCAGCAGGTTAAGATCGAGCATCAGCGATCTGGCGGTCTCCTTCAACCGTTAGATATTCCAGAGTGGAAGTGGGACAAAATTACCATGGATTTTGTTACCGGTCTTCCGCCTACCAAAAGGAAGCACGATGCAATTTGGGTTATCGTTGATCGACTTACCAAATCAGCTCATTTCTTACCAATCCGCAAGGAAGATCCGGTAAGTAAACTCGCAGATACGTACAGACGAGAGATCATGAGACTCCACGGTGCACCATCCAGCATCGTCTCAGACAGAGATCCTCGATTCACTTCGGGCTTTTGGAAAAGTCTGCAGAAAGCTTGAGGTACACAACTTAAGCTTAGCACGGCTTTTCATCCTCAAACGGACGGACAGTCGGAGCGAACCATCCAGACATTGGAAGATATGTTGAGGTCATGTGCGTTGGAATGGACGGGTGATTGGGACGAATACATTTGTTTGGTGGAGTTTGCATACAACAACAGTTGGCACACAAGTATCAAGTGTGCTCCATTTGAGATGTTGTATGGCAGAAAGTGTCGCGCCCCAATCTGCTGGGATCAGGTTGGCGAGCGAACACTTGAAGGACCGGAAATCATAGAGATGACCAATGAGAAGATCGCAGTAGCTAAGCAGAAAATTCAGGAGGCACGGTCACGTCAGAAGAGTTACGCCGATAAGCATCGTAGGGATATACATTTTAATGTAGGAGATCACGTCTTCCTTAAGGTTTCGCCGGCACGTGGTGTTAGACGCTTCGGGATTAAAGGGAAGCTCAGTCCTCGTTTCATCAGACCGTTTGATATCATTAAACGAGTCGGTGAAGTATCTTACCGATTGGCGTTGCCTCCGCAGCTTTCGCATGTGCACAATGTGTTTCATGTGTCCTTACTCAGAGGGTACCAGTATCATCCCCTTCACATGGTTCAGTATCCACTAGAACATATACGTGAAGATCTCACTTTTATAGAAGAACCCGAACGAGTTCTTGATAGACAAGAACGAGTCATGAGAAAGAAGACGATTCCATTCGTCAAAATTCTATGGAGGGATCATACCGAGCGAGAATCCACTTGGGAAACGGAGGAGTCTATCCGGGCTTCTTACCCTCATTTCATATTTTGAATTCGGGTATGTTCTTCTTTTCCATTTTACTTTATCTATAATTCGGGGACGAATTATTCTTTTTAGGGGGGAAGAGTTGTAAAACCCGCATGCTTTTACCATGAATAGTACCCTTAAGATCGTACGTACTAGAGTTAAACTTTCCTAATATAGCATGATTACGATTACGTGTTAGGATTTTACGTATTACGTACGTGTTAGAACACGATAAGTATTTACTATACACGAGCACGTAATAACTATTTGACGATAATTAATCACGAACATGTGATCATGAAATCATGAACGTAATTAAAACACGAACTATTATTAATTACGTATATATATTTATTACGAGCGTAATTAAATATATTAGATCACGGTATTTACGTAACGAGAACATTTAAAACACGAACACAAATAATCACAAACGTTTAACTTAACAACGAGACACGGAAAAAGGTATGGGTACCCCAAGTGGGGCCCCTACCCGCGGCTACAAGGGCAAATGGGCCAAGCCCATTTGTCAAATTTACTAAAAGGGAAAAAGGGGATTTTCACTACTCATAAAATTTTACAGAAGATTTTTAAGAAAAACCTAAAAACCCTCCTCCCTTGTCTCCTTGGTGGCGACACCCTACAACCACCACAAGAGGTGGTTTGTGATCTTGGATCTTGGAATTTTAGTGATTGATCGTGTTGGTTCTTCGTCCTTTTGATCCACGAATTCGGTAAATCCTTTTTAAACCTTTTCTTTTGATATAATCTTTTTATAAATCAAGAACATGTGATGTTTTTACAAAAACCTAATAATTAAACATAGATCTAACATGATTTGGTGTTAAATAAAATCAAAAGGGTGTTTTAAGGGGTGTTTGCTTTGGCCGCAGGCTGCACCGAACCCGAAGGGGTCTCGGTTTGGCCAAGCCGACCACCACCAAGACCATACGGTCTTGTTTGGTGCGTGTGGGTCCCACGTAAGCAGTAAAACACGGTGTACCCCGAGTTGGTTCGGGGTACGGTGTCGATTTCATGTCCGGTTCATTGTTTTTAGGTTGGATCCGGTTCATGGTGTATGTTTAGTTTTTTTATCTTTATGATCTTAGGTTAAAAATTAAATTAATAAAATGATATGATTAATTTAATAACATGACTTAGGTTATTAATTATTTAATAATCATGAAATTAATTAACCTAAGTATTTGTATATTTAAGACTTATAATTAATTAATTATTTTAAAACCATGGATATAATTAATTAATTAACATGACTTAGGTTATATTATTAATATATAATAATACATATTTAAACCTAAGTATTTAACTTATTTAATTAAAAACATGTTATACTTTAATTAAATAATTTAACCTATAGTTTAATTAAATTACATGAAATAATTATTAAACTATACATTATATCATATGACTTAGAAAATAATCATGAAAACACTTAGGCTTATATACTTAGCTTATTTAACCAGCTTATTTCTAATTATGGAAACTTTCTATTTTTAGAAACTTAATTAAATAAGGCAGCTAATCTATTTATGGAAACCTTCTATTTTTAGAAACTTATTTATTTTAGGCAGCTAATCTATTTATGGAAACTTATTTAATTAAGGCAGCTGATCTATTTATGGAAACTTTCTAATTTTAGAAACTTATCTATTTTAAGCAGTAATTCTACTTCTGGAAACTTTCAGTTTTTGGAAACTTTCTATTTTTGGAAACTTTCTATTTTTGGTAACTTTCTATTTTTGAAAACTTTCTATTTTTGGAAACTTTCTATTTTTGGAAACTTTCTATTTTAGGAAACCTGCTATTTTTGGAAAGTTACTTATTATTACACAGTAAGTATAATAACACATGAAATACCAGAAATACTTAATTAGATTAAACAGAATATAAGATAAAATACAGTTTAAGGATTTAGAAAAGTAAAACATGGTAATAACACATAAAATAAGATAAGACATGACATAAAACCAGCTACGTATTTAGTAAGCAGATACTTATTCATGTATATATTTATGTAGCACTAGTGATTCGGAAGTAGGATTCCTCTCAGTTCATCTTCTTCGTTCACTGGACATAAGGTACGGATTCCCGTCCTTTCAGTATGGACATTCTTTCCTTATTAGGATTCCCCGTATGCAGCCAACTTTTTTCCCGTAGTATGAGTTACGTGTTTGATTGCTTATGTTTAATTAAGATTACCTATAGCCATATACATGCATGACCAGTTTCACCTAGTTATGGAGGTACCATAACCATAACATTAGAGGCACTAATGTTATGACTTCACCACGGCGGAGTGATTGCTCGTGGTGTCCCTTCAGCTTTTGGCCATTTATTTATATTTATCATGTGGGGCGTATGGGTGCATCCTAGTTACATGTTTTTATTCAGGATTTCACGGTGAATGTGGTGTGTGCCTTGCATCCTTCACAAGGAGCTGATCCCTCCAATCCAAAAACCAGTATATTAAATTAGAGGCAGCCCCTCTAATTTTGCATGATGAGGTCACCCCTCCAAGTATTCATGCACGGTGGATTTTCATGACCTATTATTGGGTAATGGTAAAATATGACAAACAGTTTTTATAAGATAAACATAAGACTTTCAAACTATTAAACCAGTTTTAATAAGACTTAACCGGGTTACTCGGGACTTAGTTTTCTTCCGCTGTTATATGTTATATGCTTATCCTATTCATGCTTTATTGTACATCCGTGCACTGAGAGTATTTTCTCAGCCGTTTTCCTTTTCTATGTTCCCAAAACGGCAGGTACTCAGGGACGCTCGTAGACACTAAGAATACGTGCATATAGACTGGAAGCTGTCTAGCCTTCTTTACATTATGCATTTCCTTTCTTATGATACTTATGCTTTGGACATTGTTTAGTCCTTTCCTTTATTATACTATGTTTGTGTGTGATGAGCTTTACTTTTGGACTACTGATGTTTGATTCCGGTATTTTCCTTTTATGGTCAAGTAATGTTTAGACATTTTTCCTTGTATGCTTTGATGACACGCTATAATTTCTGTGATATTTCCATTTCCAAAATGGGGTGTTACATTTTTACCCCAAATTCCACTAAATATGATGTGTTGGTGATTTAGTAGACTTTAGAACTTGGCATGGTATATCACTTTGAGACTACAATGATAAATACTAAGTAATTAGTTGAAGTAACTTTTTTAAATCGGTATTTTTTTAAGATTTCAACCATAAAAACTTTACCACTTTATGTTAGCTAACTACATGGGTTAGCTAAACCTCCCACAAAAACCTTATTCTACTCTCATATTTAGAGTAGAAGATCCACATAGTACAACCCTCTAAGCCTTATCCTTATTCTTGATCCAATAATTGATTTCTAAGTTAATCTAGGTTATTGATAAGAAGAACTTTGTCAACCCAAATAAATGGTTCGTTACAACCTTACACCTTCGCAAAGGATTCTTGCATTTTATAAGTGAACAACTTAGAAAAGGCGGTGATTGGTAAACCTCATACACTCAGAAAATTAATAACATGTCCCTTGTAAATCCCTGCTCGAAGTTACCAACAGTTAGTTCCTATTCATCCCATGCAGGGCAATGAAATCTTGTAAAAAGGCAATACTACCAAAACACAAGGGTTCCATAATAGGCATATGGATATCCTAAACAATCAAAGCATAAACTAAACAATAATCACGATATCAGTAATAATATCATAACGAGGCCAACACATGGGTGCTTAGCCTCTCATAGCAAGAACACAACAAGTAAACATAATCATAATGGTCATATAGATCATGAAAATCTTACACAGTTCTTGGATAACAATGATTAAGACAACTTATGCTAGAATACAATTTTTTATTGAATAAAGGGGACTCACCCTAGTAAAATATATTAATCCCAAAAAACTAATAAATACATGAATTGTGATCGGAATGTCACATTAACCTCAAGCTATCACTTGAAATTCCTCTAATTCATATGACGAGCCCTTACATTAACCTCAAGCTAGAATACAAATTATCCCTTAGATGGTGGAACCTAGTCAAATTCTAACCTTTAGAACTCCCTCCCCCCAAAATCAACCTAAAAGTGACTAATGAATTGGTGTGTGGAAGTGTGTATCGTATTAAGGAGAAAAGGGCCTCTATTTATACTATTCGGACCACCTATAGCTTAGATGATATTACAATCTACGTCGTAGGGACAATATATGGAACTTTCCTTCTGAGACAAGATACCTACATCATAGAGGGAACAAGGACCTACGTCGTAGGTCTTCAATATAGAAACTCCTTTGTGGCCACACGTATGATCTACAACGTATAAGGAACAGGAGCCTACGCCGTAGATAAACTTTCTTCTTTCATCCTTGATCTTGTCGCCTAGCGTATCTTGTTATTTAAATAACACCTACGCCGTAGACTATATGAACATCTATGCTGTAGGGATTCAATGTAGGAAACTATGACGTTCTCATGTCTATGGTGTAGGTCTTGAAACCATCTACCCTGTAGATACCTTTGAATTCTTATACTTGTATACTTGGTGCTTTTTCTTGTCAAATACCACCATTTAACTCTCGTTTTCCGTTACTTGCTCAAATTCACCTACAAACAGAAAATATACGATTCTTTGCAATATAGGGTGTGAATTAGCACTAAATTTAGTAGAATTGAAGGGATAATAAGGTAAAAAAACATTTTACTATTTGATGTTATTAATATTCATTAAAAAGGATACTTTATGCAGATGCGTCTATTCGTGATAGGTCTAGCATATCTAGGTTTAAAGAAGAAGTACCGCCTTAATCTAGGATTGACATGCTGTCTCGATAAACGAGTAACCGTTGCACTATAACAACACACATTAGTTAGATTGCAGTAAACATTATTAACATAGTTCCCTTAGTATAGATCTTGATCGACCCTTCTTTCCTTCAGGTATTTGTCTCGATAGGATGATAGAAGAGATGATAAGGATAAGACACCAAAACACACATGTGCTAATCTCTCAGATGAAAACCCTTTTTAAAACCAGCCTTGTAAATATTGTAAATAAAGTATATATTGTACATAAAGTAACATAGATTAACTTAATAGAACTATTTAGATTCATAATCCATATAGAGGTAAACACTATTAAGAATAAGAATTTAACCTCACTCGTAGTCATCAACACCCATCTTACTATACTAGTCCACGATTGACCGGGTACACTGCTCTTAGATTTCATTCTCTATGTGAAATAGGTTAAACAAGCAAAATATAAATGTAAAACTTGAATTAGAAAAAATTCCTACACGAAGCGACACATCAAGTTTTTTATGACGCTGCCGGAGAGTGAAAACTAATTCTATTTTTTAGTGTTTCTAATTTTTCGTATGTTTTGCTTGTATTATTTAGTTTTCTTTGTGGGCTTGTTTATGTTTGTTTTTATTTTTATGTTTATTTGTTTTCTGTTTTTGTTTCTTTAGGTACTGTTCATTAAGAACATACAGCGTGTGTGCCCTATACATACAACGTATGCTTTCAATGAAGTACATACTACATATTGAGATACACGACGTATCAGTTTAATAGATAGGACGTATATCCCATACGTCTCAGATACCTCATATTTCCCATACAACGTATGCATTCCATGTATGTGTAGTCTGGCACAACAAGTACATTTTTAATACATGTTGGTTTATTTTTAAAAGATTTTATCATTCTTCGAACACACCTTACTTATTATATGTCATTGTTTCAGGTAGCGCATGACCTGGAGTACTTATCGAGAGATCGTTCAACTTAAAGAAGACCCGAATCAAGTGTTCAAATCATCAAGGTAGCTTAAGAAGACACTTAGTTTTAGAAATTTGAGCTCATTCGAGTTTGAAACATACTTTCAGGAAAAGTCTGAGAAAGAAGAAACTTTACCCTTAATGACGGAACCAACGATGGAAGAGGACATGACCAAAACACGGTTATGGTCCAAGTTTGGCAAGACCTAAGATTAATGAGAAGAATAGCTTTGATTGAAGGGGTATATTCTCAAGGAACTTCTTGAGAAACCATTTGAAGGAACTGAAGATGAAGATCCCAATGAACACACCAAAAGAATGATTAAAGTTGTTGACTTGTTCAATATCATGAGATAACTAGAGATCAACTAATATTTAGAGCATTCCCAAAATCGCTTACTAGATCCAGGAGTTGTTGGCTAAGGAATAAACCATTTGGTTTAATTAAATCATGGGACACTCTTAATAAAATATATTTGAAAAAGTATAGTTGCAAAGCTAACATTACTATGAAATTAGAGAACTCTATAATAGAAAGCGAAGCTCATGAACTAAACGAAGAAATTAAATATAGACCTAAGTTTGGGTACCAAGAGGACTATAATTCTGAAGATTCAATCATTTATGGCCACTGCAATAAAAGTGATGGCTGGGAAACTCTTGACCCTCATAAGGATGGAAAAACTAAGAAAACGAACCATTACGTAATTAATAATGAGGAAGTAGGAAACTCTGAGATGGACATGGCTGAAAAAGATTATGACTGGTTGATGGATAGATGAGCAATCCAAGCTCATTAGCATCATGGAGTAATAAAAGTTGAAGACAAGTGTAACTTAAATACTTCTCTTAAAAATATGCTCACCTAGAGCTATCCCGGATTTTAATTTTCGTAAGATTATGTCTTCCCAGATTCATATGGCCCATACCATCCATACTTTGTATCTGATTCTTTTTTGGGTAAAGGGGTATCCAAACCCCGGTAAAATATATTCCAAAAAGCGTTGAAATACAATGGAATGTAGCTGCAATGCTATGTTAACCTCAAGCAAGCGCTTGAACAACCACTTCATCATATGACATGCCATATGATCCTACTAAACAATTACTAAACAAATAACACCAATAGGAAAGAACCACCTAAAGGTGCATGAACAATGTAAGTAAAACGACATCAAGGTTAACACTTGGAGCGAACATCAGGCTGACGAGAACCATGTCGATCATCAATCGATATGACTTCTTCAACCTCACTATCACTAGCATTAACCACATCTTCCTTGGTTTTAAAACCATCCTCCCAATCTGTACCATCATCCATCTTATCCCAAAGAGCACTAAAAGAGTTATGAGAACTCTTATCCTTATCATTAGTCTTAGCTACAAAACTCGAGGTTTTGTTATTCAAGAAACCCTTCTTAAGCATCGGAGCTGCCTTCTTTGGATTCTAACCCGTAGCATTTCTTTTAGATGTTTTGCCTCTCTCAACATTACGAAACTAAAGATTAAGGACTGTTTTTGTTAATTTAATACCTTCAACTTGTGGTTGCTTCTTCTTACCTTTATTCTTCTTGTTCTTGACCACCTCAAACCATCATTCACCACGTCTTAGTAGCATGAGCAACAAATTCCTTGTGTACTTTCGGACACATGTCACTAGTACGACCAAATATCAAGCATGTAGAACATTTAGGAGGTCTCCATTCTTACTCAATATCAATCGTAACCAATGAATGCCCTTTATCACGACCTTTAGGGACAACAATTACTATCGAATCCAATAACTCAACATCAGATGAAACCTCAATGAGCGCCTGAGCATATGTACTTCGACCCCACGAGTTAACACACATATTACTCGTATAGAAATCCAACATAATAGGTATGCCAATTTGGGTCATGATAATACAAAGACCAAAATTCCGAATAAACAACAATCGGCACATGATGAAGCTTAACCCAAACCATAGCTTTCTTGATCTCCGCCTTTTTCAGATCAGTAGTACGCGACCAAATATTCAAGATAATAGGAACAGTCCTAATCAACCACGGGCCATTTTCAAGTACTCCTTCCTTCGTATTGAATTGAAAAAGAAAGATATATTCATGAAGCTGAACGCGTTTCAAACCAAACCGAGCCCACGCATTTTTAACATAGATTTCCACTAGTGGAAACGCTAACCGTTTAAAAATAAAAAGCCCATAAATCGTGTATGCAAAACATGATTCACCTCTTCAACAACGTCATAAGGAATTGCTATTCGTGCTACCTCAACACTCTCCTCACATCGTAACTCAGAGATCTTCACAATCTTTGTACACTGATTATGGACAGCCTCATTTTGAAGTATCGAATCTTCTGATCTACGTATAATTCCTGCTTAGAATTATCAGCAAACAGTCCCAAACATGTGGACATTGTACAACCATTAGCATTCAGGTTAGTAACCCGTCTTGGCAACTTATTAGCACTAGCTTGAGCACTAGTGTTCGAAGATTCCATATCAACCTAATTCGACGACATAGAAGTTATACCAATTGTCATATCAGCAGCCCTAGTCGTCTGTTGCTCATCAGAGCTTGTATCTTTTATATCAGCAACCCTAGTTGTGGAATTCACACCATGACAACTGGACTCCCTGGTCCCCAACAAATTATCAGCATTACACTGATTCCAAGAAACCCAAGGCGGCCCCTGATTATTTCCGGTATAATTATGAACCAACTCAGAATTAGGGTTTGAAACACCCACGCTAGTAGCAGATCATCTTCCTTAATCCCTATTTTCTCTCTCATTCGTGTCATACGAGCATTGAGTGTCTCCATATCAACCGAATCATAACTTGTATCCATCCCTCTCTTCAATAAAAAATACCACAATTAACCAAAGCCACGAAAACAGATCCAATAAAACCTTAGAATGAGTTTTATCAGATGACGCTTGATCTTCCTATGCCTAACCAACCTCCATGAAAACAACTTAAAGATATAAATTAAAATACAAGAGATATACGAAATCAAAAAAACCTAACAAACTAATTTGGTTATCCAACCCTAAAAGAAAAAATCGAAACCCTACTGCAAATGAGACCGTGACAAAAAAAGATTGTTAATACATCAAATCAATGACAAGACGTGATTAAACAATTGATTTTAATATGTAAGAATTAAAAGAAGAAGAAATTGATTTATAAAAAAGACGACTGTGTGAATCACCCATAGTTTGAGAGAGAATTAGGGTTTTTTAATACCTATGTATCTGATTCTGGACCTTATACAGTTTTTACAACTTTCTTGTTTAAAAACGTTACTGTTAGTTTAGTCTATTCGACGTACTAGTCAACTAACATGTAATTAAAGTCACCCAACACTCGTTTAAAACATCAACTCTTTCTTCACTCGCTAGGGAAAGATATGTAGAGTATTTCAATACGGCGTATGCAGTAATGCATACGGCGCATTGAGCTAAGTATAGATTTTTTTTGGTTTTATTTATTTTTCTAACAAATAACACCAAGGAATGAGAGTTTCAATTTGTTTCTTATCTTAAAGAAACTTGATTGACATATGAATTGAAGCTCAACTAAGTTTAAGGAGGATCATATTGAGAAACTCCAAAGGGGAGTTTTTCTTAATCTAATTCTTTTACTTTTTCTTTAATTTTCATGTTTACGAATACAACGAGGGCGTTGTACATCTTAAGTGGGAGAAGGGAATCCGAACAGTACATTTCCTACTTTTCATAATTAATATGCCTAATTTATGCTCAAATTTTTTTTAAAAATGCATATTTTTATGAAATGTTTTAGTACGCTACCTCGCAGACATAACCCTTACTAGACATGTGAGAATTTAACCTTTTTGTTTCCAAATTTTTACCCCAAATTCCACTAAATATAATGTGCTGGTGATTTAGTAGACTTTAGAACTTAGCATGGTATATCACTTTGAGACTACAATGATAAGTACTAAGTAATTAGTTGAAGTAACTTTTTTAAATTGGTAATTTTTTTTAAGATTTCAACCATAAAATCTTTACCGCTTATGTTAGCTAACTACACGGGTTAGCTAAACCTCCTACAAAAACCCTTTTCTACTCTCATTTTTAGAGTAGAAGATCCACATAGTACAACCCTCTAAGCCTTATCCTTATTCTCGATCCAATCACTGATTTCTAAGTTAATCTAGGTTATTGATAAGAAGAACCCAAATAAATGGTTCGTTACAACCTAATACCTTCACAAAAGGCTTCTTGCATTTTATAAATGAACAACTTAGAAAAGGCGGTGATTGGTAAACCTCCTACACTCAGAAAATTGATAACATGTCCCTTGTAAATCCCTTCTCGAAGTTACCAACAGTGAGTTCCTATGCATACATGCAGGCCAATAAAATCTTGTAAAAAGCCAATACTACCAAAACACAGGGGTTCATAATAGGCATATGGATATCCTAAATAGTCAAAGCATAAACTAAACAATAATCACGATATCAGTAATAATATCATAACGAGGCCAACACCTGGGTGCTTAGCCTCTCAAAGCAACAACCTTGGTTTAAAAATGCGTTTTACGATCCATTGCGCTAAAGGTCTCAAAAGCTATTGCGTGATACGTGATGCGATTGTGAGCGTAATTTAGACGCGATGCGTTTAGTATAAACAAAGTGCAAAAACTATTCAAGTAAAAAAACAAATACAATAAAGTTAGAAAATAAGTTACTAGCATATTTAAATTAGGCTTATAATCCCTTGTAAAACAAATAAATTGATAGTAAAGCTTGACAAAAAAAACTTAACAAAATGCAAAATACTATCTTTTTGTTATTGTGTTTGTGTTAGATGTTTTTCTAACAGTTTTTATCTTTAAAAAGCTATTGAAATATGTAGGTCTCTTTTAAATGGTTAAAATTGGAAAAAATATGACCTAAGTACTAGATTGCGACAATTGCTACTGTTGGTAGCATTACACAAATGCAACAAATAACGGTTTGATGCGAACGCATTTTGGGATGGCATTGGATTAGGCAGCTTGATGCGAAATTTTGAATGCAACGTATTGATGCGTGCAATTTGCGCAATGATGCACGCATTTTTAAACCAAGACAACAACACAACAAGTAAAGATAATAATAATGGTCATATAGATCATGAAAATCTCACACTATTCTTGGAAACTGATGCTAGAATACAGTTTTTTTTAATAAAGGAGACTCACCCCAGTAAAATATATTAATCCCAAAAACCAATAAATACATGGAATGTGACTAGAATGTCACATTAACCTCAATCTATCACTTGAACTTCCTTTAATTCATATGACAGACCCTTACATTAACCTCAAGCTAGAATACAAATTATCCCTTAGAATGGTGTAACCTAGTAAAAATCTAACCTTTAGACCCCCCCCCCCAAAAAAATCGACCTAAAAGTGACTAATGAATTGGTGTGTGGAAGTGTGTGTCGTATTGAGGAGAAAGGGGCCTCTATTTATACTATTCGGACCACCTACGGCTTAGATGATATTGCAGTCTACGTCGTAGGGACAATATATGGAACTTTCCTTCTGAGACAAGATACCTATGACATAGAGGAACGAGGACCTACGTCGTAGGTCTTCAATATAGAAACTCCTTTGTGGCCACACGCATGATCTACAGTGATAAGTACTAAGTAATTAGTTGAAGTAACTTTTTTAAATTGGTAATTTTTGTTAAGATTTCAACCATAAAAAGTTTACCACTTTATGTTAGCTAACTACATGGGTTAGCTAAACCTCCCACAAAAACGTTTTTCTACTCTCATATTTAGAGTAGAATATCCACATAGTACAACCCTCTAAGCCTTATCCTTATTCTTGATCCAATAATTGATTTTTAAGTTAATCTAGGTTATTGATAAGAAGAACTTTGTCAACCCAAATAAATGGTTCGTTACAACCTTACACCTTCGTAAAAGGCTTCTTGCATTTTATAAGTGAACAACTTAGAAAAGGCGGTGATTGGTAAACCTCATACACTCAGAAAATTGATAACATGTCCCTTGTAAATCTCTGCTCGAAGTTACCAACAGTGAGTTCCTATGCATCCCATGCAGGGCAATGAAATCTTGTAAAAAGACAATACTACCAAAACACAGGGGTTCCATAATAGGCATATGGATATCCTAAACAATCAAAGCATAAACTAAACAATAATCACGATATCCGTAATAATATCATAACGAGGCTAACACTTGGGTGCTTAGCCTCTCATAACAAGAACAGAACAAGTAAACATAATCATAATGGTCATATAGATCATGAAAATCTTGCATAGTTCTTGGATACCAATGATTAAGACAACTGATGCTAGAATACATAATTTTTTTGAATAAAGGGGACTCACCACAGTAAAATATATTAATCCCTAAAAACCAATTAATACATAGAATGTGATCGGAATGTTACATTGACCTCAAGCTATCACTTGGACTTCCTCTAATTCATATGACAGGTCCTTACATTAACCTCAAGCTAGAATACAAATTATCCCTTAGATGGTGGAACCTAGTCAAAATCTAACCTTTAGAACTCCCTCCCCCCAAATCAACCCAAAAGTGACTAATGAATTTGTGTGTGGAAGTGTGTGTCGCATTGAGGAGAAAAGGGCCTCAATTTATACTATTCGGACCACCTACGGCTTAGATGATATTACAGTCTACGTCGTAGGGACAATATATGGAACTTTCCTTCTGAGACAAGATACCTACGACATAGAGGCAACAAGGACCTACGCCGTAGGTCTTCAATATAGAAACTCCTTTGTGGCCGCACACATGATCTACAACGTATAAGGAACAGGAGCCTTGCCGTAGATAAACTTTCTTCTTTCATCCTTGATCTTGTCAACTAGCGTATCTTGTTATATAAATAACACCTACGCCGTAGACTATATGAACGTCTATGCCGTAGGGATTCAATGTAGGAAACTCTGACATTGTCATGTCTACGGCGTAGGTCTTGAAACTATCTATGCTGTAGATACCTTTGAATTCTTATACTTGGCACTTTTTCTTGTCAAATACCACCATTTAACTCTCGTTTTCTGTTACTTGCTCAAATTCACCTACAAACAGAAAATATACGATTCTTTGCAATATAGGGTGTGAATTAGCACTAAATTGAGCAGAATTGAAGGGATAATAAGGTAAAAAACATTTTACTATTATATGTTATTAATATTCAATAAAAAAGATACTTTATGCAGATGCGTCTATTCGTGACAGGTCTAGCGTAACTAGGTCTAAGGAAGAAGTACCGCCTTAATCTAGGATTGACATGCTGTCTTGATAAACGAGTAATCGTTGCACTATAACAACACACATGAGTTAGATTGCAGTAAACATGATTAACATAGTTCCCTTAGTATAGATCTTGATCGACCCTTCTTGCCTTTAGGTGTTTGTCTCGATAAGATGATATAAGAGATGATAAGGATAAGACACCAAAACACACATGTGCTAATCTCTCATATGAAAACCCTTTTTAAAACCAGCCTTGTAAATATTGTAAATAAAGTATATATTGTACATAGAGTAACATAGATTAACTTAATAGAACTATTTAGATTCATAGTCCATATAGAGGTAAACACTATTAAGAATAAGAATTTAACCTCACTCGTAGTCATCAACACCCATCTTACCATACTAGTCTACGATTGACCGGGTACACTACTCTTAGATTGCATTCTCTAGGTGAAATAGGTTAAACAGGCAAAATATAAATGTAAAACTTGAATTAGTACAAATTCCTACACGAAGCGACACGTCAAGTTTTTGATAACGCTGTCGGGGAGTGAAAACTAATTCTATTTTTTAGTGTTTCTAACTTTTTGTATGTTATTGTTTGTATTATTTAGTTTTCTTTGTAGGCTTGTTTATGTTTGTTTTTATTTTGATGTTTATTTGTTTTCTGTTTTTGTTTCTTTAAATACTGTTCATTAAAAACATACAGCGTGTGTGCCCTATACATACAACGTATGCTTCTGATGAAGTACATACTACATATTAAGATACACGACGTATCTGTTTAATAGATAAGACGTATATCCCATACGTCTCAAATACCTCATATTTCCCATACAACGTATGCATTCCATGTATGTGGCGTATATGTAGTTTGGCACAACAATTACATTTTTAATACATGTTTTTTTGGGTAAAAGGGACTATCCTCGGTAAAATATATTCACACCAAAAAACCGTTTAAGTACAATGGAATGTGACTGCATGTCACATTAACCTCAAGCTAATGCTTGAACAACCGCTAAATCTTTTGACATACCATATGAAATTTCCTATCAAAACAAAACACAAAACAACAATAGGAGAAAACCATCTAACCAAACAAAGACAAAACGACCCAATCATGTTTCAAAACAAGAGTTGGGCAGATTGCACTTCTGAGCACTTAGGAGTCCACCAACCGTCCTTCTAAATTGACAAGACAACAGCTTCAAACGAACCGTAGACAAAATGATCTCTGCGACTTGGGAGGAAATACATGTTGGTTTATTTTTAAAGGATTTTATCATTCTTCGAACACACCTTACTGACTATATGTCATTGTTTCAGGTAGCGCATGTCCTGGAGTTCTTATCAAGAGATCGTTCAACTTAACGAAGACCTGAATCAAGTGTTCAAATCATCAAGGTAGCTTAAGAAGACACTTAGTGTTGGAAATTTGAGCTCATTCAAGTTTGAAACATACTTTGAGGAAAAGTCTAAGAAAGAAGAAACTTTGCCCTTAATGACGGAACCAACAATGGAGAGGACATGACCAAAACACGGTTATGGTCTAAGTATCGCAAGACGTAAGATTAATAAGAAGAATAGCTTTGATTGAAGGGGTATATTCTCAAGGAACTTCTTGAGAAACCATTTGAAGGAACCGGAGATAAAGATCCTAATGAACACACCGAAAGAATGATTGAAATTGTTGACTTGTTCGATACTCATGAGATAACTAGAGATCAACTAATGCTTAGATCATTCCCAAAATCGCTTACTAGAGCCATGAGTCGTTGGCTAAGGAATAAACCATCTAGTTTAATAAAATCATGGGACACTTTTAATAAAATATATTTGAAAAAGTATAGTTGCAACGGCTTGGGATTCTATTCGAAGTAGGGCCACTTTAGTTGATTGGTTTCATGTGGTTTGGTTTTCGCATTGTGTTCCTAGACACTCTATCACTATATGGCTTGTAATGAAGCATAAAATTAAGACTTAAGATCGACTTAAGCAATGGGACGTTGGACCTAATGTAGTCATTTCCATTCTTAGGTTCCCGTTGTGCAAGTTGGTTCAGGATTCTCATGAGCATTTATTTTTTGAATGTTCTTATTCCTCTTAGGTTTGGTCGTTGCTTTAGAATAAATGCAGTATGAATAGTGTTCCAGCTTGGTTAAATGCTATTGTGTCGTTTCTTATTCCTTTATCCAATGGTCGCACTACTGTTAGCGTGATTGCTCGGATTGTCTTGGCTGCAGCGGTTTATTTAATATGGAGAGAACGTAATTCTAGGATTTTCAAACAGAATTCCAGGACGGCGGACGAGCTTGTTGCCTCTATATGTGACACTGTTCAATTGAAGTTACTTACTTTCAAGTTTAAGAAGATTACCTCAGCTTCTAGGTCATTGCTAGATTTGTGGAAGATCCCCAATGTGTGATGTGTTCATGATGGGAATGCCGGGTAAGGGCCATACTCTTTTTCCATTTTTGAGGTTACTCGCAAAGGTTTTTTAAAGAGGCGGCGTTATCTGGATCCTCTTATCCCATTGTGTTGTTGCTGGTATAGAGAGATGGTCGCGTGGTTTCAAGATTTCTTCTTGTTGGTGTTCGCTAATATTGTTTTCATGCCTAGTAGTAGATTTTTTGGCTAGTAGGTTTTGTTGATTTATATTCCTTTGTTTAACAACATGCATGTAGCTTGAGCTTAATGTGGTACTTCTGCCACATTCCTTTGTACTTCAACGCTTTTTTGGTTAGTATATTTACCGAGTTAACCCTTTACCAAAAAAAAGAATAGTTGCAAAGCTTACATTACTATGAAAATGGAGAATTCCATAATAGAAAGCGAAGCTCGTGAACTTAACAAAGAAATTACATATAGACCTAAGTTTGGGTACCAAGAGGAGTATATAATGTTTAAGATTCAATCATTTATGTCCACTGCAATAAAAGTGGTGGCTGGGAAACTTTTTACCCTCACAGGGATGGAAAAACTAAGAAAACTCGCTGTGTGTTACACTTGTTACCTGCACGATTGTTTTAGTTTTCCATTGTTATCTCTAAATTGGGGCTTGTTCTTTCTCGGTTTTAGGGTTTTCTAATCATCATCGCTGGGTTAGGGTTTTTTATTGTATGTTATGGAGTTAAGCGACTACTCTAAGATGGACTTGGGAGAAAAGGCTGCGTTACTCAATAAAATGCAGCCTTGTATGATGGGAATGATCGTGAAGGTTTTTGGAATACAACTGGATATGGTAAAGGAAGTGCGTGAATTCATGCATAACCTGAAGATGAAAAAATTTGCAATATGGTCGTTGGTTTCCAGTGAACGATCAAAGGAGATATTCAGTTTGTTGTGTGAGCATGAAGCTGGTTTGATTGCGAGGGTGGACATTTCAAATGTTGATTCGATTAGGGTTTCTACAAACCCTAACGAGGACCTGTTCAATCGTGTTAATATGCGCCAACCAACCAGGGGTTCTTCGTACCCTGCGTTTGCCTTGCAGGATCCACAGGATGAAGTTGTTAGCATGTCCTCGCCTTTGGTGTCTAAGTTATTAGATGGGAATACTAGTTTTGCGCAGGATGATGGAAACCCTAATATGGGTTTGAATCTTAATAATGGTGGATCTATGGCTGGAAACCCTCCTAGTGGTTCAATTGTTCAATCAGTCAATGTTCACCGTAAAGCTACATATGTGAATGCTACTAGTAGGAGCTCTAATATCAACACAAGTAAGTCTTCAAATTTTAATTTTGTGAAGATTGACAAATCTTATGAGGGGGCTAACATTACTATGCCATGAAGAGTTGTAAAAAATGCGAGTTCTAGATATGAGCACACCCTCTATGGATATTTTATTGGTAAAAGGTTGGCTTTTCTGGTCGTGGAATACTTTGTGAAGAATAATTGGGCAAAGCTTGGATTACAATGTATCATGATGAATGAAAAAGGATTTTTCTTTTTTAAGTTCGATTCCAGATCTGGTCTTGAAAAGGTGTTAGAAGAAGGACCTTGGATGATTCAAAATACGCCAATTGTTCTTAAAGAATGGACCTTGAATACTAGTTTGCTTAAGGAGGACATGAAACGAGTTCCTGCTTGGATTAAATTCCATGATGTTCCGCTGGAAGTATTTGACGAGTAAGGTATTAGCATTATTGGTTCTTATGTTGGTATGCCTATCATGATGGATTCGTATACCTCTACGATGTGCAAAGAGTCATGGGGGCGATGTAGTTTTGCTAGGTGCCTTATTAAGGTAAGTGCTGAGGAGCCTTTAAAGGTGGAAATTACGCTTGCTATCCCTCAACTTGAAGGTGATAATTTCTCTAAGGCAACAATACGTGTGTAATAAGAATGGAGACCACCTAGGTATACGAAATGTAACGTGTTTGTCCATACACTTGAGTCATGCCCTCTTACTGTTGCTATGAAGACGCCTAATCCGATGTCTACAAAATCTACTCAGGTGGATGGATTTCAAGAAGTGCGTAGTAGGAAACGTAATAACAAAAATGTAAACCAGATTCCGAAGGGCGTGCCTTTAGGGAAAGGGTTTCAAATGGGGAATGAATTTAAATTCAAGCCTAGAGCTTCGACGTCGGGTCCTACTGGTGCTAAGGTGAATCCTGGTAATCAGAAATTGATTACTAATGAAGTTGATAAGAAGAAAAAGTCTACATCTCCCATCCAAATTCCCATGTCTAATGCATTTGGGGCACTAGAACATGATGATAACGACCTGGAGGGGATGGATAGTGATGAAGAGCACGAGGTGGTGGAAAATATATATGATGAATCGGTTAATGTGTTTTCCCATCATATGTTACTTAGATGTTGGATGTCTTCATGTATTCATGGTTCATTTTGGTTTATGTCTAGTTTATTTATGTTATAGGCTAGATTGGTTGTTTGGCTTTAAATAGGCCTTGTTTAACAAGCTGCCTGTAGCTTGCGGTTAATGTGGTACTTCAGCCACATTCCTTTGTATTTCAACGTTTTTTTGGTTAATCTATTTACCGGGGTATTTAAACCCTTTTACCAAAAAAAAGTAGGAAACTACGAGATGGACATGGCTGAAAAAGATTATGACTTGTTGATGGATAGATGAGCAATCCAAGCTTATTAGCACCATGGAGTATTAAGAGTCGAAGACAAGTCTAACTTAAATACTTCTCTTAAAAAATGTGCTCAGCAGGAGCTAACCCGGATTTTAATGTTCGTAAGATTCTGTCTTCCTAGGTTCATATGGCCCGTACCACCCATACGTTGTATCTGATTCTGGACCTTATACAGTTTTTAATTTTTTTTCTATTTTAAAACCTTGTTTAGTCTATACTACGTATTACTCAACTAACATGTAATTAAACTCGCTCAACACTCGTTCAAAACATCAACTCTTTCTTCACTCGCTAGGGAAAGATATGTAGAGTATTTCAATACGGCGTATGTAGTAATGCATACGACGTATTGGCTCTTTACAAATAGTTTTTTGGTTTTATTTATTTTTCTAACAAATAACACCAAGGAATGAGAGCTTCGATTTGTTTCTTATTTAAAGAAACTTGATGGACATGGATTGAAGCTCAACTAAGTTTAAGGAGGATCATACCGAGAAACTCTAAAGGGGAGTTTTTCTTAAACTAATTCTTTTTCTTTTTCTTTAATTTTCATGTTTACGAATACAACGAGGGCGTTGTACATCTTAAGTGGGAGAAGGGAATTCGAACACTACTTTTCCAACTTTTCATAATTAATATGCCTAATTTATGCTCAAAATTTTAAAGAAAATGCATATTTTTACGAAATTTTTTAGTACGCTACCTCGCAGACATAACCCTTAGTAGACATGTGAGAATTTAACCTTTTTGTTTCTAAATTTTTACCCCAAATTCCACTAAATATGATGTGCTGGTGATTTAATAGACTTTAGAACTTGGCATGGTATATCACTTTGAGACTACTATGATAAGTACTAAGTAATTAGTTGAAGTAACTTTTTTAAATTGGTAATTTTTTTTAAGATTTCAACCATAAAACCTTTACCATTTTATGTTAGCTAACTACACGGGTTAGCTAAACCTCCCACAAAACCTTTTTCTACTCTCATTTTTAGAGTAGAAGATCCACATAGTACAACCCCCTAAGCCTTATCCTTATTCTTGATGCAATCATTGTTTTTTAAGTTAATCTAGGTTATTGATAAGAAGAACTTTGTCAACCCAAATAAATGGTTCGTTACAACCTTACACCTTCGCCTACCCTATTAGATTGAACTTTATATTTTGGTTCCTAGTTGATTTAGCATAAAGTATTGTATTTCTCGAGAAATTTTTCACTTTTTTTTATCTTTGGTTACGTCGACAAAGTTGCACAATGCAATGGGAATGTGAAGTAGTGCTTTTTCGTGTTTTCGTATGTTTACTACTTTCACCATATTTTTTAGTCGGATTATTATCCAACTTTAAGTGAATGGGTGAAATTTTACACCTCGTGATAGAAAAATTTATGTGTTTAAAAAAATCCGTAGAAATAAGAAAAAAAGAGAGTTTATAATCGGTTAAAATAATAATAATAATAATAAGCCGATATCTTATGTGGAAAACTAGATTATTCATTGGTACGTTCATATAAACCAACGATGTAAAGTTTTGTTGTATTAGGGTTGGTTTGTAATATAAAACCGACTACGTGTATTTCTTATGGTTCAATTGGCCACTAAAGTTTTCTAGAGTCATGTATAAAGGGAAGAATGTGAGTTGGTCGTTTAAACTGGAAACGCCAACTAAGGTTTTTTTGTTTATGATCCACGGATTAAGATATTTATCGAGTAGTATTGATTTGTATCTTATCTTTCGTATGGTCTGGAAGTAGCTAGCAACTTAGTCCTTACTTTATAAGTTTAATCTATTTGTTTCTTTTTACTTAACAACCATTACAACATTTCCTCTTCTCTATTCATGGGTTCTACACGAATGAGGATCGTATGAGCGTCACTCATATCTATTCCATCTAGTGTGGATGTGTATGGTGTCATATGAATATTGGCTTATTACTATTGAGGAAAATAATAGAAGATCCCACATGTCTGCCCTATGAATTTAGGTGCGTATGTGGTGAATAGAGGCTATTGGTTTACCACTATTAATTAGATTGGAAGATCCATACCCTATATCATTTCTTAGACTAACCCCTTGATTTCATTTAAATGAGGGAATATGAGAATGATCAACCCTTTAAACAAAAAACCCCAAATTTGCCTTTTTTAGACTTGTTACTCCTTAGCTTTAGCGGTGGAGATGTGTATCCTTGCAAAGCTTATGATAGAATATTAGTCACGACCATGAAATTGAACGATTAGGATTACCATATAGATTAGTTAAGTGGCTTAAGTGTTTTTCCAACTTCGTGGGGTGCTTTAGTTATGTGCTAATAATTTGATTAATCCTTATGCTTAACGGAAAACATCCTTAGTGATACTATTTTCACAAGTGTTAGTGCAAATGATGCCAAAAACATTATTTGTGATAATTAATCTTTCTAAGTTTTGATCACGACAAAGCATAAAAACATTTATCGTTAAAGATAACCGCAAACGTATTACTTAACGAATACTTCCATTTAAGCCTTAATCATTTAAGGTTTGCACAAACATACTTCTAACATCTTTAGTGGTCATAAAAAGTGACTTACTTTAAAACTTAAAAAAATTTGTTAAAATGTGATCAAACATTTTCTAATATACTTTTTCTTTAAGAAAATGTTTTAATTGAAAATAAGAAAGTTTGAATTTGGTTAATCCCTCCCAACAAGTTCAACCTGGCCAAATCAACTTTCCTCATTAAAGGACAAAAAGAGGAGCGGAGTCTACGCACGGTTCTCTATAGGTCCCAATTGTTCCTTATATATATAGAACATTAGGAACATTAAAGAATTTTGGGTATATAGCCGTTGGCCTCTTTGTCTTTATAAATAGTGGATCGTTTTTAATTCTCCTCAACCTTTTTGGACTTCTCTTTTCTGTTCCTAAATGTTTATTCTGATCATATGTAAATGATCAGTTAATGTGTTAAGTATGTTTACACATGGTTACCTCCTTAATCTCTCTCTTCACATGTCCAAAGAGAAGATCACTCACATCCTTGTGTAGTATTTAAAGATGAAGCATTGATGAAGAACCCTCTTCTATAGATCTAGTCATGATCATCAACTTAATTACTTTGTATCTTGTGTCGATCCAAGTTATGTGTATACTTGGAAGTGTTGTCTGTCTAAGTTGTCATTTGGTTTTAAAGTGATGTAAGTGTGTAGATTGGTCCTAGCTAAGATTAGGGCTCGAGATCTAGCTTATGTAGATAAAAGGAATTAGGCGACGTGTGTAGATTGGTCCTAGCTAAGATTATGGCTTGACATTTTGCTTAATGTCAGAAATTGGTGTAAGCGACATGTACAGTTTTCTCCACCAATAAATGAGCTTGTTGATATAGTGAAACTGTCGAGTATAGGTACTCGAGGAATGGAGTAGGTCGAAGAGAGAGCTTCGAGCCGAACCACTGTAAAAATCATGGTGTCATCCTTAGGTTGTTTCTTTCCTTACTCTTTCCTTACTATTGTCTTAAGTCAATCATGATCAAGATCACTTGATATAGCAAATGTTTTGAAACATTGTAAATTGACTTAACAATTATGAAACAAGTTTTTGAATGGTAAAAACTATTCAACCCCCTTATAGTTTTTACAATTGGTATCAAGAGCCAACGCCACTCAAGATCTTTAAGGTATATTGTATTTTTTGTTAAAAGGGAACAAGGTTCCCCGGTAAAATATATATCACCCAAAACATTAAGTACATTGGAATACGGCTGAAATACCGTATTAACCTCAAGACATCGCTTGAACTACGAGATTATATGACATGCCATATAATCAACACTACAAAAACAAGTACACCTATAGGAAAGAACCACCTAAAGGTACACAAGCACACCAAAGAAACCATCAACTTCTCATGATTAACGAATTGGCCAAATTCCATCTTTGAAACAAATTGAGAACATTGGTAGATTGCTTCTAACGACAAGACATAGGTTTCAGCCGAACAATATTCTTGATAAAATCAACCACTTGACTCGTCGGTCTCTTTTCCTTCCTAAAAACGTGATAGTTCCGTTCTTGCCAAATGATAAACATAGCAGCCGTAACCACAAGCTTTGCCACCACACTCCTCGAAGATTTAAGATTAGCAAACGGAAGAATATCATTCAAGATAGCATCAATAGATGGTAACGATCTAGGTAGCCCTGCAAGATCTTTCACTTTATTCAAAACCTGTTTAGAAAAGTCACATTCGAAGAACAAGTGTTCATGACTATCCGGTTGTAGAGGGTATTGGACTGCCACATCCACATGGTCCCAAGCGCGTAACCTGTCCTGAGTCTTAAGTCGTCGTCTTATAATCAACCAAAATAAGAACGCATGACTAGGAATACAACCCGGGAACCAAACAGCAAAATACCATGGAACAAGAGTATGCCGAGGCCGAAGCACATCCCAAACAACCTGTGTGGAAAAAGGCTTTATATTACCATCAATATCACGCCATTCCAAGGCATCTGGTCTGTTGGACAGAATAGGAGTTGGAATAGAATTCAAAGTAGGGTATTTAGACATCCATATATCAGGCCAATTAACTCTATCATTCGCCAGTAGATCACTAACCTTGGTATCTTTATTGAAACCAACTCTAAATTTGTGCCGAGTCGTTGTTATAGCAGACAGCGGGCTAGGAGTGCACCATTTATCATACCATGCCAAAGTAGACGTATGATCACCAAGATTATGCCAAATAAATTCACGTAAAAGGACGAAGAAGAAGAATCTTACGCTAAGCCCACGTCATATTGCCTCTAACTAGGGCATCGCAAAAACTCCCCCCATAAAGTTTGTAAGCGTGTATCCATTGGACCCAAAGCGACTCCTTACTCGTGAGAAGCTTCCAAACATGTGAAATCATAAGGGCTTGATAAAAAGGCTCAAGCCTTCGAATACCTAAACCACCTTCCTTTTTGGGGAGACAAACATCCTCTCATGCCACTTTTGATTTACCCCGACTCGACCTTCCTTGGCACCACAGGAATGCTTTAAACTTTTGCTTAATATCCAATAAAACGCGATCTGGTAATATGAAGACCGAAGCCCGAAAGACATAAAGTGATCCAAGAACAGAATTAATAAGTTGCACATGACCAGCCTTCGAGAGAGATTTGTTACCCCACCTGTCAATCCTAACTTGGATTTTATCAATCAGTTCCTTACAATCCCTATAAATCAGCCTCGACGATATTAACGGGACACCCAAGTATTTAACCGTCAACTTCACTTCCTCAAATGGAAGGATGTGAAGAATTGCAAGCTTAACATGATTTAAGACATTGTAGAAATAAGCGGTACTCTTGGGAATGCTAGGCAGAAGACCCGAGGTCAGTTTAAATTCATCAAGAGCATCCATGATCAAAGTAGCAGATCTGATATCACCATGCGCAAATAAGAATAAATCATCAGCAAAAAAGAGGTTCACCAATTCTAATTTGGAGCAGTAGTGATGGTAAGTAAATGAATTAGTTTCCCGAATTCTTCTCTTAATCATAAGTGTAAGAATCTCCATAACAAGAGTAAATAGGTAAGGAGACAACGGGTCCCATGTCTAAGACCCTGTTTGCCTTGAAAATGACCATGAAGTGAGCCGTTAATACTAATAGAGAATGAGGCAGTCGTGACACACTCCGTGATCCAACCTATGAACCGATGATGAAAACCAAACCCCATCAGAATCTCCCTAAGGAAGTTCCAATTCACCGTGTCGTAAGCTTTCTAAATGTCAACTTTGAATGCGCATCTAGAAGGATCACGACTAAGTTATAGTTGTGCATGAGCTCCTACGTTAACAAGATATTATCTGAAATATTATGACCCGAAATAAATGCTGACTGATTAATACCAACCAAATCTTTCAACAATTCTTCATTCAGTTAGCTATAATTTTGGTGATACCCTTGAAGATAACATTACATCAAGAAATGGGGAGAAAATCCATAACCTTCGTGGGATCAGTCACCTTAGGGATGAACGCCAAAATTGTATGATTAACTTCTCTAAGAAATTTCCCATTAATGAAGAATTTCTTAATAGCATTAACAACATACGTTTCGATGATATCCTAGGTCTCTTTAAAAATGCAGTAGTGTACCCATCAGGACCCGGGAATTTCTCATTACCCATGGAGAACAGAACATCTCTAATCTCTTTACTACTAATATCTTGGATCATATCAGGTGCTACCGCCTCATTTAACTAACTAGAAAACAAATCATTGGAATCCAAAGGAACAACCGCATCATTATGGCCAAGAAAATTATCACAGTGTGCCACAAACGCACCCGGAACATGTTCATTTTCAAAGATCTCACCTGTAGCATTAGTAATGACATCAATGCGATTACGACTCATCCTTTTCTTAATAGATCGATGGAAAAGTTTAGAATTTGAATCTCCATCATAAAGCCAATCAATCTTAGCCTTTTGACGTAGAAACCGATCCTCAAGAACCGGCGCATCATTGAAAGCCTATAAATAATGCGCTTCCTCCTCACGAAGCATAGTATTAAAAGGATCCTGATCCAAGTCCCATTGAAAAGCATCCAATTCATGACGCAACCGCTGGACATTTTCATGTAAGTTCCCATGGTTATATAACAGCTTCCGCAAAGGCTTCTTCAAACCTTTGAGCTTCTGCACTAGTTTAAACATATGGAAACCACTCTGCGTCTACTGCCATCCATCCCTGACAATATTCTGAAAATTACCATGGGACATAAGAATATTTGCAAGCTTAAAAGGCCTTGATTTCACTTTAACAATAGAAGAAACATGAAGAACAACTGGTGAATGATCCGAATTATGGTAAGGCTGAAAAATAGCATGACAACCTTAAAACATATCATAGAATTCCCCTTTAGCCATAATCCTATCTATTTTCTTTAAAATACCATCACCACCCTTCGGTTTTTGAGACCATGTGAATTTCAGACCAGCCTGTTGAACATCAAGAATTTCAATGTCATGAACACACTCTCGGAATTCACGCATAGAAATATCTATAGTGGAAGAACCAGCAGCAAAGTCCTCAAGAGTAAGAGCCGCATTAAAGTCACCTAAAATACACCATGGCTGATGTCAGATATACACATTATGCATACCATGGGCGGAATCCTTTATTCTCAATCAAGATGCCTAAACTAGATAAATTCACTTATTTCACACAATTCTTCTGGTCATGCCTTTTCCTCTTTACTTTCTATATTGCCATATGCAATGATGGGAGATTGTACCATAACGTATGTCGACGAGTATAAATATTATGGGCGTAGACAAACGAACATAACATCTTTTTCTTATCAGATTTTAACCATAATCTAGTATGCATAACCTGATCGTCGTGCGTAATAGCCGAGAATCCACCTTATCACGATTCCACCCCAAGATAATACGCGAGCCCTTGTTACAATGAATAGCACTCGAAGTTCATTCTTAATTCCGAAAAACAAATAAACATATCTTATCCAGCTTAGGGCATGTTTGTCTAGTCTTTTGATTAAGTCCTATAAAATTAAAGTGTATGTAAAAATATATGTTGTCTGTTTGTAGACGGATACATGACTGTTTGTTTTGTGTGCTAAATATAGAGTCTAAATCAGAGAAGTTTATTATTGTGTCCTTTTAAATTAGTTAAGTGAGGGAGTTAGAGGGTAAATATATAAAATAAATATAATAAGTCATGACTTAATACAGAAAGCACCCTCCTGTTGGCTTTTTCCAAAAAGTCGTTAGTTTATTTTAAGCACAAAACAAACAAACTACCTTAGAGTTACTCATAGGAGACTCTAAGATGGCACAAACTGAAAGCTTGTTGTCATGAATAATCTGGCGAACCTCCTTCTATTTAGGGGAAGATTCAGTCCTCGTATATTTCATGACGCAATGCTAAACATTTGGAACCGCTTCAATAGGAGTGCTTGCTCGTTCCGTAGACTTAAATGGAACCGATTCCTCCATAATAAGGTGTTCATCAACATCATCATCACTATCTTCATTGACACATTCATCCACTCTCCTCTCCCCCTCATCATCAGTATGGTTACTAAAAGAATTTTTCAATGTAAGATCATGGTCCTTTGATACAGGTGGCTTAGGAATTTGACCAGACTCCTTAGGCTTATCATTTGCAGTCCGCTTGGAACTCTCGCCCCGTTCCCCCTCCGATATTTTAGGTTCAATGTAGGTTTCGATAAATTAACACCCTCCACCTGATTAGGTTTCCCGCTTTCTTATTCTTCTTTTTCTTATTAGGGACAACGGTAAAACCATCGACATTTACCTCCATATGAGACTTCCCCTTATCCATGGTAATCGCCACTGGACGGTTTAGGGCATTCATCTTTACTATGGCCAAATACGTGATAGTATCTACACATGGGAGGTTTCCATTCGTACTCAGCATGCATATGAACAATTGAGTGACCATCACCCTCCACATTCGGAACAGCCATAATGATTTCTTCCTTGAGTTCTTTATCAGCAGACACTTCGATTAGCGCCCTAGCATACCCCATTCTTCCCAAGCCTCATTACACATCGAGCTCGTAAAAGCGTCCAACATAATTGGATTCCCTAGTTGTGAACCCATAAGACTTAGCCCATCCGCTGTGTAAGACACCACTGGAACTTTATGTATCTTTACCCAATCTGGAACCTTCCTCACTTCGTCCCTAGATAGTACCAAGATGGGCGTCCATCGAGTAATGATTAGAGGCTGATTGCGAATTAACCATTGCCCTTTTTCCAAGACTTGCTCTTTTTTTCGGTAAAGGGACTTACCCCAGTAAATACATTAACCAAAAAACCAATGTTAAGTACAAATGGAATACGGCTGAAATACCGTATTAACCTCAAACCAAGAGCTTGATCAACAAGTGCTTATGACAGGCCATAAACACAACAACACTGAGCTAACATTACAACTCGAAAACTAGTGTAAAAATCAGCATTAGCAAACTCTAATAAGAAGAAATCTTGGAACCAGGCGACCACCCCACAACACCAGCAACAACATAATGGGAGTAAAGGATCCAGATAAGGCTGCCTCCTTAAAAAGCCTTTTTGAGAAAAACCCTTTGGGAAAAACCCCAAAAAGGAAAAAAGAGTACAGCCCTTACCCGGTACCCCCATCATGAGAAACACTTGAGGACGGAAGTCTCCACCGATCCAAAATAGCCAAAGACCGAGTAGTCATCTTCTTGAATCTGAAAGTAATAAGCTTGAGACGAACAGTAGAAATAATGATACTAACATGTTTATCCACAGAAACTTGTTTCCCTTTGAACAATCTAGCATTTCGTTCCATCCAAATAAAGTATACAGTAGCCGCAATAACCAGACGAGCAATAATACTAGTAGTAGATTTTTCTTCTGATATTAGTATAAGAAATGCCAAAACATCATCCAAACGAGGAGGAATGGAATCCATACCACAAAGTACCCTAATACGCGTCCACACCTGTGAAGAATAAAAGCACTAAAAAACAAATGAGAATGAGAATCGGGAGTGACTTTGCACAAAGGACACCGTAGCAAACTTAAATCCACAGCAGGCCCAACATCCCACTGCCGCAACCGATCTTGAGTCTTCAGTTTCTGCTTAACAACAAGCCACATATGCATCGAGTGTCGAGGAATACAATGGGAGAACCAAACAACATGGTACCAAACCACATCCTGACGTCTGGTTCGCAACGTATCCCAAGCCAGAGCCACAAAAAATGACTGCAAAGAACCACCATCATCACGCCATACAAGAGAATCTGGCCGAACCTCCTCCAGAATGGGAGCAGTAATAGAGACGACAACAGGAAATCTGTCCACCCAATTAGTTGGCCATTTCCAGGCGTTGTTCTCAATCAAGTCAGCAACAGTATCCTGAAGTGTAAAACCGGACCTAACAATATTGCATACCGTAAGAGTATCACGTAATGGACACTCAACAGCCCACCGATCAAACCACATAGATGCTGATTTACCATCATGAAGCCTATACCAAATAAACGACCGCACACATGTCCTAAGCTGAAGAAGCTTACGCCAACCCCAACTTACATCACCAATACAAGGAACATCCCAAAAACTCCTACCCCTTAACTTATACGAATGTATCCATTGAACCCATAATGATTCCTTACGCGTTAGAAGAGACCAAATATGAGAGGTAATAAGAGCAGCATTAAAATCATCAAGCCTCCTAATACCAAGACCGCCCTCACTTTATGGAATGTACACATCCTCCCACGCCACCTTTGCTCTCCCCTTTTTCATCTCACCTTAACACCATAAAAAGTTCCTTAAAAGCTGCTCAAGATCATGAATAATCCGAACAGGCAGAATAAAAACTGAAGCCCAGTACAAATGCATAGATGATAACGCAGATTTAACAAGTTGAAGTCTCCCTGCAGTAGATAGAAATTTGTTTCGCCAATCCTGGACCCGACCCTCCAACTTTTCCACAAGAACTTTGTAATCCCTATAAAGCAGCCTGGACGAGATAAGAGGAACCCCAAGATAACGCTGGCAGTGTGCCTTCCGTAAACAGCATAAGATCCAGAATACTAGCTTTCACGTCAGGTGGAACATTACAAAAGAAAGTTGCACTCTTAGGAATACTTAGAACCAAACCTGACACATTTTTAAATTCTTCCATAGCATCCATAACGGTGCGAACCGAATCCAGATGCCCCCTAGCAAAGATAAATAAATCATCTACAAAACATAGATTAACAATACGCTGGTGCTCACAATGATTATGGTATAGAAACTCCTCCGCCATACGAACACGCATCTGCATCAAAAGAGTCAAAACTTCCATAACCAACGTAAACAAATAAGGTGACAAAGGATCACCCTGTCTTATCCCACGTTTACCCTTAAACCAGCTATGAAGGTTCCCATTAATACAAATAGAGTAAGAGGTCGTAGTTACGCACTCCATAATCCATTTAACCATCGTATTATGAAAGCCAAACCCCAGGAGAATAACCCTAAGAACACCCCAATCAACAGTATCATAAGCCTTTTGAATATCCACTTTGAAAGCACAACGAGGCGGCCCAACATTCCTATGATAACTTCGCATTAATTCCTGTGTAAGTAATATATTATCCGAAATCCTTCGCCCCGGAACAAATGCAGATTGATTGATATTAACCAAGTCCCCCAACACCACTTTAACACGGTTAGCAATAATCTTCGTGATGCATTTAAAATCACATTACAGCACGAAATAGGTCTATAATCCGTGATTTTATTAGGAACAGTCACCTTTGGAATAAGCGCAATAATAGTATGATTTATTTCTTTAAGAAACTTATCGTTATTGAAAAACTCCTGAATAGCACATGTAACATCACCACCCACAATATCCCAGGCATTCTTAAAAAACGCAGCTGTGAAACCATCCAGACCAGGAGCTTTATCATCACCCATCGAGAACATATCATTCTTAATCTCAGCATCTAACACCCCCTGAACCATATCCAAAGCACGCTGCGCATCAAGAACATTAGAAAACAACTCATGTGAATCCAAAGGAGTAGAAACATCCTCCAACCCAAGAAACTGCTCATAATGTGCTACAAACACAGTCGCAACATCATTCCCTTCACAAAACACATTAGACATGTCTTGCACCATATCAATCCTGTTGCGGGCATTCGAACACTTAACAATTTTATGAAAATAAGTTGTATTAGAATCACCTGCATCAAGCCACTCGATCTTAGCTTTCTGTTTTAAAAACCTTTCCTCATCAAGAGACGCTTCCCTAAACGCTAAAAGACATCAAGCATGAAGTTCACGAACATCTGTATTTGATAATTTAAGTCAAGAGCCCTTTGAGCCGCATCAAGCTCATCCATTGTCCGAGTCACACGCGCATGCAGATTACCATTCTCGTGAAGAATCTTACGAAATGGCGCTTTAAGATATTTCAGACGTCTAACCACACGATACATAGCACAACCCGAAACACTAGCATTCCACCCATTCAGAATAGCAAAACGAAACCCTTCCTTATAAATAAGAAAATTAGAAAATTTGAAAGGCTTTGGCTTCGGTCTACTAACCTTAGGAATACAAAGAACACATGGAGAATGATCCGAAATACGATAAGGCTGAAACACCCCAAGTAAACCCGGAAACGCATCCATAAAAACCATATTAGACATAATCCTGTCAATCTTCTTAAGAACACCACAGTCACCCTAAGGTTTTTGATTCCACGTGAAGTGAAGTCCAGTAGCATTAACATCCATAACCTCCATAAGTTGAACACAATCTTTAAATTCACGCATAGCAATATTCGGCTCATACCCACCATAGGAGTGATCTTCAAGATTAAGAGCAGCATTAAAGTTACCCATCAAAACCCATGGCTTATCACGCATGAGATAAGAATGAGCAGAAAGATCATTCCATAATCCACGACGATCCACATAGTAGTTGGCAGCATACACAAAAGAACAGAAAATGGTTTTCCGGTCTGACGGAGTATTAATCTGACAATGAATAACCTGTTCCGTTTGAGCCATAATACCAACATCAACCATATCATCATTCCAACCAACAATAATACGAGAACCTTTAGTACATAAGCTACCATTCGAAGGCCACTTCCATCTCCTACACACCTTACGACATGTATCATACATCAACATGAGACTCCAAAATAGCACAAGCACTTAAATTATTCTCAGTAACCACCTGTCGAACCTCTCTCTGCTTAGGGGACTGGTTCAAGCCCCGTATATTCCAAGAAGCAATACTAAACATTAAAAACATTTACAGAAGGAGTGCTTGCCCCTGATTGAGAAGAATGCATAAGATTAGCCGTCTCATCATAAACATTTTCCACGTCCTCCTCATCATCAGAAAGAGTAACCTTAGAAGTACCACTATCCTCCTTATTAAGTGTAGATAAAGCATCATATGGATTAGAAATCACAATAGGGGTAGCCTGCGATAAAGAGGCAGCCTTAGACACCAACGACCTATTCGGATTAGAAGTCGACCCATGCAAACCCTCACTATTCCTCCCTGAACCACTAGATGGCGTATTAGGAATAGGAGGTTTGCGCTTAACATTCTTACCATCCGCCTTTGGAGCATACACAAACTTCTTACCTGGCTGAACACCCCCTTTATTACTAACATTAGTTTTCTTCTTTCTGTTAACCACTTGCTGAAAACCATTATTAACAGTTGCATCTTCTTTAGTAACCACCACCCTATTCGGACACGACTCAGTGGAGATCTTACAATTATCACACCTAGGTGGTTTCCATTCATACTCCACCTTAATAGTAGCTTTCGTAAAACCCGTACCCTCCAATAATGGAATACCAACACTAATTGATTCACGTAAAGGAGCCTCAGAACTAACCTCATAAAGACATCTTGCAAAACTGCTGCGACCACATGACTCCTTACACATAGCATTAGTATCGGTATCCAGCATTATCGGCTTACCCAAATAAGATCCCAGAATACGAATACCTTCCTCATCAAACATTTCTAAAGGAACATCATGCAATTTAATCCAAACTGGAACACGGCTTAATTCCTCCTTCAGTAGACTAGTATTCATCGTCCATCTCTTAAGAATAGTCGGATTATTCCTAATCATCCAAGGTCCACCCTCAAGAACACTATCCAAACCCGTGCTTGAATCGAATTTGTAAAAGAAGAAACCTTTTGCGTTAAGCATAATTTTCTTAAGCCCATACTTCGCCCAATTGTTTATCACATAATATTCAACCACAGGAAAAGCTTCATGTTTCCCAATGAAGTAACCATATAGCGTGTTTTCAAACCGATTCCCCACATTTTGGATATCCCGACACGGAATAGAAATATCCACCCCTTCAAACACATTTTCCACTTGTGTAAATGTAAAATAATTAGTACCTCTAGAAGAATCACTTTGCGACGTAATGTCAGTGTAAGAAACGGATGCAACTTGAACAAACGGAACACCAGCAGCATCCATATTTTGAGAACCATTACCATTCGAACCACTTAGTGTCGGGGATAAGTTAATATTAGCACTTGGAATAGACGGACCAATAGACACACCAATCCCATCGTGCTCCTTTCGAACCACACAGCCCTCCCCAGCAAACAGTAAACCCTCACGATCATGCATACCCATATTAGGGTTTGCATCCACTTGTGACAAGCTTGCATCCTCATCTAAGAATTTCGAAACCATAGCAAATGACATACTCACAAACTAATCATGATGCTCACCAAAAAATGGGTATGAAACCCTCATCGGTTGACGCGTCGTGACATTACCTAGCATGGCAGAATTAGGGTTTGATGAAACCCTAGGCTGATCAATCCCCCCCTTCGCAATCAAAGACGTTTCAAAAGAACATAACATATTAAATATTTCTTGGGAGCGAGGACCAGTCACCAATGACCAAAAGTCATATTTGTTCATCTTCAAGCTATGCATGAATTCATGGACATCCCTAACCGTTGCCAGCTGCACCCCAAAAACCTTACGAATAGGACATCCATGTTGCAGATCTGCAAACTATTAAGAGTTGCAGCCTTGCCTCTCGAATCCAAACTAGCAAAACCAATAGAATCCATCTCGAAGAATGAAACCCTAATCAGTAGAACGAGTAACCAAACCCTAAAAATAAAAATAAACCCAAACCCTAAAACAAAGACGACAAGAAAATCACCAAAGAGTTCTCAAACCGATGCTGAGCTGCCAAGACGTTTTCAACTGGAAGCATAAAATCAGTATTCGCCACTTGTTCCTTGTTAAATAAAGCCCTAAATGGAACTTTAGGGTTTTTAGACTTCATAGCAACAATATCAGCAAAAGATCGAAATCCCTCTTAAGATACCCCATCACCCCACCCCGAGGGTTTAATAGGATCCCCTTCCTTCACGTTATCACTAGCTGTATCATTCAAGGGTACCGTTATCATACTTACATCAAGCTGCATCTTCCTTATAGCAGTACGAACAACACCTCCCCTAACAATCTTACCGTCAATGGTTTTAAAACGACTTGCAAAGGCACTGAGAGTCAATTTGAGAACACCACCATTTTTCATACACCAAAAAACAAACAAAAAACAAGTCCCCTAAGTAACTCAAAAAAGGATTACGAACAGCCACTCAAAACGATAACCCTAGCCTACTTCCATCATGCCGACCAGTAATAATAATAAAATAATAAACCCTAGATCTACACAGAACGATAGCGAAACCCTAAAACTATAAAAAAAACAAACCCTAATTCCTCGTCGAATCATATAAAATAAATCAGTGCGCAAAAAACAAATCAATAAATCCTTTCGGTATACTATCTTATCACCATACGAGTAGGGCCAATCCGAGGATCAAAAGCCTAAACAACTCCCAGATAATACGCGAACAAGGATAAATGATATGAATCATAGCCATTAATTGATCGTTATACAATGAATGAAGGAAAACAAGGTTTGATCAATAGTATTCAAGAATGGATTTCGAAAAATCGACCATAGTAGTGTGTGTTTTTTCCTTATTTTAAGTTTCTAGCTATCTACTTTTGGCGAATACAATAGGTAATTATGTGCTACCTTATGTTTATTCTTGAAGGTATATTGTACTTTAGGGATTGGATTGATCTATGGTTTCTGACTACATAGAAGGGATGTTTTCAATAAAGCATTTTGCTTAAAACTATTTTCTTCAAATGATAGTCTTAAAATTGATTTTATATCATTTTGTCTTGATTATGTTGTTTCACTAGTGTTAGTACATTTTAGATTTTCTTTTGAAATGTATCTACTAGTTTACATCTTATTTTAGCGTAGGTACCCATGAAGATTAATCATTTATTTGATTATTGGTTGTTGCTCATGAGTCACTTACACTTGTCAAAGTTAATCTCCTTAGATCTTCACTCTCATGGATTGGTGATTACTCGCTCATATGATGGGTCATTGATTCATAGAAGACTATGCATGCACTTTGCGGCAAGGTACGATTTCTTCTGTCCAAACGCCCTATGATCAATCTTTTGATCCTTGCTTCAATATATGCTTATTTTAGTTGTGACATCCTTGCCTCTATTCTTGATATTTCTTGCTTGCTTCTTTTCTCTTACGCTCTAAAATGTCTTTGTATCTGATACTTGACTCACTTAGGTGGTTTAATGTGAGTTATTTGAAAGTATAGAGTATAGAGATATGTCCGATTACATGGTAAGTAGGCCTGACATCGTGTGTAGTGTGTGCAAGCAAGCTCGTTTCTAGGATGATTATTAAATCCTTTGAAACACTTAAATATATCATACGATGTAGATAAGACACTACATATTTGGAATTGAAATATTCTAAGGATATTGACATTGTCACTAATAACAATGTTCTAGATCCGATCATGAGAGCGTGAAAATGGATTTATATCTTTGCTCACTTTTTGTACAGGTTTAAGACATTTATTTAAATGGTCTTTACTCTAAGAAACAAAAAGAGCTTGGTATTAGCCATTACCAAAGCCATTTCTTCATTCTCTAGAAAGGCATGAAATATATCACTATATATGACACAAACTCGATGCCTCGACAACTTCGTGTTCTTCATACATCTCTTGGGCATCGACTGTGTGACTTGAGTAACTCCTCTTTGATCCTTTCTCATCTCATCTATATCACGAGCTTCTTTTCTTTTTGTCTCAGTCTCGACTCCACTCGTGATTCCTTGTTAGAGCATTCTAACCTCTTCCTCGGTCGTTCAAATGAATTTGAAACCTTCTAAAATATGTTTTTACTATTTTAGGAAAAACCTCTTTGAAAACTTTCATTCATTCTCTTGGTTAAAATGTGTTCTCTGTCCATGGTTCTTTATTTTTCATGGCTCAAGCCACAGTTATTTATATATACAGAACTATGGGAGCTATAGACAAAAGGGATTCGAATTTTATAATTTTTTATTCATTTTATCAAACTCCCTCTCCTTCTTCTCCACTAAACGACGAAAACCTTCAAACCACCATTAAAATTTCTTCAAACACCTCAAATTAATTGATTCTAGTTCAAGGGTTTCATCCACATTTAATCAATCATCAACTAATTGTAATAACGCCTTCGAAATTCTAGTTGATCACCAAAGAACCAGAGATTACATTCCATTTATTTCTAAAAATTGTCCTTCCACGACCCTTAGCAATGCCTATTGCTTGCCTGAAAAACGTTGTTTTCATGAGGGTCGTCTGGTATCCAGGTATTGATGGATACGACTACACTCGATTCATGTTTGAGTTCATTGGTTTCACTTGTTTGTTTGAAATCAATGAGCCAATTTAACCCCAATTTCTTCTCGAGATCTTTAGTCAATATGTCATCTATTGCAATGATGGTATGTTCGTTAGGTTTTCCATTAGGATTCAACCCATCACTTACTCCCTTGTCGAATTTGGTCAAATTCTCAAGGTACCCTATGAAGGGAAATGTCAGTTCACCGACTCTTGGAGTCTTGACTTTTTGGAGTCCACCTTTGTCGAAGGCCCTTATGTCACCGATTTTCATCACCCAAATCATCCGAAAACCTCATGAGAGTCTGATCCATCGTAATTTTCAAGGAGTTGTCCACACTCTTACTCCTTGGGAGTTATTGACTAGCAGATACATGATTTCATTTTGCCATGGCCGAAATCATTATGGAGAACACATTTTGTCTTGGTGGTAACCGCGACCATATACCCGCATGTCTAGAACATATGATGTATTATGTTGTTACTTCCACTGAGTACAGTCTCGCGTAATTCATCGCTAGAAGGATCAACTTTTTCCTTTCAAAACCCAACACCAATTATCCTTATGTCATGCTCCTCTCTCGCCTTTTTTAAAGAGTTAAACACGACTTTCCACACCTTCAACTATCCTCCTATGAATATGTTGATCGTGTGATGATTCCTATTTAAAAGGATCGTCCACGTAAGCCTAGGAGTGATATTGGTAGGAAGAGAAGTGTTCATCGGGAAGCACCCTACGATGTTGGACAAGAATAATCTTCATCTCGTCAAGATGATGAAAAGCTAGTGTCAGCGTAGGTTCCCCTAGTGACTCCACACCATCAATATACACTTATGTTGATGGTTTACCCCAAACCTATCGTCCCATGTCTTCCACCTCTATGAATATCCCTCAAGACATAAACCTTGAGACCCTTAATCGCTAAAACCTTCAAATTCGTGAGGACGTCCATGAGCACCGGGAGGAGACAAGAGGAGGTTTAGGTCACTTGGGAAGATGTTCAAGAGCTTGGGCAAAGGAAAAATGTTAGAAATACGTTTTACGTATATTAGAAGTATCGGTCACTCCACGATATTATTTATGTTGTAATAGCTCGTAGTTAACCAATAGTTATTAGTTGCTTATTAAGTTAAGTAAGAACCGGTCCATGGGCTTGTCATGGACCGGCCCAAGCCCAATGTAAGCTTGGAAGTATAAATACCCCTTTCCACCATGGAAAGGGGTTGGTGGTTGTCATTTGTTCTAGTTCCATTTAATAAAATACACATAGTTTCTCTCACTTTCTCTCTCTAACTTTCTCTCTCTAGAAATCAACAAACCCCTTCATAGATTCATAGGTTATCAATATTCTACATTTGGTATCAAGAGCTATGGGGTGATTTAAGGTAGTGATTTGTGTGGTTCTTTAGTTTTTGATTGTATTAGTGTTCTTTAAGAAAATCCATCTTGATTCTTGGTGTTTTTGTGATTGGGATTAGTGGATAAGTATTAGTTTTTACTTATTATTGTTGAAATCACAAAACTTTTTGGGTCATTTGGTCAAAATCTGGGTTTAATCTCTCTTTTTGTGGTCGACTGTTCATCGTATTAAACTTCTGATTACCCAGCAAAAGTTCCGAACCAACAAGTTCCGGATCAATCAAAAGTTCCGAACCAAGGAAAGTTCCGAACCAAGAAACTTCCGAAAAAGAACTTCCGGATCAAGATCTTCCGAACCAAAAAGTTCCGAACCAAGAAGTTCCGGATCAAGCAAAAAGTTCCGGATCAAGCCAAAAGTTCCGACTCAAGAAGTTCCGACTCAAGAAGTTCCGACTCAAGAAGTTCCGACTCAAGAAGTTCCGACTCAAGAAGTTCCGACTCAAGAAGTTCCGACTCAAGAAGTTCTGACTCAAGAACTTCCGAACCAAGAACTTCCGAACCAAGAAGTTCCGGATCAAGCCAAAAGTTCCGAATCAAGGTAATTCCAAGCCAAATCTTCCGAATAAAACTTCCGAATCAACAAAAAGTTCCGAATCAAGGGTTATTTTGCTTGTTTTTTCGACGATTTTTTAGAGGATTTAATCTTGGTTTCTTACAACAAAAACACAACACAATTCACAAGCTTTACTTCACTGCTCGATCAACCGATAATCTTTGTCTCTTTGAAGTTAACAAAATGAATCCGAATTCAGTAATGCCTCAGATGACATCACTTACGGATATTTCCGTCATTACGGGAACGGATAATCGCCCGCCAATGCTCATCAAAGAAGTTTTTGAAGCATGGCAAGGCCGGATGATGTCTTATCTTAAGGGAAAACCGGTTTATGGGAGGCTTATGGTTAAGTCAATCTTAAATGGTCCACTTGACTATGGTACCATCGTGGCTAACAATGTGTCTCGACCAAGAGAATTTGAAGAACTTACACCAGCTCAACAACTTGTTGCCGATGCAGACGAGAAAGCTCTTCAAACAATTCTCCAAGCTCTTCCCCATGACATCTATAGGATGGTAAGTCAGTATACTGTGGCAAAGGATTTATGGGAACGTCTTAAGGTGTTGCTACAAGGTACGTCTCTCACCAAACAGGAAAGGGAATGTCAGTTGTATGATCTGTTTGATAGATTCACGTATAACCCAGGGGAAACGCTTCACGATTATTACTTCATATTCACCACACTCATGAATGATCTGAATGTATACAATCTTGTGATTGCACCATTCCAGGTTAACACCAAATTCTTGAATACTCTACCTCAAGCTGAATGGGGTGAGTACATTACCGATGTTAAGTTAACCAGGGATTTGCATAAGTGCAATTTGGATCAACTATATGCTTTTCTTCAGCAACATGAGAAACATGTGATCATGCACCGTTCTCCACGAGGTATGTACCCTGATTCATTAGCTTTGATGGCGAATCAACCAAGCTTGTCTCACAACAACACTCCTTATATTTTAGGACATCAAGCCTATCATCCATCACCTTACATGACACCAACCTTTCCCCAATACTCGATTTTACCACAACCACCCACCTCACATCAGCAACAATATCGGTTCAGTGCACCTTCATCACAATATGCTACACAACCTCACCCAGCAAGTATTGCACCTTATGCTCAATCTTCATATTCTTCTTATCAAGAGAATGCAGCATATCCAACAAGCTACCCTGATCAAATGAGTATTCCTTCTAGTGATTATGCAGCTCAAGACCAAGCAATGTACTGTGATGATGAGGAAGTCCCCGTTCCTGTATTCAAACAAGGTGCTGATCCAGTTGAAGTGCTAACCACTATGTCTGCTTATCTCACAAGGACTTTAAGCAAACGAGGATTTAGGGGATCAGCTTCTACCAACAATCAGTTGAGGAATTCATCCAATTCTCGCCAACAAGCTACTATTGAGAATGGCAGGGTAATGGTTCAGCCTATTCAACCATATCAGGGGAGACCTACCACATCAACTACCAATGCTCGCACAGTCAATCAGGCTCCAATGGTCAATCCTGCTCCACGGGCTAATTCCACGGGCAAATTGCGAATGATTACATGCTACAACTGCAAGGAAGAGGGTCACATGTCCAGGTATTGTAAGAAACCCAAGAGGAGAAGGGATGGACAATGGTTTGTAGAAAAGATCTATCTGGTTAATGCTCAGGCACAAGGAAGGGAACTTGATGAAGAGGAGCTTGCATTTCTTGCTGATCCAGGGATTGCTGAACAAGACGTTGTCACCACACAGAATGCAGCATACCAAGCCGATGATCTTGATGCGTATGACTCAGACTGTGATGACTTTCAATCTGCAAAGGCTGCTCTCATGGCAACTATCTCCAGCTTAGGGCCAGAAAAGAGATCTGAGGTACTTATTAATACCACCGATAATACCACTGATGCTAGTATTCAAGTTGTGCAAGAGAGTGCTGATTCGAATGAATCTTCGGTGGTGAGTCTTTCAAATGAGGAGACAAACAATGATAGCAATATCAATGTGAGTCCCCAGATTTTGAGTGAATCACAACCAGGACCCATTTCGCATACGCCTACTCCTGCTCAACAAGATTTGGTCATGGTTCCTGCTACATTACTTAGCAAAATGAATGATGCACTCTTAGAAACCTTAGCAAAGAATAAGAATTTGTCTGATTGAGCTTGCCTTAAGCAATGAGAAAGTTCAAACCTTGGAATTAGTGCCTTCGTCTAGTGTTCTAACTAATCCCGAATATGATCATTTTAGAAACAAACAAATGGGTCACTTGCAAGAAATTGAAAACTTAAGAGCAAATCTGACTAATGAACTTAAAGAAAAGGAGTTAGTGGTCACTAATTTTCAAAAACTTCAAACGGATTTTGAATCACTCGAGTCTAAGAAGAATGAAATGGAGATTAATGCTACTAATAAGATTAGAAGTCTAGATTACTTGCTGTTAAGACAATACGCTGCTTCTCAACTAGTGCACTTATTTGATGCTTCGTTTAGAGAATTTAACTTATCTCGTCAAAAAGGCCTTCCCCCTAATCCACGATATGCAAAACAAGCTTTAAGACATAGTCCTAGACTTTATAATGCAACTCAATTAGGATTGGCCTTAGACCCGATTGTTTTTCCCGATGATCGAACAAGTAAGGATCTAGTTGATGAGGATCGGTCATACAATTCTGCAAAATATCCCGAGTGTGATTATTTTAAATTGAATAAGGAGCTTGCAAAAACGGATTTTAGAATTCGCTTCCATATGGACAAAGATCTCATAACAGCACCGACCTACATATTAGATGAAGAAAACCCTAGTACATTTCCTACACTTTTCAATATGGAAGGTCCTAAGGAAATTCCAAAGGATCTTCCACCTGTTAGCACTGTATGGTTAAACTTGCAAGAGATTAATCAATACTTTACTAATTTTGACAAGGTCATTTTGGAATGTACGACTTCAAATGGCTTAAATGCCGGAGAATGGGCTTTCGAACATATGAACGAGGTGTTTAAAAATGAGATCAATCCGTTTGTCGAAAGTCTAAAAGGAACTTTTGCATCTCTTAAGGAAAATCTTGTGTTTGAAATTGGTGAAGTTCAAAAAGTGTTTTATGAAATGGACACCGCTTACGAACTACAACTAATTGAAAAAGAAAAGATTTTAACCGAATATGACCGATTCTTGTCTGCAGTAATCTCGTGTGATGTGCTTACTACTGTAAATGTTAATTATTCGAATGAGCTTACATCCGCTATGATTAATTGTGATGCTTTGCATATATGTGATGATGTTTGTGATCTCTCTGTAAATGTTGCTGATACTGTAAATGAGGTAGATAATCATTCTTGTCACGAATCTAACGCTGAGTTTTTAAAGCTACAAGATTCTTACAATTTACTTTCAAAACGCTTTAATCAACTAGAACAACATTGTATATCTTTAGAATTAAAACAACAAACTCAAAATGAGGATATTTTGATATCAAATGGTTGTGAAAACGGTGTTGAGACAAGTGACAAGATGATTGCAATTGTTAAGACATTAGAGGAAGAAATCATGAGATTGAAGAGAGATGTGTCATCAAATGAAACATTAAAATTGGAACTAGAGGCTGCAGAGTCTAAAAACCAAGTCTTAGAAATTAGACTTTCGTCTGTTCTAGGGGAGATGGATCGGACAAGACAGGGACTATCCGCTCTTTATGGTTCACTAGAAGATCGCTTCGCTTTTAATGCGGCACAGCAACAATCTTATGTTGAACAACTGAACCAAAAGTGCGAGGAAATCTCTGATTTGAACATCCTGCTCATTGACAAAAATATGGTTTTGGCTGAGTTAAAGGAGACACTTCTTCTCACCCGACAAGAAGTTGTTGATAACTTAGCTATCGACTCTGCACCGTCCACTAGTGCTCCAACAACCAAGTCAGTAGTGCTTTATAAGAACCCACTTCATAAGAGAAACCCAGTTACCTATGATGATTATATGAGGAATGCCATTAAGCATGTCGATCTTCTTAGGGATATTTTAGACGATCTTTATGCCTTAGATCCCTCAAGTAGCGACTATTATTCGGCTCATGAATATATTAAGCGAGTTAAATATTGCTTAGCCTATTTGCAATACATAGGTACACCAGGTTCTGCACTACTTAATAATAGGCCCATTGCTGTAACTCCATTTAATAAGACTCCAGGAGCAAAACCGTCATTGGCACAATCAAGTAAGGCACCTTTAAAATCTGTTCCCACTTTGCCTTCTACAGGATTAAAAGAGACTACTAAGGCTAAAGGATCGCCACTCAAGAAAGATAAGATCAAGCCCTCCACTAGTAGTGCCAAAAAGAAGAAAGTAGAAGTTCACAATAGGAATGCTAGTTCAGTTTTAAATAAAAAGAATCATGTTAAGACTAAAAGCTCTGCGCCTGTGCAGCAGCCTAAACCATTCGTGAATTCTGATTTGAATTGTTGGAATTGTAATGAATGTATGTTTTCCCAACGTCATGATTTATGTCTGATTGATCACGTGAATGAAATGAATGCTATTAAGAATGGTCTTGAATGGAAGCCAACGGGTAGAACTCGTGCCCAAGTTGGCTGGCAATGGCATCCCACTGGTAGGACCTTTACATTAGATGGAAAAATGTGCCCTTTAACTAGGAATGCATCCATTGAGGTTAGGTCTGAGCGTCCTTTACTTAGGAACACTCGCACTCAAGTATGGAAACAGCGCCCTTTAATTAGGTCAGCCCCCACTATAGTGCCTATCAGTGAAGAAATACCTCAGGATTTAAGCCAACTAGAATCTACACCACCTATTAAGAAAAAGAAGGCTAGGAAATCTAAGAAACCTAGAGTTAGCAAATCTAAGATTATTAAATCTGTACCTGCTAATAACAAGGAACACTCAGATTCCGATACCTCTACATTGTCTTCGTGTGGTGATATTTTCAGGTGGTCCAAATCATCCTGTGGTATTTGGACTCCGGTTGTTCAAAACATATGACCGGAAATCGCTCGATGCTCCGAAATTTCGTCAGCAAGTTTCTTGGTACGGTTAAATTCGGGAATGATCATATAGCAAAGATAATGGGGTATGGTGAATATCAGATTGGAAACGTGACGATTTCAAGGGTATACTATGTAGAAGGTCTTGGTCATAATTTATTCTCAGTAGGACAATTTTGTGATTCCAACCTTGAGGTTGCTTTTCGACAACACACTTGTTTCATCCGCAACTTGGAAGGAAAAGATTTGTTGAAGGGATCTCGTGGTGCAAATCTCTATACCTTGTCCTTACAAGACATGATGGCCGCCTCTCCAGTATGTCTTCTCTCTAAAGCATCTAAGACCAAGTCATGGTTATGGCATCGCAGATTATCTCATCTTAACTTTGATGCTATTAATCATCTGGCTAAAAACGATTTAGTTCGTGGTCTTCCAAAGCTTAAATTTCACAAGGACCATTTATGTTCCGCGTGTTCAAGGGGGAAAAGTACCAAGAAATCTTACAAGCCCAAAGCTGAAGACACCAATCAAGAAAAACTTCATCTTTTGCATATGGATCTTTGTGGGCCAATGAGAACTGAAAGTGTGAGCGGTAAGAAATTCATTCTGGTAATTGTGGATGATTTCTCCAGGTTTACATGGGTTAGATTTCTACGTACAAAGGATGAAGCACCGAAGGCTATTATCACCTTTCTGAAATTCATTCAGGTACGTTTGAATACTACTGTCCGCCGTATTCGTACAGACAATGGTACAGAGTTCGTCAACCAGACTCTCCGTGATTATTATGAGGGAGTTGGTATTTCACATGAAACATCCGCTGCACGCACTCCACAACAAAACGGTGTCGTTGAAAGACGGAATCGTACACTTATGGAAGCTGCTAGGACTATGCTTATTTATGCGAACGCTCCATTGTTCTTGTGGGCAGAGGCTATATCTACTGCATGTTTCACCCAAAACCGTTCTATCCTTCGGAAACGCCATGGAAAAACACCTTACGAGCTTCTACATGACCGTAAACCCGATGTTTCATTTTTTCATGTGTTTGGTGCTCTTTGTTATCCAAACATCAATAGTGAGAACTTGGGTAAGCTTCAACCGAAAGCCGATATAGGTGTTTTCATTGGTTACTCACCGTCCAAGAGAACATACCGAATTTACAACCGTCGTCTTGGCAAGATTGTAGAAACTATGGACGCAGATTTCGATGAGCTGACAGCGATGGCTTCTGAGCAACACAGCTCTGAACCCGCGCTTCATGAGATGGGAACCGGTGCTATTAGTTCCGGATTAGTTCCCAATAATCCTACTTCTACATCATTTTTACCACCAACAAGGCCCGAGTGGGATAAACTGTTTCAACCATTGTTTGATGAATTCTTCGATCCCCCGACTGATGAAGTTCCAGCACCTGCAGTAATCACTCCAATCCCTGAAGTGGCTGCTCAAGTTAATGAACCTTTATCTAATGCATCTACAATTCACATTGAACCGGATGCACCTTCACCAAGTGATTCTCAAACTACACATGAATCGTCACCCCTACTTGTGCCTAATGATGTGGAAGAGGATTCTATTGATCACGACTTGGAATATGCTCACCTGCAAGAGCTTCCTTTCTTTGGTGTAGCGATACCTAAAAACCCTTCAGCCGCGTCTACCTCAGAAGAAGCTCCTTCTATTGTTCACTCCAGACCACCTAGGATTGAAAACCAAAGCACTAAATGGACAAAAGATCACCCAATTAGGAATGTTATTGGAGATCTAGATCGACCAGTCTCTACACGCCATCAATTACAAGAGAGTGCACTTTATTGCTACTTTGATGCATTTCTCTCTGAAGTTGAACCTAAAAATTGGCAGCAGGCTATGACCCAATCATCTTGGATTGAAGCTATGCAGGAGGAACTCAATGAATTCCAACGACTTGAAGTATGGGAATTGGTTCCTCTCCCTGACAAGGTTAACATCCTTACTTTGTTATGGGTTTATAAGGTTAAACTTGATGAGATGGGTGCAGTATTAAAGAATAAGGCGAGATTGGTTGCTAGAGGATATAAACAAGCCTTGGGTATAGACTTTGAAGAATCTTTTGCTCCAGTAGCAAGATTGGAGGCGATTAGACTATTCCTTGCGTATGCTGCTCATATGAACATGATCGTCTATCAAATGGATGTGAAGACGGCATTTTTGAACGGTGAACTAAGGGAAGAAGTCTATGTTAGTCAACCGGATGGGTTCGTCAGTACGAAGTTTCCTAATCATGTGTACAAGCTTAAGAAGGCTCTCTATGGGTTGAAACAAGCTCCACGCGCGTGGTATGATCTCCTGTCAACATATCTCATCTCGGAAGGCTTCTCCAAAGGCAAGGTGGACCCCACTCTATTCACTCTCAAGGAAGGCGACGACATGATTCTGGTACAAATTTATGTTGATGATATAATATTTGCTGCCACTAACATAGAATTGTCAAATCGATTTGAGAAGATAATGTCCACACGCTTTCAGATGTCGATGATGGGAAAATTTTCATTTTTCTTAGGATTACAGATTTCTCAAAATCCCAGAGGCATCTTTATTAATCAATCCAAATATGCTCTAGAATCTCTTAAGAAATATAACTTTGAAAACTGTGACCCCGTGGACACTCCAATGGTGGAGAAATCCAAGTTAGATGAAGATAGGAATGGGACTATTGTCGATCCAAAACTTTACCGTGGGATGATCGGCACCCTTCTATATCTGACTGCTAGCAGGCCTGATTTGCAATTTGATGTATGCATGTGTGCCCGGTATCAGGCTCGGCCTACCGAAAAGCACCTACATGTTGTGAAAAGGATCTTTCGGTATCTAAAAGGAACACTTCATCGTGGTCTATGGTATCCTAAAGATTCCTCTATTGCTTTAATATCATACGTAGATGCCGATCATGCTGGATGTCAAGACACGAGGCGTAACACTTCTGGATCTGTGCAACTCCTTGGAGATAGATTGATCAGTTGGTCTTCAAAAAGGCAGAAAAGCGCTGCAATATCAAGCACGGAGGCTGAATACATCGCCATGTCCGGTTGTTGTGCTCAAGTCCTTTGGATGAGATCACAATTAACTGACTACGGTTTAGGATTTAACAAAATCCCGATGTATTGTGACAACAAGAGCGCCATTGCCCTTTGCTGCAACTATGTTCAACACTCCCGGGCCAAGCACATAGACATACGCTACCATTTCATTAAGGAGCAGGTGGAGAACGGAGTGATCGAGCTGTATTTTGTCACTACTGAGTATCAGCTGGCGGATATGTTCACCAAAGCCTTAGATCAAGGACGAATCGAGTTTTTGATCGACAAGCTTGGCATGAAATCATTCACTCCAGCGACTCTCAAAGAGTTGGCAGAAGAATCAGCTGAATAGTAGTGGTAAACTATTCAGAGTATCCTTTGTTTGTGATCATGTATATTATCGTAAATATATAAACCACAAAAGAAAAATACAAAAATATAAAACCAACAAAAATCATAAAAAATATAAAACCTAGAAAAACCATATAAAGTATAAAATCAAGAAAAACCAAAAATATTTTTCGTTTTTAAATCGGGCATGTCTTTTAGTACGGTAATATTTACGGCCTTAGAAATGTCGATTAATATTGACACGGTGCCATAAATAGAGTCCGTATAAAAGTTGTACATTTTTTAAAACATGCCCATTATGGCTTGTAGTTATTTCTGACTGCAACCCGGTTTTCATATTAAAGTCACGTATTTCCTTGGAAAACGTTGGCTCAGAACGGGAATTAATTTTCTCGGGCGTGATTTACAAGCCAAATCATGCAAAGGGATCAAGTTTACTTTACAACTTGGTCTAACACGAATTTGTGTACGTCTCAGTGCATTAATTTGTTAAAATAAGAGAAATCTTATTGACACCACGAATCAAATTTTTCAAGATATAAATTGGAAATGCTTTCATCAATATTTGACTCTTTAAACAATGACTACAGCTCTTTAAATAGAAAACGGGTCATCGTTTAAGGGGGAGAAAATATTAAATCATCTTCGTCATTAAATTGATTTTCAAAAGTGATTGTGGAAAATTAAGGGCTAAATGGTAAATTGAGTGGTTTTGCTTTAGAATACGACTTGTGTTCGTTCAATGTGATAGGAATGGCTTTAAGATCTTGGAGTTTTGCTTATAGATCGATACTTAAGTTGTGTGAGATTGTCGAGTTTAGTTTAACTAAGCAAAATTAAGTCGACTAAAATTATCAATGGAAAGGTAAAATGAATTGAAAAAGTTAGAAACAAAAAGGAAAAGGAGTGAAATTAGAGGGACTTAAGGTGATATTTGTTGAAACTTGTCAAAAACTTGACCTAGTCAAACAAAACCCCCCGCCCCCTCTCTTTTCTCTTTCACTGTTTATTCTCATTGTTGCCGCCATTGTTAAAACACACTCACAAACTCAAAAACAACTCGTTTATTCATCAATCCGTTCCATTCATTCGATTAATAAGGTAATTTCATCAATATTTTAACTTCTAATTCACCTTACTTATCATGTAATTCTGTTAACAGTGCTCAATTAATCAGTTTAAATCAACTTAGGGTTTATGATTAATTTAGGGTTAATTAACTAGGGATTTTTGGTGGGTTTTGTGCGGATTAGCTTTAGATAATGAGGTATTGCCTTAGATTACCTTACAAATCACAAATGCGTTTAGAATTAATCCTCTTAGACTGTGTTTTGATGTTCCGGATGAACAAGGATAAGAACTTCCGAATGAAGGACATTTTGAACAAAACTTCCGAATGAAGGAATTTTCTGAAAAAACTTCCGAATGAAGGAAGTTCCGAATGAAGGACTTCCGAATGAAGGAAGTTCCGAATGAAGGACTTCCGAATGAAGGAAGTTCCGAATGAAGGACTTCCGAATGAAGGAAGTTCCGAATGAAGAACTTCCGAATGAAGGAAGTTCCGAATAAAGAACTTCCGAATGAAGGAAGTTCCGAATGAAGAACTTCCGGATGAAGGAAGTTCCGAATGAAGAACTTCCGAATGAACGAAGTTCCGAATGAAGAACTTCAGGATGAAGGAAGTTCCGAATGAAGAACTTCCGAATGAAGGAAGTTCCGAATGAAGAACTTCCGGATGAAGGAAGTTCCGAATGAAGAACTTCCGGATGAAGGAAGTTCCGAATGAAGAACTTCCGGATGAAGGAAGTTCCGAATGAAGAACTTCCGGATGAAGGAAGTTCCGAATGAAAAACTTCCAGATGAAGGAAGTTTCGAATGAAGGAATGTTCCGGATGAAGGAAGTTCTGAATGAAGAACTTCCGGATGAAGGAAGTTCCGAATGAAGGAATGTTCCGAATGAAGAAGTTCTGAATGAGGAAAAGTTCCGGATGAAGAGTTGTTTGATTATTATTGCTTGCATGTTATATGTACTTGTTGTATTATGTTATGAGATGTGTTATGCTTAGAAGTAAGAATGATGTATATCTATATGTTTTTGTGCATCAACCTTTCATGTCTTATCTTAAGCAGATACAATGACTAATCCAACAGTACAAGCAATCCAAGACTCTAGAGAAGCCGCTATTGCTAAAGCACGAACCCTTAAGTTCATACCCAACAACTACCGGCTGAAGCAAGTCTCAAAATCCACTCACCATGGATTTAAAGTAGCCATCGCAATCCTTGATCAATCCCATTTTAAGAATGCTTTGAGAAGTAGTGCCTCGGTGCCTTATGAGTATATGTATGAATTTTGGGCTACCAAGGAAATCACCTCAAACAAGATCACTTTCACCATCGACAACAAGCAGCAGACGCTCACAGTTTCAGACTTCCGTAAGATTTTTGGTATACGGGATACACCCAAAGGCATGTCATTTTCGAGAGATCCTACTAAAGATGAACTCATAGAGTTATTTGACGCTCTTGGATGTCTGGAAATACGAGTTGCGTCTGAGTTTACGACTGCTAAAGTAGGATAACCTTGGAGAGCATTGTTGGGTATTCTCAGTAGATGTCTTACACCAAAAATAAGTGGCCATGATGCTTTGCGCAGTCCTATAATAAACCTCTTCTATGGCATGTACAAAGCTGCAAATGCAGATTATGCATTGTTGATATGGGAAGAATTCACCTTTCAACTCTTCCAAAACAAGAAGCTGAAGACAAATTTCTTTCCTTATCCAAGGTTCATCAAGCTTATCATTAATTATTTTATGAAAAATGATGCTACTATTGATAGGCGTGCAGCAAGTCGTTATCACACTGAAGAAGCTGATGATACTGTGGATTTGAGGCATGAAGGACCGTCTATTGGTGTGATTCCTGGTCCTATTCCCGATTATCTTCTGACGGAGAAAATCAAAGGTTCTGCTGATTACAAGCTACTGCAGCTAGAAATCAAGAAGCTGAAAGCAAACCTTCAGACTGGATAAGACTCGTCTACAACGGTCAAGAGTAAAGGTAAACGCAAACAACCAGCTGCGTTACCTGAACCCGAAACCAAGAAGAAGAAGACTGAGGGTAAGAAGGGAAAGGGTAAGGCTGATGAGATGGTTTTACGTGACGAAGAAGATGTTGTTGATCCTACTCTTGACAAGACAGAGAAACAAATGATAAAGATAGCAATTCAAAGGAGTAGGAAAGATACTGGCGGTAGTGGTTCAGGTGCAAGGGTAAATGTTGAAGAAGAGTACCAGGAACCAGATGATATTTATGAGTTTGGGTCACCTGAACATTATTCCACTTCGAAGGAGCCATCAATCCCTATTTCAGCAAGTGTGGAAAAGGAGTCTGTTGCTCCTACGATCATGGTGTCAACTCGACCTTTAGCAACTCAACCTCCACCAATACAACCCTTACCAACCAGACCGGCTTCAACACCATTTCTTCCACCACCTATAACTCCCATCCTTAGTATCGCAGTAACAACCGAGCCTCTTCAATCAACCCAGAGCAGCTCTGCAACATCTACAATGGCTGCATTGGTGATGGCCGAAATGTTGGATAAACATGTGGATAATCACAAACGAGAAATGGATGAACTTCGCCAAGAGTTACAAAGACGAGCTCAAAGTGAAGAAGCATCTAGGAGAGCCCAAGAGGAGATGATTGCTAGGTTCGCTGCAGATATGGAGTTGACTCGAAAAGCACATGCAGAAGAACTAGCTCGGGTTAAGCAGGCTGAGGCTGATAAGCATGCTGCACGTATCACCAGACTTCAAGCGATGAGGGATAAATACAAAGAGCAAAAAGAAGCACTTGAAGCCTCTGTGGAAGAAAGAGTGCAAGAATCTGTTGAATCCATTATGCCTAAACTGCGTGATGAATTGAAGACGCTAGCAGCTGATAACTTGTTGATCAAGTCATCCAATCCTTCAGAATCCGCCTACAAGATTGCTTATGACTTGACGGATTTTGAATTGAAGAAGATCCTTAAGGCTCGTATGGTGGAACTTGGATCGTTTGATAAGTCTAGGATTCAACGGGCTCTATACAAATCCCTGAATGACGCTATCATGGAGGATGATAGGTTATTCAAAACGTTTGGAAGTGTGGTACCTTATCACATTCTACCTGAGGAAGAAAGGGAAGAAAGTGAGCAGGAAGAGGGTACTGGTGAAGAGGAAGAGGAAGAAGAAGGAGAAGAAGAGGAAAAGGATGACGATGATGGTGATGATGAGGATAAGGATGAGGATGATGATGACGATGATGATGATGATGATGATGATGGCGATGATGGTGGTGATGGGAATGAGGAGAGTGCTAGGGGGAGTAACGGGGATAACAATGAGGATGATGATGGGGGTGAACAGCCTAAAGAGGGAGACAAGGTTACCAGCTCCAAGAAACCTGCTAAGTCTGGAACCAAGTCCAAGAAAGATGCAGCGCAGAAGGACAAATCAACATCATCGGAATCAAGACGATCTAAGTGGCGCCACGATGTGAATGCCACTACAGCGTCATCGGTTCCCGGTACCTCTATCGCTGTATCTTTACCTATTACCACTAACCCCATTAGTTCTGTTGTTGTTGCTCCTGTGATTGCAGAATCAGTAACGGAACCCGAAGCTGCACAACACTCACCAGTTCACGACACTGCCGAAATGCCTGAATCAGAACCAGCAGATGTTCGAGCTTCTACTCCTCTACAACAAGCACAACAATCTACGGTTCCTGAACCAAGCACACGAGACTGGGCAGACACGTTGGAGATAGACGAGACTGCACCACCACAGGCTTGGATCACGGTAGCAGCGCAATATGATCTGATCACAGACGCTGACAAAGATGTGTTGTATCTCCGTATCCGCAGTCCGATTGACTTATGTGCATTTCTTGCTCATGAGTATAAGACTTCGGTTACTCCATCCTTGGTGAAGAAAGCGCTGAAGGACAAGAGACTTCGTGCCAAAACCCGATTAACCCGAATGGAGTTCGAGTATTATGCCGATGAGATCCTGAAAGCTCTGAATACCGTTCAACGGCCAGGACTTCATGAATCACAAAGAGCTCCACCTCCAATGGATCCTTCTCAAGATAATCAGATTGCTCTTGACTTCTTCGTCACCAATGATCTTGTGTATCTTCTGAAGGGGTCATCAAAGTACGCAACCTCCCTGACCTTGCTGAAAGCTGCCAACTGGGGGACAATACCCTTTATCGAGGAAAAGGTAAACCGACTCTGGGTCCCAAAGATAAATCGTAATTATCATATGTATGCTGTCATAGGTGCATCTCATTGGGACGAACGAGTCCGAAGGGCGTACAGGGGTTGCTGCCTAGTCAATTCTGGAAGTATCGTTAGATCCGATATCCGCATCTCCAGCATTTTAGGGTTGAAAACTGAATCCAAGAACGGCTATTATCATGTGACGGAGATTCGCTTGAAAAGGGAGGATGACAGGGAATACAAAATCCGGCAGGGAGATTTTTCCATCATTCGCCTTGAGGATATCGAAGATATGCTGCTTCTGATGACCCGAGATCAACTCACACATATACCTCGTGAAGACCTCATTGCTTTGAATACAGCACTTCGTATGTTCACACGAAGCGTTGTCATCAAAACACGAGTTGAAGATCTTCAGTTGGGAGTCGAAAGCTATCAAAGGAAGCTTAACCTAACCCGTCCAGTGAATCAAGTGCTACCTCAACATGTAGAAAGATGTCCCTATACCGGCATTTCTGTCCCGAATTACGGCATTTTCTACTTGAACAGTCGAGGTTTGATGAAGTTTATGAGGGTGGGTGAGCTCCATAAGTACAGTGATGGGACTCTTCTACAAGTCAGAGGAAAGATGGAGCATCTGAACTCGGGTGGGACTTTGCCAGAGACGACGGAGGATTGGCATCCGGGTTACCGGCAGATGGCAAAGTACGTGATCAAGAAGATTGATCAAAAGCTCCGTGAACGTAGATTGATGAGGAGCTTGGAAAGATTCGTTGGTGGAAGACCATATTTAGTGCACCACAAGCTACTGCAACGATCCATTTAATGGGTCGTACACTTCAGGTCCACTTTATATTGGTTTTCAATTGTGAATATTGTGCATTAATGGCTTGATGTAGTGTTAAGGTATGATAATTTTTTCAAGAATTTCTCACGAGATTCTAAATCTTTCAAAATATATCATACTAAAGCACTACAACTATCCCTTATTAACTTAAGGGGGAGCAATAACTTGTTCTATGGCCAAACATCGATTTCATTTTTACCCAAAGACCGGTTAATCCATTCAATATCCCAAATATTAATGGTTAACATTTTGGATAAGGGGAGAAAATGGGATTAAGGAGACGTAAGTGATACTTGGCTAAAAGATGAAAAAGACTTAACGATTATCCAACTTAATATGTGTAAAGCACGTGTTAAGGGGGAGCGTTTTTGATGAACAAAACACCTAAGGTACAAAACTTTTGATGTCAATATCACAAGTACTTTAGGTGATTTTCAATGATTTTTCATGGTGGCAATTCCTTCCCAAAACACACTTAATTCACGACGGATGTGGTGACAAAAGGGTGGTAGGAATAGGTTTAGTCCAATGATTCATCAGAGCCGATGGAATCTTCCCAAGGACAATTCCCTAGATAGAATTAGAAGTCCTAGGAAAGATGGAGAAAGAATGTGAACGTAGCTGAATGCCGACCAAGTACTTAAGCTAGCACTGGAACAATCACAACAAGGTGCTAGTGATGACGTATTGGTAAGCATTGAAGGGGTTGAAGAATGAAAAAGAATTGTAAAGATAAAGAGTGTAAAGAAAGAAGCCCTCCTTACAACTTTAGGCAGAAACCGGGTCAACACATATGCTATTGAGGTCATTTTTGCTAATGATTCTCGGTATTGAAGAAAGACATCATGGGCCCAGTGATGCAATGCACAACCCTTCCCAGCTAACTCAAATATCTCTCAAAAGGTATTTGTTTTAATCACACGGAGATCAACACGTTATCTATTGGTTTATTCACTCCGAATAGACTGGTATTGAAAAGGTGGCACTCCTCTCCAGCCATCGCTCACTAAATCAAAACGCACAATCGAGTCTAGAGCCAAGAGATCATCAAAAGTCTCATTAGGACACTTTCCATTTATTCCTTGCTTTCTCACACACTGTGAAAAGTAAGAGATTTTCATGAGTCCTACGCAGTATTCCTGTAATATTGCCAGAACATCCGAGTAATACGCAAGTATTACAATGAAGATGGAAATCCTGCTTGAGCCAACATCAAACAAGCTCATGGTAGGTTACACGTGCGGTTCTTTTAGAACCAATCTTGTGAAAAACTGGAAGGTAACAGTGGTTTAATTCTTAATTGAACTTAAACTCGTTCCAGGCCTCTTCGCATTATCATATGATCTTGCCAGAACACTCAGAGTGACTCTTTATTGACCACAGTGACGAGTGGAAATCCTTCTAGTGTTAACATCAAACAGCACTTGGTAGGTGACGTGCAAGATTCTTTATGAATTGAGCTCGTGACAACTGGAAAGCAACGATGGTGAAAATCTTAATTGAAATTCACTTGTTCCAGGTTTCATGAATTGACGGCTTCAAATCACAAGGATAATTTATCCAAGTGATTCACTCTTTATGTTCGCAGTCAGCTTTGGACGGTTGAATAAAGAGAATGGGTTTACCCGCGAAATCCTGTCAGGAAGTTACTTAATTGAAACTATCCGTCACGGGTACGATATCTAATATCGTCCAACGGTCTTCACCGACCGGAGGTAAAATGCTACCGAATTAGAATAAAATGTTCAAAGCCATTTTATTCGTGTCGTTGTTGTGTACCTGTTAAAGACGGTGGCGTTGCTGTGTACTTGTTGAAGACGGTGGCGTTGTTGTGTACCAGTGAAGATGGTGGTGTTGCGGTGTACCTGTAGAAGTCGTTCCCACATGCTTATGTTTTTCTGCATCAAAGTTTAGCAAAAATTCAAGAAAGTACAAGATAAAGTCTTCCGCTGTACCAAACTCTGAAACTTTCGAGAATTCAACAAAAAGACATAAGTGTGTGGAACATGAAGTCACGAGAAGGCAAATTCACAAGAGAGGCAAAGATCGCACGTGAAAGGCCAAAGAACAATGCTCTCAAGCCAAAGCCAAAAAGATCAAACCAACATATTCACAACAAAAGAAAGAAAAGAAGAAAAGACTACGAGCTAAAGAACGAAGACTTAGTATAGTATGCTAGGTTTAGAACTTTGTAACGTGGAGTGACCTCCCTTATAGGGAGATTGTTAGAAATACGTTTTACGTATATTAGAAGTATCGGTCACTCCACAATATTATTTATGTTGTAATAGCTCGTAGTTAACCAATAGTTATTAGTTGCTTATTAAGTTAAATAAGAACCGGTCCATGGGCTTGTCATGGACCGGCCCAAGCCCAATGTAAGCTTGGAAGTATAAATACCCCTTTCCACCATGGAAAGGGGTTGGTGGTTGTCATTTGTTCTAGTTCCATTTAATAAAATACACATAGTTTCTCTCACTTTCTCTCTCTAACTTTCTCTCTCTAGAAATCAACAAACCCCTTCATAGATTCATAGGTTATCAATATTCTACAAAAAAAGAAGAAATAATTCTTCTTAGTTGACATCTTGGGTTTTATCTATATTTGGTTATTTATTTTTAGTCTTAGCTTAACAATGTTTTTCTAGATAAGTTCATTGATTGTATTACTTATTCGGATTCCGTATTCTATGATATACCTATGGTTTTGGATTTCCGCATTTCATGTTTATATGAATTATATATGTTGCCTAGATTTATAGATTGTGGTGGATGATAATTAGGCTTAATTCCAGTCATAGAAAATCTAGAAAAAGGTTGGAGGTGTGAAAATTTCTAAAAGTGCATTTTTATAATGCTATATGTCCAAGGTTCTTTATTGTTCCATGGATCATTATATATAACGAACCGTGGACATAAATAACGAACCATGGTTTCCTTTTTCAAACGAATCTTTCCTCTATTGTTCCCTCTCTTTTTTTGTAAACATGGTCAAAACCTTTTTGTAGAAACTAGAAAGGGGGGTTGAATAGTTTCTTATATTTACTTGTTAAAATGTGGTTTCCAAAAATCCTTTTTCAAAAACTTAGGCTTGAGGAAATATGTGAAATCTTCTTATGCACAATATGAACAATGATAGTGTAACTAAACTAATACTAACAAAAATATATCCACAAAGAATAAAGAATGATAGTGTAACTAATCTAATACTAACACATGTATATGCATAAAGAATAAAGAATGTAAAGAGTTAAGGGTAAAGAAAGATCAAACCGAACACCAAGGATTTATAGTGGTTCGGCAACGAAGCTCACTCCTCGTTCCTACTCCACTCCTCGAGTACTCCTTACTCGAGAGTTTACTACACAACAAGCTCCTTATGGTGGAGAAAACCGTACACGTCGCTTAACCAATTTCCGACTCTAAGCTAAAAGTCGAGCCCTAATCGTAGCTAGGACCAATCTACACAACTATACTTAGAACTATACATACACAACTTCCAAATAGACACAACTACTTGGATCTTCACAACTATGACACAACTACAAGTGTATAAAATTAGATCTTCAATGGATCTTTGGTGGTGGACTCAACACTTCACAAGGATAGTGTTCTTCTCTTTGCACTTGGAGAGGAAGGGATGGAAGATCAAGATTCACTTCTTACACAAGTAATAATCAAACAAATGATCAAAGATTTGAGTGATTAAAGAAGGAGTTTGAATCTGGAAATAAATGTGCAAAAGAGGTGAGGTGAAAAGCTGAGAATGGTCCACTATTTATAGGACAAAGGAGCCAACAGCTAGTTCTGCCCGCGGTACCTTATCTTAGCCCGCGGTACCTTATCGATAAGGTACCGCCTAGGCGCTAAGGTACCGCCGGACTAGACTCCGCTCCTTTTTGTCCTTTAGTGGTGGAGGTCTTATCTAGATATAAAAAATATCCTGAAAGGATATTCTTAACCATATAAGAATATGCCCTTTTCAAATTTCAAATAATTAATTTAATAAAACATTTTCTTAAAAAGAAAGTTTAATAAAAACTTGTCACACTTAATAAAAAATGAGTTTTAAGAAAAGATTAAATCACTTGATCACTTGATTAAGGTTAGTACTTGTTTATCCATACCTTAAGTGAAAATGGGTAAAAGGAAAAATACTTGAACTCAAGAATTCGTTTTTCGTTGTTTTCGTAAATGCTTGTTTTTACATATTGTCGTAATCAAAACTAAGCGAGACCGAAAAATGCAAGTAACGTTTTTAGTCATTATTGCATTAACAATCTCCCCTTTTTGATTCCGACAATACATAAACTCAATCACACAAAAACAAGATTTTCGAAGACGAGTTTATTCATTTCTCCCCCTTTGTCGAAGCAAAAAGGTTGCGTAAGCCGGTGTTGAAGAAACGGACTTTGCAAAGACTCCCCCTTGGTGCATACTCCCCCTAGCTTGGGGCACCGAGGAATCGAGATATGGTGACAAGCTACATAGAAGGGTTAGTAGAACAAAAGAAACAACCAACAATATATAGCAATAGGTCACAAAAAAATAAAAGAGAAGAAAACACAAAGACAAAGATCCAAGATAGGTTACTAAAAGAACATCATACAAAGAAGTATGGAAAAAGAAACAAGCCAAAAGCATAAATCTAATCCTAGTTATTCTAGAATTCTAAGATTTGCTTGAATTTGGTGTCTTGTGGATAAGCAACCAATGCTTATATGAAAGACAAGGTAATAGCGGAGGGTGGTGGTGGTGGCTTGTTGGAGATCTCATAATCAAAGTGAAGAGGAGGCTTGATTAAGAGACTCTTGATGTAGCTCAACTCCTCATAGATGTGTGCCATAGCAAGATGTTGATATTGACAACAATGACAATATGTTCCATGGTGCATGACATTATCATGAGAAGGAGGAAGAACACTAAAGGGTGGTGGTGGAAGAAAAGATGTTCCACAATCAACATTCTTGGTAGGAGACATGTGATTAAGAGTGTTCTTGGGTGGGTTTGGATTGAAAGCAATTGGAGAAAATAGAGGAGATTCAAGGCTTTCATTGGAAGAATAAGACATTTTGGATGTGAAGTAATGCAAAATGCTTATGGTTTAAATAGGGAAGGCTTAGGGTATTTTTGGGGTGGTCAAAGGGTTTGAAACAAAGATTCTCAAAAAAGTTGGAGCAAATCTGGAGTTTCAGACAAAAACCCGATAAAGGAAGGCCACTGTAGGCGGTTCCTTATCTAGGGTGGCGGTACCTTATCAATAAGGTACCGCGGTTCACATATGGAACCGCCTGCAGAAGCAGGGTTTGGTGTTTGGAGGAAGATTTTTCAGCAAATCTTATTTTTCTAGTCTAACTTATCATAGGGATATGCTTAAAAGCAAAGATAGACAAAGAAAACATATGCAAACTTACCAAATAGAGATTTGACCAAAATACATGGATTAAAAAATCAATGTAGGAGGTGTGTAAGACAAGACCTTAAGTCATGACACAATGATCCTCCATGATTCTATCTTGTTCTTGCTATGTTTGAGAGAATCATACATATGAATTATGTAATCTCTAGATTAATAGCGAGAATCTATGAAAAATCGTTTTTAGATTGAATTAACAATGTCAAACGAATTTCTCAACCATTTCCGAAAGAGACTTTGAGAATTTTGAAAAGGAGAGGAGAAGATTTTTCAAAAGGAGTTTAAAAGACTCAAAGACTCAAAGTGGTAAAAGAAAACACACAAGAAGAAAAGAATTTAAGGAAGATGTTCCATTAATCCTAGACCTAGACGCAAGTAATTAAAAGGTTCCCTCTTAAGTGGCTAAGTCAAGATATCGGCTAAGTTGTCCTCGGAGGGCACCTTTTCAATAGAAATGTTCCCCTTTTGAACATTATCCCTAAGGAAATGGTGTCTAATTTCTATGTGTTTGGTTCGCGAATGTTGCACGGGATTCTTGCTTAGGTCTATAGCGCCTTTATTATCGCACATGATGGGAACATCATCAAGAGAAATCCCGTAATCAACAAGCGCTTGCTTCATCCATAGAGCTTGTTGGCATGCTTTTCCGGCACTCACATACTCGGCTTCCGTGGTGGATATCGCAAGAGCGGTTTGTTTCTTGGAGAACCAAGAAGTTAAACAACAACCCATGAAGGTACAAACTCCACTAGTGCTTTTCCGGTCCACATAGTCTCTCGCATGATCCGAGTCCGCGTAGACAATGGTTTCTACGTCGGTCCCTTTAGGATACCATAATCCTAAATGTATAGTGCCTTTAATGTATCGGAAGATACGCTTAACCGCTTCAAGGTGAGAGGTTTTGGGAGCCTCTTGGAAGCGAGCACAAAGGCAAACACTAAACATGATATCCGGTCGACTTGCCGTAAAGGTACAACAAACTACCAATCATACCTCTATATTTGGTGTTGTCTACCGACTTACAATCATCATCTACGGTGAGTTTAGTATCCGAGGCCATAGGGGTCTTCATTGGTCTAGATTCTTCTAATCCAAATTTCTTTAACATTTCTTTTGCGTACTTAGATTTACTAAAGAAAATACCATCGTCCATTTGTTTAATTTGGAGTCCTAAAAAGAAGTTAAGTTCTCCCATCATACTCATTTCAAACTCATCATGCATGATTTTGGCAAAGTCATCACACAATTCTTGACAAATTGAGCCAAATATAATGTCATCAACATATATTTGTACGATTATGAGGTGAGGACCTTTCTTCTTTGTAAAGAGTGTATTGTCTACCATCCCCATGGTATACTCATGTTTAACAAGAAACACTTTAAGTCTATCATACCAAGCTTTGGGTGCTTGTTTGAGTCCATAAAGTGCTTTCTTAAGCTTGTAAACATGGTCCGGTATCTCAAAATCAATGAAGTCAGGAGGTTGAGCCACATATACCTCCTCATTGATCAAACCGTTAAGAAATGCACTCTTTACATCCATTTGTTGAAGCTTAAAATCTAAGGCACAAGCGTAGGCTAAAAGGATTCTAATTGATTCTAATCTAGCTACCGGTGCATATGTCTCGTCATAATCAATCCCTTCTTGTTGATTATAGCCTTGAGCTACAAGTCTAGCCTTTTTACGAGACACAACACCATTCTCATCTAGCTTATTCCTAAATACCCATTTGGTTCCTATAATGGTAGAACTTCTAGGTGGAGGAACAAGTTCCCAAACATCATTGGCAACGAATTGATTCAGTTCTTCTTGCATCGCAATGACCCAACTCTCATCCGTCAAAGCTTCTTTAACATTCTTTGGTTCAATCAAGGAGACAAAACAAAAGAAGTTGCTTTGGTTTTGGACTTGAGATCTTAGGGTCCTTTGATTTAAGTCACCAGTGACATTATTGAGAGTATGATCCTTAGACTCCTTAATGTTTACTTCCTTTTCAACACTATGGTCTTCAACTCCTATTTTTCTAACCTCTTTGGCTTTAACTACTTCTAATTCATCCAAGTCATCATCAACCAATGGTGGTGTCTTGGGTGAAGGTGGGGTTTCATCAAAGGTTACGTTGAGTGATTCTTCAATAACCCCCGTGGTTCTATTTAGGACTATGTAGGCTTTACTAGTTTGGGAATAACCTAAAAGGATACCTTCATAAGACTTTGGGTCAAAATTGGTAAGGTAGTCTTTGGTGTTGAGGATAAAGCACTTTCTTCCAAACACCCTAAAGTATTCTAATGAGGGTTTCTTACCTTTAAGAATCTCATAGGGGGTCTTTCCTAGGAAAGGTCGAATAAGAATTCGGTTGAGAATATAAATCGATGTGTCCACGGCATTGCACCAAAACTTTTGAGGAAAAGATTGCTCGTTTAACATCGTCCTACTCATCTCTTGGAGATTCCTATTCTTCCTTTCAACTACCCCATTTGATTGTGGAGTGTGAGGAGCCGAGAAGTTATGGGTAATACCATGAGCTTCACAAAAGGCACCAAATTGCACTTCATTATCAAATTCCCTACCATGATCCGTCCTAATAGAAACAATTGAACATCCTAGTTGATTTTGAATTCTTCGACTAAAGATTTCGAAGTGATCGAAAGCTTCATTCTTAGATGCCAAAAATCTAGTCCAAGTGAATCTAGAATAGTCATCAACTATAACTAGGGTATAAAGGTTACCTCCATAACTCCGTATGGCGGAAGGTCCAAAAAGATCCATATGTAGGAGCTCTAAGCACCGAGAGGTCGAAACCAAATTCTTGGCTTTGTGACTTGAGTGAACTTGCTTTCCAACTTTGCAAGCATCACAAAAGTGACTATCAAACTTAATCTTGGGGAGGTGTCTTACCAACTCCTTAGAGACTAAAGATTGAATTAAACGCATATTAGCGTGACCTAATCTCCTATGCCAAAGAGTAGAACTATCATCTATAGTCGCAAGACATATGTTGTCTTTTGACTTCTTATTAACCTTCATGACATAAATGTTGGGTCGAATTATTGAGTTGATAAGTCAAAACACAACAAAATAAGAAGACAAGGACTACTTTTGCCAAAGTTAAATACAACAAGCCGTTGGAGTCTTTTTATTACTTTAGCTTTCTTTGTAAGCTATGTTTTCTAGTATATAAAGAAAACATACGTAGGTTTTTTCATATATTATTCATTCACAATGTAAACCTAAAGTGTGTGTCGCACTAGACGTGGGATTCAATGTATACACGTCTAGTGGATGTTTGTTATTAATATAATGAACATCCCTATTGTTTTAATTCGTGTTCTTTGTGCCTAAACACCTTGTTCATGATCATTGTTCTTTTCCGCTATGTTATCATATGAACGATGATCAACCTAGATATAATGGTTCATAACCATTGAGCCCAACGATCAATAGGACTCATCAAATGGTATCAGAGCCTAAGGCTCGTGATATCTAGGTCCGACGAGGTGTTCGTGTATGGTGAAGAAGAAAAATTCGTATGGAGTTTTTCTGGACGTTTTTGTGTGCGCAGCAGTATTCAGAAGGTCATAACTTTTGATTGAACCGTTGGATCGTCACGAAATTTTATATGTGTGTTCTACATACATAGATCTAAACATCCACCGGAGGGATTGTCGAGTTTTGTCCCCAGGCAAAAGTTATTAAGCGTCGAAGTTGGCTGATGGTTAATTTTCAGATTTCTTGTTTACATAAAATCATGTTTTAGGGTTTTTCTACAAACCCTAGATCAATTCAAGAAGACACAAGGAATGGTTAGCAGCAATAAAAGGGTTTTACAAACCCTAAACATGACTATGATATTAGGGTTTTGTAACCCTAGATCCGCTTTGGCATACAAACCCTAGATCTATATGAGTACAGCAAGTACTTGTGTTCGATTCATTGCTGCTGGTCAATTAAAGCTGCTGGTCCCACCTCTGTGATCATACGATGAAAACACTATTAGTAGTATTATGTTCGTATGATGGTGACGTAATATGGCTGTGGGCCAAGCAAGGACTAAGACAATCATGCGACGACCAACAAAGATATTCGTTGGGTGAATTTATTTTCACACGATCATACATTGATTGTGATTGATAATATGTTTTGTTACTGTATTCCACTCGTTCCTCTACATGCTGGTATACCATTACTCACGTGGGGATAAGTCCATCATTCAATTCTCATTGGTTGGAATTGTTGTGTTCACACGGCGGTTAAAGTTTCTTTTTGGCTATTCAAGATATGTGTGATATGTGTTCACACGGTTGAGGATTTTTTATTGGTTGAAACTTTGTGTGTTCACACGATCTATTCAATATGTATTCATACTGCCCTAATACTCTACATGCTAGTCCATGGCAAGGTAACGTGAGGATATACTTTGTTTGATGTAAACGCTGACAAGTATAAGAGTGGACGCTGACAAGATTTAAAGTTGGCGCTGACGTGTGTAATTCAAGCGCTGACAGGAAGGGTTTCGACGCTGACAAGGAATAAGTCAACACTGATAGGTTGACAGTGTCGTCCGATATATGAGCTTCAACGCTGATACGTATTGTCAGATATTGGACAATACATCTGACCAAGATATTGGACAGAAGAGATATTGGACAACACAAAGTTTGCTGCTGTTTGAGAAAACTGGTACGTTTTAAGCACACAAAAAGGAGGAAAATACACACAAAGGTACATGGAATCTCCGTTTTAATATAGAATATCATAATGATATTTATGGCTCGGATATTTTTACATGGAGTAAATGGTTTTTAAGTAAGTTAGCAATAATTCATGAAGACTTTGATTGATATTAGATTATGTAATCGGGATAGCCTTGTGAAAGAGTTATTCGACATCTAACTTTTACATATGAAGATATTGGTTCATTAAGACTTGTCATGAAGAAGTTTTAGCTTAAGGGGAAGAATTCTTATGGTAAGAGTGATGATTGAAGAAGATTTTTGCGAGTTTATGTTTCATCATATCTTTAAATCATGACTGGATAACATTGGTTTAAAGGTAACTTGTTTGTGCTTACATGGTTACTGATGAAGTGATACAAGATCTAGGGATATGTGATTTTTCTTATGGTTCTCTATGCACATATTTTCTATCACTTGAAGGAGTTACATTATCGTGCTCAGTGTCTCACAAAGGATGAGGATTTTTGTATCTGCAACATACTTCATCACATTCTACAAGATATGGAACATAGGTTTGTGGCATTCTACTTCTGCATCAAGAATACTTTATTTATTTTTCTTCAGGATCATTACACAGAGCCTACTTTTGGAGAATCTACAAGATTGCATACTTTCACATATTCCCTATTGATGTGTCAAAAAGGGGAAGAATATGTGCTATACTTAAGGGGAAGCTTCTTGGAGATCATGTACTACATACAAAGGATTCACGCTTAAGAGGAGTGTTTTGACATCATCAACTAGGGGAAGATTGTTGGGTCGAATTATTGATCCCAAACTTAGATCGATTAAGCTTTGTGTATACGAGATTAGATCAAGTACTACACGTAGAGAAACCTTTGCTTATGGATAAAGTAACAAAGTGTTATGCGGAATTAACACTTGATCTAAAACACAAAGATGTTAAACAAACTTTCACTTGTATTAGAATGATTCTTGTTGATTACAATGAAAGAGGTTTAACTTGCGAATACTTATGAAAACTGATATATGACTTTAACCTAAAAGACCTTCTTTTATAGAACAAGAAGTCTTGTACAATAAGCTACGAATCAACTATTCTAGGTAAAGATAATAATAGAAAATACAATGTTGTGCTTATCTTTACCATACATAAATAAAGAAACAAATAAACAAAAGATACGTATGAAGATATTCCATCAGTGTCAATCTTCAAGGCTGTCAGCGTTGACTTCTTCAATGTCAACGCTTGGCTGTCAGCGTCCAATGTCATCCTATCAGCGTTGACATTCTTCTTATCAGCGTCTAGTGAACTGACCCATATTTTATTCCCAACAATCCTCCCCTAAACTTGATATCCATTCCAATGATCAAGTTTCTGAATAAAAACTTTAAGGCTTAGGAGGAATCTTGCAAAAACTTCTTATGTTGGTGATAAACATATCTGATCAAGTCTTTGGCCACATCACTAGTATAATCAATCTCCAAGGGTGTCTCTAGCATCTTCTCCAACACTTCTTTGGACAAGAAATAGTCAGCATCCACAAGTAAATACTCTGAAAACTTTGTAGAGCTCATATGAAATACACCACAAGTAGAATAAAGCCTCCAATGAAGATTACTGAGATCATCTTCAAGATCCTTCCATATGGCAGGATCTGCTTCTTTTGGACCACACAAAGTCATAAATGTGTTCCAAAGTCTTATTCCATTTGCTGAAGTAGGTGCTTCAGCAGTATACTTGGCCTCTATTAATCTCCATAGATGCACCAAGTCTTCCCTGTCTATGCTTGCAAAAATAGAAATAACTGAAGTGAAAGTATGTACCTCCTTTCCAAACCTGCCAATCTTCCAAAATCCACACTCATCTTCATCAAAACTGATGATTGGATTTCTGTCATCTAGAGGTACTACATTTACCAAATCTGAAGCTTCCAATGGAGAAAGCTTGAGATGCTTCCTTATAACACCTTCAGTTGGAAAATACACATCCATGTCTTTAGGAAATTGGAAAGGATCTCCTTTCTTCACTGGTCTTTGAGCAATCCTCATTTCCTTTTGAATCTGCATTTCCTCAGCAAGCTCTTGTTTCCTTTCTTCTGAAAGAAACTTGTAGACATTCTGTTCTTGCACCTTCCTCCAAATAGGATGTGCCCTATACTCTAACTCCTCAAAAGATAAAGCCAGCAACTTCTTTGATGTCCAGTTAGGCTGATGGCATCTAAGCAACTTATAGTACAACTGCCTTCTATCTCTCTTGAGCCAGGTTTTGACCTCTTGTGCATTAAACCTCATAATCACCTTTATGTCATCTTGTACCCTGAGAAGTACTTCCAACCCCCAAATTTGATCTGATAAACTCATACCTGGGTTGTCCATAACCTTGTCTTCCCAAGCATGGTACATTCTGGTGATTTCTGGTAGGTCCCAATCAATCTGATTCTTCAACTCACTCAACCTTTCCTTTGCTAGCTCATCCCCATATTCAAGCCTTTCTGGATCTTCAATAATTTGAATACTTGAATCTGAGCTATCACCTTCTTTATCATCACCACTTTCTTCCTCACTCTCAGAAACAACAAATGGTGATCTTCTACTCCTCTTCAAATCTCTTTCCAAAAGTTGTGCAGCCAACTGTTCATCAAATGCAATTTGTGCTGCATCTTTCTTTGGAACATCTTCTTCAATCAAAATACCTTTACCTTTGTCTTTTGGGTCAATAATAGGTAAAGTAGAAGAAGAAACCTGTGTGGACACATCTTTGATGATTGTTGATGGCTGGAATACATCAACACCACCTGCAACTTTATCAGCGTTCAAGTTACTCCTATCAGCGCCACGATTACCTTTGTCAGCGCTGGATGTGTCAGCGTTCAAACCTGTATCAGCGCCCAATGTTTCTTTGAAAGTTCCTTCCAAGTTTAATGGTGTCACCTTGGATGTATCAATAACTGGGTGCTTCTTCAAGTTGGTGAGAGCTTCAGCAACCTGTAAAGACTCACTAAATTGTGAACTCTTTTCTGAACTCTTCTCACTAGCTGTATGAATCAGCTCATCCTCCTCATCCTCTTCATCCTCCCCTTTGGAAGATTCCTCCATTAGACTCCTGCTACTTGGATTCTCCAAAACAGTCACACGCTCCCTCAAAACTTGGAGTTCACGTCCCTGTTTGTTGACAATTTGTACAAGGCTGACATTTTGCTTTTGCAAGCTAATGACAGCAGCCGTCAATTCAATTATTGTCATAGGTTCCAATCTGCCCTCAGCTAGAATGGGAATTTGACCTCCCAAAATAGAATCATCGGGCATGGATGAGGTCTTAATGATGTTGGGACTGTCTTGACCAGCATCTAAGCCTGTGTCAATAGCCCCAGCCTCACCCATGTCACCAGCCACACTTGTGGAGGTGGTTCTCTCTGCTACAAGGCTAGGATCACTAGAGGAGAACACTCCAGTAACCCTTTGGCGTTTATTCAACCTAGATTGTAATGGGGTGGAAGATGATGTAGATTGTGTGGGTGTTGGTTGATTAAGGGGTGTTTGGGATTGTTCAGGGATTGTATTAGTGTTGGGATTGGCTGTGTCAGCGCCCACATTGTGAGTGTCAGCGCTGGGTTGGTCAATGTCCATGTTTTCTGGTGAAGGTAATGGTTCATGAATAGGCTCAGGTTGGGGTTCAGGGTCTGGTTGTGGTTGTGGCTGAGCAGCCTGAATTACTTCAAGCATGGGTTGGGTAAGAGGTATGGATTCGTTTGTGGAGCTCATATTAGCAAAAATGGTTTTCTGTTGTTTAGGGATCTCATAAAAAGTGTCATGATCCCTAGAACAATACTCTTGTAAATCAAAGACCATTTGCAAAAATCTAGGGTAAGCCAAAGTCATTTTACTTCCCTTATTTTTACACATCCCTTCAAAAATCATTTTTGAAAAATTATACTTAAGCCCACGTGTTATACAAACCAAAGCACTTGCAATTGACCTGTTTATTTCATTAAAAGAAGTACATTTTGGACTTAAGCATTGTAAAAGGACATGTATCAAATATTTCCAGTCAGAGGGAAATTCCTGCTTATGATATTTATTTAAAGTGACATCAGCAGGAATAGGATAACCCAATTCCCTAAGACCTTGTTCTATTGTTGCAATGGCAAGGGTAGTCACACCATCAGCGTCATCAAGACGCAAAGCTTGGCGAACCAAAGCTTCAGTGACCACCCATGTTCTTCCATGAACAGTAGATGTTAATGTGGTCACTCCATTAGCTGTTGTGGAACTAACAGTGTTCCAAAACTGTCTAATGTGTGCGACAGGGACTAATGGTGTATGAGAAAGTGCATACCTCAATGAAGATGCATTTAAAAATGCCACCATCTGTGAATACTGAGGAAACAAATCATCATCAGCAGTCAAGTAAGCTACCATATTGTGTTGGCTCTTGAACTCCAATGTTAAATTCTTTGAGTTGAATTTGGGTGCCATGTTATACTTAAGGGGAAGCTTCTTGGAGATCATGTACTACATACAAAGGATTCACGCTTAAGAGGAGTGTTTTGACATCATCAACTAGGGGAAGATTGTTGGGTCGAATTATTGAGTTGATAAGTCAAAACACAACAAAATAAGAAGACAAGGACTACTTTTGCCAAAGTTAAATACAACAAGCCGTTGGAGTCTTTTTATTACTTTAGCTTTCTTTGTAAGCTATGTTTTCTAGTATATAAAGAAAACATACGTAGGTTTTTTCATATATTATTCATTCACAATGTAAACCTAAAGTGTGTGTCGCACTAGACGTGGGATTCAATGTATACATGTCTAGTGGATGTTTGTTATTAATATAATGAACATCCCTATTGTTTTAATTCGTGTTCTTTGTGCCTAAACACCTTGTTCATGATCATTGTTCTTTTCCGCTATGTTATCATATGAACGATGATCAACCTAGATATAATGGTTCATAACCATTGAGCCCAACGATCAATAGGACTCATCAATAAAGCCCATGCTTTCTAACACCTTTTCCAATGACTTTTCCATCTTTTACGATTTCACTGCCATGTTCCGAAAAGATGACCTTACACTTATTATCACAAATTTGACCTATACTTAAAAGGTTAAATCCTAAGTTATCTACGTGCTCAACATTTTCAATGGTCATGGAGTCAAGAGAAACCGTACCTTTGCCAATGATATTACCACGTAGACTACTAGCGAATGTGACGTTACCTCCATCATATGCTTTGTAATGCGAGAACAAACTTCGATTACCCGTCATGTGTTTAGAACATCCACTATCCTTAATCCACTCATCGGGCTCCAAATCAATTCCCAAGCATATCTAGGTAACAACACACAAGATCAAACATTTGGTCCCCAATATCTCATGGGTCCAAAATTGTTAGTTCCAAACATCCATTGCATTTGGTTGGGATGCATGAATGAAGAAGGGGTTCCCCATAGAGAACAAAATGGAGGAGGGTAGTAATTCATGTAACCATTTTGTTGTTCATTATTTCTCCTAGGTGTATTTGATCTAGGTTTAGAGTTATTATTATTCCTTCTAGGTGTCGGAGTTTTACTTCTAGGTCGTGAATTGTTTTGATTATCTCTTCTAGGCGTTGTCATTCTACTTCTAGGCTTAGACTCATTCCGTACTCTAGGTGGAGTAGAGGATAGTCTAGATAAACTTCTATTTCACATGAGAGGTTTACTTAATGGCTTGTAGAACTTACCAATAGCATTGTCGTCAAGTATGGGTAATTTTACCTTATTAACAGTAAGATGCTTTAGTTTTTCATCTAACTTAGATTTTTCAGAAAGTTCAGGATTTTCACCAAAATCATCCTCTGCCCGCGGTACCTTATCTATGGCGGCGGTTCCATAGTGATAAGGAACCGCGCCATACAATTTGGAACCGCGCACAGTGGGCATTTTTTGTGAAAACCTGACTTGTTTTGGTTCACTAGTTGAGGCTTCATTTGAGTTAAAACCTAGACCAAGTCTTTCCTTAGAATGAACTTGTTTGTTTAACATATCATCAAGAGCACTAGTACCTTTCATGAACTTTTCCAATTTAATGGAGGTGCTCTTGAGATCTTCATTCTCTAATCTAAGTTTCTCACAACTTAAGCAACTTAAATCAACCTCTTTATTTTTCTCAAGTTTAGCCAATTTCTCCCTAAGTTCATTGATCTCATTTTCAAGCTTAGTTTTGGTTGATTTTAAGGTTTTATTCTTTTCTATGAATTTAAGACTAAGTTTGTGTAAGCTATCATATTTGCCTTCAAATTCAATATCATCTAAAGTGGAACTATCATTGCTATAATATTCGGTTTCGGAATGTACCTCTTTAGTAGTGTGAGCCATAAGACATTTCTCCTCTTTGGGGTTGTCATCATCATCTTCACCGCTATCGCTCCAAGCGCCACTAACGAATGCCGTGTGGTTCTTATCACGGGCGGGCTTTGGACAATCACCAATGAAGTGATTTGGATCACCACATCTAAAGCAATTCCTATCACCTTTTTCGTTCTTGACAAACCGATTCTTTGACAATGGTTTCTTGTCATAGTTGGGTTGCCTAACGTGTTGACCTCATCTCTTGAAGAACTTCTTGAAATCTCTCACCGCCAATGCATACTCCTCGTCGTCGCTTTCTGAGGAACTATCATGGCCACTTTGTGCCTTCTTGGCTTTAAGTGCAAGAGATTTCCTTTCACTCTTGGTTTTCACTAATTCCGAGTCCTTCAAAATTATCATCTCATGAACCTTCAAGTTTCCTATGAGTTCATCGAGTGATAAAGTTGAGAGATCTTTCGACTCTTCAATCGCCGTAACTTTTGCTCTCCACTTTGGATGTAAGGCCCTTAGAAACTTCCTAACATTGTTCTTTCTAGAAAAACCTTCATCAAGTGCGTTTAGACTAGTAATAATGGTGTTAAACCTAGCAAATGCACTATCAATAGTTTCATCTTCTAAGATGACAAATTGTTCATATTGTTGGACAAGATTATCGATTTTGCTTTCTTTGACTTGGCTATTACCTTGGTGGGTTACTAAAAGAGTGTTCCAAATGTCTTTAGCGGTTTCACACATAAAAATTCTTTCATACTCTTTCTTAGGCAAAGCATTATAAATCACAATTTTAGCCTCATTATTTTTTGAAAGTTTCTTTTTAGTATCGTCATTAGCTTTGTCAAAAGTGACCAATTCTTTTGTTTTAGAAACTTCATTAAATTGAAAGGGTAAAAAATCACCATTGGTAATAACATGCCAAAGATCTAAATCTTTTGATTTCACATAAGTTTCAAATCTATTTTTCCAATAAATAAAACTATCGGTTTCAAAAAGTGGTGGTCTTTGCATAGATTGCCCTTCTAGGTATTTGTTGGAATCCATAGATCGATTCAAGTTTTAAAATACAATATACTTTAAAAATTCTTGAGTAACCCGCTCTGATACCAATTGTAGAAACTAGAAGGGGGGGGGGTTGAATAGTTTCTTATATTTACTTGTTATAATGTGGTTTCCAAAAATCCTTTTTCAAAAACTTAGGCTTGAGGAAATATGTGAAATATTCTTATGCATAATATGAACAATGATAGTGTAACTAAACTAATACTAACAAAAATATATCCACAAAGAATAAAGAATTATAGTGTAACTAATCTAATACTAACACATGTATATGCATAAAGAATAAAGAATGTAAAGAGTTAAGGGTAAAGAAAGATCAAACCGAACACCAAGGATTTATAGTGGTTCGGCAACGAAGCTCACTCCTCGTTCCTACTCCACTCCTCGAGTACTCCTTACTCGAGAGTTCACTACACAACAAGCTCCTTATGGTGGAGAAAACCGTACACGTCGCTTAACCAATTTCCGACTCTAAGCTAAAAGTCGAGCCCTAATCGTAGCTAGGACCAATCTACACAACTATACTTAGTACATACACAACTTCCAAATAGACACAACTACTTGGATCTTCACAACTATGACAAAACTACAAGTGTATAAAATTAGATCTTCAATGGATCTTTGGTGGTGGACTCAACACTTCACAAGGATAGTGTTCTTCTCTTTGCACTTGGAGAGGAAGGGATGGAAGATCAAGATTCACTTCTTAAACAAGTAATAATCAAACAAATGATCAAAGATTTGGGTGATTAAAGAAGGGGTTTGAATCTGGAAGTAAATGTGCAAAAGAGGTGAGGTGAAAAGCTGAGAATGGTCCACTATTTATAGGACAAAGGAGCCAACGGCTAGTTCTGCTCGTGGTACCTTATCTTAGCCCGCGGTACCTTATCGATAAGGTACCCCCTAGGCACTAAGGTACCGCCGGACTAGACTCCGCTCCTTTTTGTCCTTTAGTGGTGGAGGTCTTATCTAGATATAAAAAATATCCTGAAAGGATATTCTTAACCAAATAAGAATATGCCATTTTCAAATTTCAAATAATTAATTTAATAAAACATTTTCTTAAAAAGAAAGTTTAATAAAAACTTGTCACACTTAATAAAAAGTGAGTTTTAAGAAAAGATTAAATCACTTGATCACTTGATTAAGGTTAGTACTTGTTTATCCATACCTTAAGTGAAAATGGGTAAAATGAAAAATACTTGAACTCAAGAATTCGTTTTTCGTTATTTTCGTAAATGCTTGTTTTTACATATTTTCGTAATCAAAACTAAGCGAGACCGAAAAATGCAAGTAACATTTTTAGTCATTATTGCATTAACACTTTTCTCTAAATTCCAAATTTTCTCCTTAAGGCATTACATGCTTTTGGTTTTACAAAATCATTTTAAACCCATTACCACTTTGGCATATCCCTCTTCTTTTTAAATCACCTCTTCATCATTCTTCATCTTCATCCTTCAGTCTTCTAACCCTTTACATTACGACCATGGTATCTATAAGATCTTCTTGCTCTAAAAACTCCAAAACATACATAAACCGCAAAATCAAAATACCTAAAAGGGGCTCATGCTTAATACTCTCAAACCTAATGATGAAATTAATCATTCTCATACAAACATATAAAGTGAAAAGAGTTTTTTTCTCCCGTTAGGGGGCGATTTCCGGCCACCCTCTCTACTTTTTTCCGGCTAAATAAATCCGATTAATCGCCTCTCTATCTCTCTTCACGTTTAGTTCTCTTGTTCTTGATTTAGGGTTTCTAATGGTTTTCTTTTTTAAGGATTCTTTTTTGATAAACTAGATCAGATCCAGAAACTACGTTTCTAGTGAGATATGCAATCGATTATAGGGTTTTATTTTCTTAGATTGGATGTGTCTTGGTTCGTGAAGCATTATCATATGGGAATCGACCTCAAATCATAAACCCTAATCCTATTTTTAGGGTTTCATTGTTATGACCATTCATTAGGGCTACGATTAGTTTGGTTGTCTTGATCCAGCTTTGTTTTGGTTATCAATTAAGGATAGTGATATCGACTGTGTCGAGGGCTATTTTTGTTCTACATATTGGATCCACATCTACTGGCAGCGTGCCGGTGAACCTTTTCATTAGGGTTCGTATTGATGGTTTATGTTTAGGGTTGTGGTTGCCATGCCTGGAGATCATGTGTTGTTGGTTATCATGATTACCATGGTATTGTATTGCATATATTTAGGATATTATGATCCTATCCGCTTAGGGTAGTTGCGAGGCTACACTCTTCTTTTGATCGCTGGGCTAAACTCGTTGGGTTAGCGTCATGATAATCAGAATCTTTGTTACAAGGTTCCTATGATCTATAGGGTCAGGTTCGTCTATTGGGCGTGTGGGTACGCTGCATGTCAGTGTGTATGCAAGTCGATATGGGATGGGAGAGGTGGATATTCCATACCCTTTGCTCGTTCTAGGGTTTTGGTTGGTTACTACCATGTGGAGGTCACATGTTGGCCAATATGGTTATGTCTTGTGCTAAAATCACATCGTACGTTATGCATGGAAGGTTAATATTTTTTATTAAGTATTTATAATGTGATTGTTTGCATTTAGTTTTCACGTGGGTCAACTTTATATGTTGGGCATGTGTAAAGCCTAATCTTTTATGTGTTTTGGGTTTGGCTTCATCACATAATTCGAGCTTGGTTGTAGTGGTTTAGTGCGTCCATTCAGTAAACGCTTATGTTCAGACGGAAAGATTGCTTTTGGATTCTATAAGTTGGAAATTCGACCTTGTAATGTTTAATATATATTGGTTTTCAATTTATTTGGCAGTCATAAGAGTGGCATGTCACTCTTATGTAGGGTTTATGGTTTGTGCACATTGTGTATGTGCTGGTTATAGCCCATGTAACGAGCCGAGATGTTAGGATTTCACCTACATCCGATTGTACTTCAACGTTTTTTGGTGTAATATATTTTACCGGGGATAGTCCCCTTTACCAAAAAGAATTACTCATTCTCCAATTTTTATCTCTTCCTCTTCATCACCACCTAATGCTCCTTACAAAACACCCTCTACCAATGGTACCAACCATTTTTATGGATGAAGATCCTCAACGCATTCAAAGCATTCCCTGTGAAGAATACTTTGATACTCCTTTTCCCACCTCACCTCTTGATAACATGACGAACTCTCCCATCATGCCACAACCTCCTCCTCTAAACAATCCACTTTTGGAAATACCTATTTACTACCCCATGGGTGACCCTTAAGTCTCTTCTTTTCTTAAGTCACATGACACAAATTGTCCATGTTGTCTTTACAACAATCACCTCATCCACTCCCTTAGGATGGAAATGCATAATTTGCATTCTAGAATGGGCATATCATTGTGACATTTCTTGATCTCCTTCCCTATGGATTGAGATTATGATCTCTTTTGATTTCTGAAAGGTTTTAGTCTTTGGGCTTAAAGATCATCTACTACTTGATATGATAGCTAGCTTTTGTTGTTAGTTATTTTATTCATCTTGTTTTGTTGTATTTTATTTCTAAATGTGTTTTAATGCATGTGGTTACATATATTTATTTTTATGAAATTTGAATCCTTTCTTCTTTATTGATTCTCTTCAAACACATCTTGATTACTTTCAGTTATATGTTAAAATTGAATCTGATCTATTGTCACCTCAAAATTGATTAAAATTAAATCAAAATGTTATATTAATATTTTGTCAGCCTTAAAATCAAGTCAATTGCACTTGTTTTGAGTGTGTAGCTTTTTATGCTACCCTAGCATAACATTATGGCTAATAGAGGTAGAAATTCAAGATTTTCTAAAATGTGAAAAATTTCTTGTCTTTTTTGAAGTTTTGGGAAAATCGCATTTTCGTGCTTACTGTCCATGGATCGTTAAATGGTCCAACGGTTCTTCGTTGATAAAGAACCGTGGGTACCTTTATCGAACCTTGACTAGTAACTCTCTTTTTCAATTTTTCTTAATCTTTGACCATTCTCCTAAAGATTCCTTTTTTCCCTAAAAACCCCAACACTTCTTGAAACCCTAATTTCAACCCCTCTTTCTTGCTTAATCCATCTTAAGCACTTCTTTTATAAACCCCTCTCTTTTTGGGTTATTTATGTCTCATCCCATCATGTCTTCCTCACCTAAATTGAATCTAGACAATCCTTTGTCTCAATCTCTTCATTCCAAACCTCAAGCTTCTTCTTCCAAACCGATCTGAGTTAAGAAGAACAAAGAACCCATTTATTATTCTTCCTCTCCTCCTAAGCTCTTCAATATGCCTAAAAACTTATCTTCAATTGATTATTAGAATGATTCGTACACCATTAGTCCGATCACCAAAGAAAAGGAATCACTTCCACCATCACCTAAACACTTCAATACCCCTTAACTCAATGATCTCAACTCTTACCCTAACCTCACAAAATTTTGTGATGGTACTCTTTTCTCCTCTTCTTCAAAATCACCTTCTACTCCAAATGATGCGCCACCTCTTTAAATTCCAAATGATGCACCACCTCAATCTTATGACTATGTCATGCATCATGGAACCTATTGTGCATGTTGTAGGTTTCAACATATTGAACTTGCTCATATCTTTAACAAGTTAAACTTTCTTGAATTCCTTATTTTAAGTTTCTAGCTATCTACTTTTGGCAAATACAATAGGTAATTATGTGCTACCTTATGTTTGTTCTTTAATGTATATTGTACTTTAGGGCTTGGATTGATCAATGGTTTCTGACTACATAGAAGGGATGTTTTCAATAAAGCATTTTGCTTAAAACTATTTTCTTCAAATGATATTCTTAAAAATGATTTTATATTAGTTTGTCTTGATTATGTTCTTTAACTAGTGTTAGTACATTTTAGATTTTCTTTTGAAATGTATCTACTAGTTTGCATCTTATTTTGGCATAGGTACCCATGAAGATTAATCATTTATTTGATTATTGGTTGTTGCTCATGAGTCACTTACACTTGTCAAAGTTAATCTCCTTAGATCGTCAATCTCATGGATTGGTGATTACTCGCTCATATGATGGGTCATTGGTTCATAGAAGACTATGCATGCACTTTGCGGCAAGTTACGATTTCTTCCGTCCAAATGCCCTATGATCAATCTTTTGATCCTTGCTTCAATATATGCTTATTTTAGTTGTGACATCCTTGCCTCTATTCTTGATATGTCTTGCTTGCTTTCTCTTACGCTCTCAAAATTTCTTTGTATCTGATACTTGACTCACTTAGGTGGTGTAATGTGAGTTATTTGAAAGTATAGAGTATAGAGATATGACCGATTACACGGCAAGTAGGCCTGACATCGTGTGTAGTGTGTGTAAGCAAGCTCGTTTCTAGGATGATTATTAAATCCTTCGAAACACTTAAATACATCATACGATGTAGATAAGACACAACATATTTGGAATTGAAATATTCTAAGGATATTGACATTGTCACTAATAACAATGTTCTAGATCCGATCATGAGAGTGTAAAAATAGATTTATATCTTTGCTCACTTTTTGCACAAGTTTAAGACATTTATTTAAATGGTCTTTACTCTAAGAAACAAAAAGAGCTTGGTATTAGCCATTACCAAAGCCATTTCTTCATTCTCCAGAAAGGCATGAAATATATCACTATATATGACACAAACTCGACGCCTCGACAACTTCGTGTTCTTCATACATCTCTTGGGCATCGACTGTGTTACTTGAGTAACTCCTCTTTGATCCTTTCTCATCTCATCTCTATCACGAGCTTCTTTTCTTCTCGTCTCAGTCCTGACTCCACTCGTGATTTCTCGTTAGAGCATTCTAACCTCTCTCTCGGTCGTTCAAATGAATTTGAAACCTTCTAAAATATGTTTTTACTATTTTAGGAAAAACCTCTTTGAAAAATTTCATTCATTCTCTTGGTTAAAATGTGTCTCTGTTAATGGTTCTTTATTTGTTATGGCGCAAGCCACGGTTCTTTATATAAACCGAACTATGGGAGCTATAGACAAAAGGGATTCGAATTTTATAATTTTTTATTCATTTTATCAAACTCCCTCTCCTTCTTCTCCACTAAACGACGAAAACCTTCAAACCACCATTAAAATTTCTTCAAACACCTAAAATTAATTGATTCTAGTTCAAGGGTTTCATCCACATTTTATCAATCATCAACTAATTGTAATAATGCCTTCGGAAATTCTAGTTGATCACCAAAGAACCAGAGATTACATGCCATTTATTTCCAATAATTGTCCTTCCACGACCCTTAGCAATGCCTATTGCTTGCCTGAAAAACGTTGTTTTCATGAGGGTCTTCTGGTATCCAGGTATTGATGGATACGACTACACTCGAGTCATGTTTGAGTTCATTGGTTTCACTTTTTTGTTTGAAATCAATGAGCAAATTTAACCCCAATTTCTTCTCGAGATCTTTAGTCAATATGTCATCTATATCAATGATGGTATGGTCGTTAGGTTTTCCATTAGGGGTCAACCCATCACTTACTCCCTTGTCGAATTTGGTCAAATTCTCAAGGTACCCTATGAAGGGAAATGTCAGTTCACCGACTCTTGGAGTCTTGACTTTTTGGAGTCCACCTTTGTCGAAGGCCCTTATGTCACCGATTTTCATCAACCAAATCATCCGAAAACCTCGTGAGCGTCTGATCCGTCGTAAGTTTCAAGGAGTTGTCCACACTCTTACTCCTTGGGAATTATTGACTAGCAGATACATGATTTCATGTAGCCATGGCCAAAATCATTATGGAGAACACATTTTGTCTTAGTAGTAACCGCGACCATATACCCGCATGTCTAGAACATATGTTGTATTATGTTGTTACTTCCACTGAGTACAGTCTCGCGTAATTCATCGCTAGAAGGATCAACTTTGTCCTTTCAAAACCCAACACCAATCCTCCTTATGTCATGCTCCTCTCTCTCCTTTTTTAAAGAGTTAAACACGACTTTCCACACCTTCAACTATCCTCCTATGAATATGTTGATCGTGTGATGATTCATATTTAAAAGGATCGTCCACGTAAGCTTAGGAGTGATATTGGTAGGAAGAGAAGTGTTCATCGGGAAGCACCCTACGATGTTGGGCAAGAATAATCTTCATCTCGTCAAGATGATCAAAAGCTAGTGTCAGCGTAGGTTCCCCGAGTGACTCCACACCATCAATATACACTTATGTTGATGGTTTACCCCAAACCAATCGTCCCATGTCTTCCACCTCTATGAATATCCCTCAAGACATAAACCTTGAGACCCTTTATCGCTAAAACTTTCAAATTCGTGAGGACGTCCATTAGTACCGGGAGGAGACAAGAGGAGGTTTAGGTCACTTGGGAAGATGATCAAGAGCTTGGGCAAAGGAAAAAAAAGACATAATTCTTCTTAGTTGACATCTTGGGTTTTGTCTAGATTTGGTTATTTATTTTTAGTATTAGCTTAACTATGTTTTTCTCGATATGTTCATTGATTGTATTACTTATTCGAATTCCGTTATTCTATGATATACCTATGATTTCGGATTTCCGCATTTCATGTTTATGTGAATTATATGTGTTGCCTAGATTTATAGATTGTGGTGGATGATAATTAGGCTTAATTCCAGTCATAGAAAATCTTGGAAAAAGTTTGGAGGTGTGAAAATTTCTAGAAGTGCATTTTTATAATGCTATATGTCCAAGGTTCTTTATTGTTCCATGGATCATTATATATAACGAACCGTGGACATAAATAATGAACCATGGTTTCCTTTTTCAAACGAATCGTTCCTCTATTGTTCCCTCTTTTTTTTGTAAACATGGTCAAAACCTTTTCTCTAAATTCCAAATTTTCTTCTTAAGGCATTACATGCTTTTGGTTTTACAAAATCATTTTAAACCCATTACCACTTTGGCATATCCCTCTTCTTTTTAAATCACCTCTTCATCATTCTTCATCTTCATCCTTCACTCTTCTAACCCTTTACATTACGACCATGGTATCTATAAGATCTTCTTCCTCTAAAAACTCCAAAACATACATAAACCACAAAATCAAAATACCCAAAAGGGGCTCATGCTCTAATACTCTCAAACCTAATGATGAAATCAATCATTCTCATACAAATATATAAAGTGAAAAGAGTTTTTTCTCTCCCGTTAGAGGGCGATTTCCGGCCACCCTCTCTACTTTTTTCCGGCTAAATAAATCCGATTAATCGCCTCTCTATCTCTCTTCACGTTTAGTTCTCTTGTTCTTGATTTACGGTTTCTAATGGTTTTCTTTTTTAAGGATTCTTTTTTTATAAACTAGATCAGATCCAGAAACTACGTTTCTAGTGAGATATGCAATCGATTATAGGGTTTTATTTTTTTAGATTGGGTGTTTCTTGGTTCGTGATGCATTATCATATGGGAATCGGCCTCAATTCGTAAACCCTAATCCTATTTTTAGGGTTTCATTGTTATGACCATTCATTAGGGCTACGATTGGTTTGGTTGTCTTGATCCAGCTTTGTGTTGGTTATCTATTAAGGATAGAGATATCGACTGTGTGGAGGCCTATTTTTGTTCTACATATTGGATCCACATCTACTGGCAGCGCACCGGTGAACCTTTTCATTAGGGTTCGTATTGATGGTTTATGTTTAGGGTTGTGGTTGCCATGCCTGGAGATCATGTGTTGTTGGTTATCATGATTACCATGGTATTGTATTGCATATATTTATGGTATTATGATCCTACCAGCTTAGGGTAGTTGAGAGGCTACACTCGTCTTTTGATCGCTGGGCTAAACTCGTTGGGTTAGCGTCATGATAATCAGAATCTTTGTTACAAGGTTCCTATGATTTATAGGTTCAGGTTCGTCTATTGGGCGTGTGGGTACGCTGCATGTCAGCGTGTATGCAAGTCGAGATGGGATGGGAGAGGTGGAGGTTCCATACCCTTTGCTCGTTCTAGGGTTTTGGTTGGTTACTACCATGTGTAGGTCACATGTTGGCCAATATGGTTATGTCTTGTGCTAAAATCATGTCGTACGTTATGCATGGAAGGTTAATCTTTTTTATTAAGTATTTATAATGTGATTGTTTGCATTTAGTTTTCACGTGGGTCAACTTTATATGTTGGGCATGTGTGAAGCCTAATCTTTTATGTGTTTTGGGTTTGGCTTCATCACATAATTCGAGCTTGGTTATAGTGGTTTAGTACGTCCATTTAGTAAACGCTTATGTTCAGACGGAAAGATTGCTTTTGGATTCTATAAGTTGGAAATTCGACCTTGTAATGTTTAATATATATTGGTTTTTAATTTATTTGGTAGTCATAAGAGTGGCATGTCACTCTTATGTAGGGTTTATGGTTTGTGCACATTGTGTATGTGCTGGTTATAGCCCATGTAACGGGCCGAGATGTTAGGATTTCACCTACATCCGATTGTACATCAACGTTTTTTGGTGTAATATATTTTACCGGGGATAGTCCCCTTTACCCAAAAAAATTACTCATTCTCTAATTTTTATCTCTTCCTCTCCATCACCACCTAATGCTTCTTCCAAAACACCCTCTACCAATGGTACCAACCATTTTTATGGATGAAGATCCTCAACCCATTCAAAGCATTCCCTGTGAAGAAGACTTTGATACTCCTTTTCCCACCTCACCTCTTGACAACATGATGAACTCTCCCATCATGCCACAACCTCCTCCTATAAACAATCCACTTTTGGAAATACCTATTTACTACCCCATGGGTGACCCTTACGTCTCTTCTTTTCTTGAGTCACATGGCACAAATTGTCCATGTTGTCTTTACAATAATCATCTCATCCACTCCCTTAGGATGGAAATGCATAATTTGCATTCTAGAATGGGCATATCATTGTGACATTTCTTGATCCTCCTCATCCTCCTTCCTTATGGATTGAGATTATGATCTTTTTTGATTTATGAAAATTTTAGTCTCTGGGCTTAAAGATCATCTACTACTTGATATGATAGCTAGATTTTGTTGTTAGTTATTTTATTCATCTTGTTTTGTTGTATTTTATTTCTAAATGTGTTTTAATGCATGTGGTTACATATATTTCTTTTTATAAAATTTGAATCCTTTCTTCTTTATTGATTATCTTCAAACACATCTTGATTACTTTTATTATATGTTAAAATTGAATCTGATCTATTGTCACCTCAAAATTGATTAAAATTAAATCAAAATGTTATATTAATATTTCGTCACCCTTAAAATCAAGTCAATTGCACTTGTTTTGAGTGTGTAGATTTTATGCTACCCTAGCATAACATTATGGCTAATAGAGGTAAAAATCCAAGATTTTCTAAAATGTGAAAAATTTCTTGTCTTTTTTGAAGTTTTGGGGAAATCTCATTTTCGTGCTTACTGTCCATGGATCGGTAAATGGTCCAACGGTTCTTCATTGATAAAGAACCGTGGGTACCTTTATCGAACCTTGACTAGTAACTCTCTTTTTCAATTTTTCTTAATCTTTGACCATTCTCCTAAAGATTCCTTTTTCCCTAAAAACCCCAACACTTCTTGAAACCCTAATTTCAACCCCTCTTTCTTGCTTAATCCATCTTAAGCACTTCTTTTATAAACCCCTCTCTTCTTGGGTTATTTATGTCTCATCCCATCATGTCTTCCTCGCCTAAAGAGAATCTAGACAATCCTTTGTCTCAATCTCTTCATTCCAAACCTCAAGCTTCTTCTTCCAAACCGATCTGAGTTAAGAAGAACAAAGAGCCCATTTATTATTCTTCCTCTCTTCCTAAGCTCTTCAATATGCCTGAAAACTTATCTTCAATTGATTATTAGAATGAGTCGTACACCATCAGTCCGATCACTGAAGAAAAGGAATCACTTCCACCATCACCTAAACTCTTCAATACCCCTTAACTCAATGATCTCAACTCTTACCCTAACCTCACAAAATTTTGTGATGGTACTCTTTTCTCCTCTTCTTCAAAATCACCTTCTACTCCAAATGCTGCGCCGCCTCTTTCAATTCCAAATGATGCACCACCTCAATCTTATGACTATGTCATGCATCATGGAACCTATTGTGCATGTTGAAGGTTTCAACATATTGAACTTGCTCATATCTTTAACAAGTTAAACTTTCTTGAATTTCTTCTCACTCGATCTCCTCTTAGAGTCTTTGTTCCCATGAGCAAATCTTCGGAAGAAATTCCCTCATCCTCTTCTATCGATTAATTCACATCGTGTGTTTTAATCGCTTGAGTCACAAATAATTTATCACTACTAAGCAAATCTTGAGGATCTAACTCTATAAGAAATTTTATTATGGTTAGGTTTTGATTAAGTGTTGATATATTTATGTCACTTATGTATGAATATTCTTTTGCATGTTTTTCATATTTAATATATTATATGTGTGCTAATTATTAATGTTGTAACTTCTTTCACACATTTATAGTTGAAAGTAAGTCATGGTTTAATATTAACTTTTCTTGTGTGTCTAAAAGTTCACTATATTAACCATATGAAATTATATCTTCAAATATGTTGGATGTTTTTTTTTCTCAAATCCACTCATTTGAATTATCTTGACTAAAATACTCTCTTTGGACATATCTAACATTTATTCTCTCTTTAATTTGAGACTTTTTTCTTCCCCCTCTCAAATTATCTAGCATTTACTTGTGAGTTTTGCTATACATAGGTACTTCTTCCTTCCTACTAACCATTGTATGTAGCTCGTCACCATAGCTCGATCACTTTATGCCTCAATGTAGGGGGAGTAAGCACCAAGGCGGAGCATTTAGCAAAGTTAATTCTTTTCTACCTCATGGCTTTTGCTACATTTTTGTTTCGACAAATGGAGAGAAATGGTATTGTAAACTCGTTAATAATTCAAAAGTGGGAGATTGTTAATGCAAACGATGCCTAAAAATATTATTTCTGATAATTAATCTTTCTATAATTTGATCACGACAAAGTGTAAAAAGTTTATCGTTAAAGATAATCGCAAATGAATTACTTAACGAATACTTCCATTTGGGTCTTAATCATTTAAGGCTTGCACAAACATACTTCTAACATGTTTAGTGATCATCAAAAGTGATTTACTTTAAAACTCACATTTGTTAAAATGTGACAAAACATTTTATAATATACTTTCTCTTTAAGAAAAAGTTTTAATGAAAAATAGGAAAATTTTAAATTTCGTTAAGCCCTCCCAAGAGGTTCAACCTAGCCAAATCAACTTTCCCCACTAAAGGAAAAAAATAGGAGTGGAGTATACGTACGGTTCTCTAGAGGTCCCAACAGTTCCTTATATATGGAACTGTGGGAACATTAAAGAATTGTGGGCATATAGCCGTTGGCATCTTTGTCCCTGTAAATAGTGTATCATTTTTCATTCTACTCAACCTTTTTGGACTTCTGTTTTATGTTCCGAAATCTCTATTCCAATCATTTATAAATGATCACTTAATGTGTTAAGTATGTTTACATATGATTATCTCCTTAATCTCTCTTTTCGTATGTCTAAAGAGAAGATCACCCACATCCTAGCGAAGTGTTTAAAGATGAAGCATTGATGAAGATCCCTCTTCTATCGATCTAGTCATGATCATCAATTTAATTCTTTTGTATCCTGTGTTGATCCAAGTTATTTGTATACTTGAAAGTGTTTTGTGTCTTAGTTCTCACTTGGCTTTAAAGTGATGTATGTGTGTGTGAAGTGTGTAGATTGGTCCTAGCTAAGATTAGGGCTCAACATCTAGCCTTCTGTCGATAAAAGGAATTAGGTGACGTGTGTAGATTGGTCCTAACTAAGATTAGGGCTCGACATTTAGCTTAGTGTTGAAAGTTGATGTAAGCGGCGTGTACAGTTTTCTACACCAAGAAAGGAGCTTGTTGATATAGTGAAACTCTTGAAATGGGTACTCGAGGAGTGGAGTAGGTCTAAGAGAGAGTTTTTAGCCGAACCACTATAAAAATCAGGTGTCGTCCTTAGGTTGTTTCTTTCCTTACTTATATCTTAAGTCAATCATGATCAAGATAACTTGATATAGCGAATATTTTTTAAAACATTACAAATTGACTTATGAAAAAATAAAAACTATTTAACCCCCTTCTAGTTATTACAATAAGAATCATTAAAGGTCTACTTGAAGACAAGTAAGAGTTAAGTGGAGGAATATTTAATGACATCAAATAATTACATATGTATAATATCATTTCAAGTACTTCACCCATTTGTTATGATTATTGCAAGATATTAGTACTTAATTGAATATATTTAGTTTTGTAGTAATTATGTAGTAAAAGGTAAATCATGGAAGAAAACCCTATTTTCTCTCCCCTCTACGGGCGATTTCCGGCGCCTCCACCCTATTATTCCAGCAATATTATTCTTATGGAGACGCCTCTCTATTCTTAATCTTGTGCTTTATGATTCAAGGTTTTGTTTCATTTGTTTGTATCTGTTACATCCTATGATCAAATTCTTGTTCATAAATATCTTGATGAGGGATATGCAATCGGGTCTCTAGGGACATATTTTCAAAGGTGGTGGCGCTGGAATACATTATCTTCCTCTATTCTTTTATATTGCCTTTATATAACAACATAAATCTAAACCCTAATTTTTAGGGTTCTGGTTAATTGATTATTCAAAAAGATTTCGTGTTGAGGTTGATCCTTTGGATCATATGATCAGATCCTTACATGCCACTCGATCTTTTTTGGGTTTGGTTATTTTTTTGGGGAACTGATGGTTATTGACGGCCATCAGGGTTTTGTGATATAAGTCACGAATTTTGTACATGATCTATCTTTTCCTGGTATGGTTCGATTAGGGTTTTTGTTTGGGTGATTTGCTACGACCGTCGGGGTGGGCGAGATCAAGAAACCCTAATTTATAGGGTTTATTTTTTGTTGAAGATATGGTTCCTGATGTCGCTAGCTTATGATGTGCTATCCTAGGGCATGATAATCGTACAGGTATTGAAAACGTATCCATGGTGTTAGGTTTTCAAGATTTGCAAAGCTAGGATTTGTTGCGTGGTGTTCATGGGATGGTTTTTATGTTTTCGCTTAGAATCCCTGTTTTAGGTTTGATAATAGTAAATTACACCCCTTTCTTTGCCTTAGGAAAAACAAAGAGAAGAAACGTAAAGTAGCGGTAAGCGTTAAATACTCGTTTAGGAAAACGGAGTATTAATGACCCTATCAAATAAAAATGATGTGTAAAAGTTCGTTTCCCAAGGAGGTATGGTGTCGTGAATTAACTTGTATTTCTTTGAGATTAATATTGAGAAGATGGAATGACGGTTTCTTGGAAATTACACTATAACGTAAAAAACGAAAACGTAAAACCGTAGAAAAATCACTAAAATTAAAAATTTATTAAAACTAAAAACTAAATATCAAAAAGGCTAAAAACAAGTCTCAAATAATATAAACAAAGATAAAAATCCAACAAAGATATTTTAAAACCTTTTATTAATTAAATAATTAATTTTAAATGCTAATTAAAGCCCTAAAATTAAATTTAACTAATTCAAATGTCAAAAATATGATTTTATTGAACAATTACTTAACTTATATTATTAGAAGACTAAAAAGTAATTTTCTAAAAATTAAAACCTATTAAAGCAATTTTTAAAACTCAAAAAATGATTTAAAATAATTAAAAATTAATTAAACTTAAAATAATTATAAAAATAAATCTAAAAGTTATAAAAATAATCTAAAAATGGAAATAGTCCTAATCAATGACAAAGAACCTAGGAAAAATGAAAAAGAAAGAAAAATAAAATTTTGAAAATTAATTAATAAAATAATATTAAAACACTCCAAAAAAAATAAAAGTCACTAGTTGCGCCGCAACTAGTGGGGTCTTGCGCCGCAACTAGTGTTGCGAGATCACCAAGATCTGCAGGTACTTCAGTTGCGCCGCAACATGTTGTCTTGCGCCGCAACTTGTATGACGAACCTGGTTATGAACTATTGCACCAGCAGGTTGAACTTGTGTGTTTATGAGTTTGGCCAAGAGGACTTGACCTTGGCTTATTTTGGTATGCTTTTTGGATGAATATTTTGGACAAAAGGGCACTCTTGTGATCCTTTGATCACAAGAAGTCAAGACAATCAAGCACAAATCACTTAGCACTCAAATTCAAGAAATCAAATGCATCAAAGATCATGAAAAACCAAGCAAGCTAACACCCTTTTTACCTTTTTAAACTCAACAAAATTGCTCAAAACGTGTGCCAAACTATATTACCGTCTTACTAACATCTAACTTATCCTTAATCAAGTTGTCTAACACCTTTTAGCAACACAAATCAATGATTGTACCCTGCTTAAACCTGTTGCCAAACACCCTTTAAACTTTTTGAAATCCAATTTTTCCAAATCAAAACCTTATGAAACCTAACCAAATTGTTATCAAAGCTTCATAGCATGTATATCAACTCAAAATAACATCAAATCAACAGCTAAATCACACTTAAACACATAATCAAATAATATCATACAACTAGCTATTTTTGAACTTTTTCAAGGTAAAAGGAAGATACCTTAGGTTCTTACATCCAAGAACCTAGAGGATGAAAATCCTCCTCCAATCCAACCCGGGTTGGAGCTGAACTAAATCAACAAGCCTTCAACCTATTTGAACACAAAACAAAGAAACAAGAACAAAAATAATAAGATATGATATGATTCTTTTTTTCTTTTTTTTTTAAAACTCTTCCAAAACCTTTTTAATCTTCTTAAAATGTTTCTATAACACTTAAATCACCAACAAACATGAACTCCTAACACCAAAAACCTTTTGAGAAGATTTTACCAAAATCTCTCAAAATCTCAAAACCTTAAACAACTTTGAAAATCAAAGTTGCTTAACCAAATAAAAGTGGAACTCAGAATCAATCTCCTCACAACACACAAACTTTTAAAAACAATAAAAAAGGAATTACACTTGAATATTTCAAAAACCAAACTTTTTATTTCTTTAAAAAGGAATTACATGTGAGAGACTAGAAACTGGAACAAAGGGATCACCACAACTTGGGTCTCCTTTTATAGAGTCTATAGAACATCCTAGAAGCATAAAAAACTAAACCCTAATACATAGAAAATCCCAAATGTGCCCTTGAATGATTTTGAGTGCATTTTGTCCTCTCATTTGATCTTGGACGTTTATTTTGCTTTGGGAGGAAGCAAATAATCTTGGCCATTGATTTAAGCCACGTCATGATGCTTGGGGGCTAAGGAATGATGTGATTGGTGGATTGGGGAATTGGGGGTTTGGTGCACATGAGTGGGATGCAGGTTTTTAGGAGTGGGAAGGGTTTTTGAGTGTGTGAATTAAGTGTGTGAAGGTTTAATTGAGTTTTACCCAAGGAAAAGTGAAGGTAAAATCTGGGGTGGTAAGAAGGTGAATAGTGCTCCTTTGATCCGTTTTTTGGGGGTGGTGTGGGTGTTAGGCGCCTCTTTTTTTTAAATGTTTCAGTTTTGTCACTTTTGGTCCTTGGTTTTTGGTTTTTTTGGCCTTTAAAGATTTCCAGCCTAAAACTTGCATCCCCTTTGTATTTAAGTTTCATCACTTGACAATTTTGGCACAAACTTTCCATAAAGATGTTTCAAAGGCGATTTTTGTCATTTGGTGATTTTTCAAGGACTAATCTTGGACAATGTTGATCTTCAAAGGTCTTCAATGAGTCTTCCACTTTATGAGGGACCATTATTGGCAATTTGAAATTGTTGAGGGACTAATCTTGCCATTTCTTCAATCTTTAAGGACCTTTTTGCAATTTTGACAAACTTAAGGGACCAAACTTGTAATTATGAATATACAAGGGTTTTAAGTGTCATTTCTTCAATAAATGATGATCAATCTTGCTTGTCTTCAAGTCTTCAAGGGTATTTGATGAAAATTCCATGATTAGGGCCCGGTTCTTTGTACGGCTTCGTTTCTCGTGTCCGTTTTTCCTTGTATCTTGTGATCTTTTGTCTTTTTCACGATATCCATACCTAAAATACACAAGTAAACAAACACAAGCATATATATGGTATTTTATGACATTTTAATGCATTTAAAGCCCGAAAAGAACGATGAGATCATGTATAAATGCCATCTCATCACTCCCCCATACTAAGCCATTGCCGTGCCCTCACGCAATGCTAGAATAAAGTATCTAAGCATCACCAAAGTTCAATTTTATTAACCTTTATTGAAGAGTAAAAGACTTGCAACATACTACGAGATTGTGAAAAGACATAATGTATGATTTTCATCACCAAAAGGTGACTTTTAGGGTCAAAGAATAGAAACAAGTTAATGTCCCTTAGAGTAAACTTCGTCATCCTTGATTGTCATACATTCCATGCTAAGTGCAAAAACAAGATCATTGTTGGTACAAGTCACAATGCTAACACTACTCATACGTTCAAATTGTGTAATACTTTTTCTCCCCGCAATCCTAGTTATTATAAAAGGAAATGGGTTACTAGCATTTTTTATCTATTTGTCATGGATCACAAGTGATTCATATTGACTTATTTAAGTAGTTATTAGTCCGAAAGTAAAGTAGCACGATTTGATCAATAGTTAGCCGAAGGACAAAATCTTTTAAAACGGCTTCTCGTGTATCTCCTTAAGTTCATATCTTGGCATAACTCGTTTCACGATTTGAGACCTTTCTCGGACCGATATTTGGCATGTACTTCATACTTCAAATCTTGGGAAGACGTTCTTGAAATTATGGTCTTCTCTTCATATATTTGGAATTTCTTCACTTGACGTTTTTGAGAGATTCTTCATATAGGACCACGACTTCATCATTTTTCTTTAATCTTTACTTTGGATTTTGATATACAACGATCCGCCTCCTTTTCGGACTTGGATATATTTATCCTCATACCTTGTTAGGGTCTTTTTGGATAGACTTTCTCCATTCTTTAGGGGAGTAATAGCTTCTCGTCGTGTGTCTCGATCCTTCATATTGATTTTGGAACAATGATACTTCACATCATCTTTGGATCTTTAGCAAAAATAGAGCTCCTCATGCCTTGTTAGGGCCTTTTTGGATGATCGCCAATCTTCGCGTCCCATTTCAATAAGTTATGCCTTGGCTATGAACTCTATTCAACCCCGAGCAACTTTTAAACGATCTTGCGCTAGAGGCTAAGTAACCTTTCAAACCGTACGACCTTACTTATTGCAATTATGTTTTATTCCTAATGCATTGATCTTATGGGAAGAAAAAGCCACAATTAAAAACATATGAGTTTTTGAAAGAACATTTTCATGTTCTACGTTTAGCATGATCACTTGTCTAACTCTATCATTTCTCGTTCTTCACTATATAAAGACCTCTAATTAAAGAGACTCGTGAATACTTAGCCATGCAAGTCAAAATTAAGCCAAATTTGGATTAGCTTTCATTAAGACTATATCAAATCAAAGTTTTGGGTTTTCAAGCCACCTATAGGATCTTGCACTTTCTTGGACTTTTTCAAGTTTAGAGAATGCGTTTTAAAGTTCCCTTGATAAGTGACTTTCTAGAATCAATTATAGGAACTTGCGAAAAGTTCTTGTTCTTAATCCGTATGAATTAAGACTTTCGCGTTTTAAAGCTCCCTATATAAAAGTCTAGCAAAACTTGAATTGAGCGGGTTAAGGAATGTAAAGGGCTCCAAATGCCCATCAAGTCAAAAATTAACTCTTATTCTACCCATCGGAAAATATACATTCGTGTCTTAAAAACACTTATGAAAACTAAGAAAAATTTTAAAATTTGGCCATTTTTAGCCTTATTAGCAAAACAAAACATTGAAAATTGGAAAACGTGAGGGCGTAGCAAAGCAAGTACCTATTCACCCCCCCATACTAAAAGTAAACATTGTCCTCAATGTTTCGAGTCTAAAGGTGGAGCACCCCCATACTAGAGACGAAGAATCGAATGCTTAGGATCTAGCATGGAAAGGGTGATCAACAATATATCTAAAGCCGTTTATTAATTATGCTAAAAGATAATTGTTAGAACAATAAAGGATATGTCATGGATTCGTGAAAAACTTCTTCAAACGAACGATGGAGGCTCACGTAAACGAACACGAGAGTCTTCAATCGTAGACGATGATGATGATCTAGATAACACAATCACAAACAACCACGAGACAACGAGTTGGAAGGGTACAAGTCCCCTTATTAGTGAACATAAAGCATAAAGATAAGCATGGGATCTCCCCCACGAGGCACCTCGTTTTTGATTACCGAGTCATGAGCTCGACTCGATCCCCTTAAAATGTGAACATTTAGGGATATCATGGTATGGTCAATTTTTGATGGGGCTTACATGATAAACAAGGCCCAAAAAGCAACCGGTAAAAAGGACTAAGTCCTTAGATGATGCAAAATACCGGGGTCGAAGATGGCGTTCTCGTTTTCATGGAAAAAACAATTCAACGTCACTTGAACATGTGCCATAAACTCAAAGAGTTTGAAGAAAATAGATGAGAAGTAGAAGGGTGGGACATTGGTTGGGTAAAACAATCGAGTTACTCGAGGTAAACTCTCACCGTAAGTGTAGAAAGATTTTCTAGTGACTACTTCGGTGAAAGACCGAGATTTTATCTTAAACGTGATACCGGGGTCAAAAATCTCGTCCTCGGTGGATAAGTGTAAGGAAGCAAATGGGGTTTCCCCCACACTAGGTCCACACAAAATGTCGTCAAAAGGAGTAGACGCGTTTGTAGCAAATTCAATCAATCGAGGTGATGACGGAGTTAGAGTTGGAAAAATTTTCAAATCATTTGTAAAATCTTTTCCTTTGTCAATTTTTAACTCATTATTACGAAAACCCAAGTCGATTAAATTGAAAATTTTTGGTGTTTCTAAAATAGTTCTAGGCACACTTAAACTTTTCACATTTATCTTGAAGGTGGGAGGAAGATTTGAACATGAATCGATTAGAAAAATATCCCCCTCCGGGCTAACGTAATGGTCTTCATCAAACTCGAAAATCGAAGGCGGGTCGTCAAGAATACGTTTGATCTCGGAAAAATCTCCATCGGGATCAAAAACGTCTTCTCTTCCTCGTGGAAGAGGTTGAGCAATAAGATCGTCGATAATCGAGTCACTAGCTTCAACCGTCGTGAAACTAGGAATAGAAGGCTCTTCGATTGAAGATTTTGCCTTTGTCGTGTCGACCTCGATATCGAAAAACGTATCAATGTGAGCAAGGCCATCGGCGGACTTCTCACATGATAAATCCAAAATCTCACATGATGTGGGATTAGGAGTAAAAGGCTCGTCTCGTGACGATTTTGCCTTGACGGTTTCAATTTTGTCCTTCGAAGGGATCGAACGTGGGTTCTCGAACATTTTAGCAAAATTACTAACACGTCCCTTCGGAATTAATTGTCGTTCATCTTGTAAAAACTTGGGTTCAACGATTTCCTCTAAAACCTTTTCACATTTTTCTTTTTCAAAATCATTAATTGGAATTTCTTCATTCAAAATGGGTGTGTATTGATTTAGAAAATCCTCAATAATTTCATCTTCATTAGAAAAATTAGGTTTACAAGGTACAAGATTTAAAACTCCCAAATATCCTACGAGTTTTTCCTTAGGTTTATTTTCACAAACATTTTTCAAAACTTCGTTGGATGACGGTTTCGTTGCTTCTACGTTCTTACTTGATGACGATGGTTGCACGACTCTAAAATTCGAGAGATATGGATCAATACGAGACGTACGAGTCTTAGGAGTCGAAGTAACTTGAACCTCTCCCACGGGATTGGGATTGGTGTCTTTAGACAAAGAATTAAATTTTTCCACTAAGCCCTCGAACATTAAAAGAAGTTTATCTCTCTCATTAGCGTGATCATTATTAATTTTATCTATGCATTCTTTCCACATCACTTGATTTTGGTCATACAAACGTTGTTGCTCTTCAAGAAGGGTGTCATAATCGTGTTCCATTTTTTTGTAAGTCTCCCCTTGGGCTTCCAATTTTTCTTTGTAATACTTATCGAGATCGACCACATGTTCTTGAAGTGACTCTATAAGTTTGTTATGACGGCTCATATAATCACAAAAAGATTCATTTAGACTCATTTCTTCATTTTGATTTTCACCACAATTAAAAGACGAATCAAATGACGAATGTGGTTGGTGACCTTGGTCGTTAGATTGAAAATTGTCACCATCACCACGTGGAGGAGAGTTATAGATATAACCCTCTCGACCTCCATAAACTTCACAATTAAAACAATTAGCCCCATCGGGTGGGCCTCCACAATATGGACACGAGAAATATCCCTCATCATTAGACATGATGCAACATAAACGGTGTTACGAGAATTAAACGTTTAGAGGGTGAAAGAAGAGAATTATGAAAATAGAGGGAAAGCAAAGAAGATTCTTTTTGGTTGTTTTGTGGATTTTCAATTTTTTTTGTGTTTTTGATGATATTTAATTTTTTTTTTGGTTTTTGGTGTATCTTCGTAGACAACAATCTACAAAATCTCTCCTCGAATCAAACTCTTGATTAAAGAAGCCTCAAAGGAATGAAAACGATCACGTGGAGTGAACGCCTTCGAATGACTTTAGAACTTTGGTGAAAACCAAATTGTTCACGAGGGTTTAATCACAAAGAAAACCAAGCAAATATAGTATACGTATTAATACTTTGGGCGGCAAAACCCTCGATTAGCCTTCAATCTCAAAATACTCACAAGCAAGCGGGGAAACGAGGCGGCGCGAAGCACTTAAGAGCCTTTTTCCTTAGGGTATATTTTATAATACCCGCCTTATACCCACCTTATAGTTCGTATCTTTCAAAATCGAGCTTCACGAAAGTATTTATCTATTTTTGCCTTTTCTTTTTGTTTGAGATTCGAATACAATGATCGAGTGATGAAATCCTGAATCAAGGTTGTGTTTTCACACTTTTGGAGATATTGTATTTTGATTGTGATACTTAATACAATATATTAATAATATTCACAAAGAAAAACCGAGAAAACCGATAATACGTGTTAAGGGAGTTCCACTTAACACAAATACTATTATGGATAATATCAAAAACAAAATTTTCCAAATTAAATCACGACACACCTCCCCGGCAGCGGCGCCAAAATGATAATAGTAAATTACACCCCTTTCTTTGCCTTAGGAAAAACAAAGAGAAGAAACGTAAAGTAGCGGTAAGCGTTAAATACTCGTTTAGGAAAACGGAGTATTAATGACCCTATCAAATAAAAATGATGTGTAAAAGTTCGTTTCCCAAGGAGGTATGGTGTCGTGAATTAACTTGTATTTCTTTGAGATTAATATTGAGAAGATGGAATGACGGTTTCTTGGAAATTACACTATAACGTAAAAAACGAAAACGTAAAACCGTAGAAAAATCACTAAAATTAAAAATTTATTAAAACTAAAAACTAAATATCAAAAAGGCTAAAAACAAGTCTCAAATAATATAAACAAAGATAAAAATCCAACAAAGATATTTTAAAACCTTTTATTAATTAAATAATTAATTTTAAATGCTAATTAAAGCCCTAAAATTAAATTTAACTAATTCAAATGTCAAAAATATGATTTTATTGAACAATTACTTAACTTATATTATTAGAAGACTAAAAAGTAATTTTCTAAAAATTAAAACCTATTAAAGCAATTTTTAAAACTCAAAAAATGATTTAAAATAATTAAAAATTAATTAAACTTAAAATAATTATAAAAATAAATCTAAAAGTTATAAAAATAATCTAAAAATGGAAATAGTCCTAATCAATGACAAAGAACCTAGGAAAAATGAAAAAGAAAGAAAAATAAAATTTTGAAAATTAATTAATAAAATAATATTAAAACACTCCAAAAAAAATAAAAGTCACTAGTTGCGCCGCAACTAGTGGGGTCTTGCGCCGCAACTAGTGTTGCGAGATCACCAAGATCTGCAGGTACTTCAGTTGCGCCGCAACATGTTGTCTTGCGCCGCAACTTGTATGACGAACCTGGTTATGAACTATTGCACCAGCAGGTTGAACTTGTGTGTTTATGAGTTTGGCCAAGAGGACTTGACCTTGGCTTATTTTGGTATGCTTTTTGGATGAATATTTTGGACAAAAGGGCACTCTTGTGATCCTTTGATCACAAGAAGTCAAGACAATCAAGCACAAATCACTTAGCACTCAAATTCAAGAAATCAAATGCATCAAAGATCATGAAAAACCAAGCAAGCTAACACCCTTTTTACCTTTTTAAACTCAACAAAATTGCTCAAAACGTGTGCCAAACTATATTACCGTCTTACTAACATCTAACTTATCCTTAATCAAGTTGTCTAACACCTTTTAGCAACACAAATCAATGATTGTACCCTGCTTAAACCTGTTGCCAAACACCCTTTAAACTTTTTGAAATCCAATTTTTCCAAATCAAAACCTTATGAAACCTAACCAAATTGTTATCAAAGCTTCATAGCATGTATATCAACTCAAAATAACATCAAATCAACAGCTAAATCACACTTAAACACATAATCAAATAATATCATACAACTAGCTATTTTTGAACTTTTTCAAGGTAAAAGGAAGATACCTTAGGTTCTTACATCCAAGAACCTAGAGGATGAAAATCCTCCTCCAATCCAACCCGGGTTGGAGCTGAACTAAATCAACAAGCCTTCAACCTATTTGAACACAAAACAAAGAAACAAGAACAAAAATAATAAGATATGATATGATTCTTTTTTTCTTTTTTTTTTAAAACTCTTCCAAAACCTTTTTAATCTTCTTAAAATGTTTCTATAACACTTAAATCACCAACAAACATGAACTCCTAACACCAAAAACCTTTTGAGAAGATTTTACCAAAATCTCTCAAAATCTCAAAACCTTAAACAACTTTGAAAATCAAAGTTGCTTAACCAAATAAAAGTGGAACTCAGAATCAATCTCCTCACAACACACAAACTTTTAAAAACAATAAAAAAGGAATTACACTTGAATATTTCAAAAACCAAACTTTTTATTTCTTTAAAAAGGAATTACATGTGAGAGACTAGAAACTGGAACAAAGGGATCACCACAACTTGGGTCTCCTTTTATAGAGTCTATAGAACATCCTAGAAGCATAAAAAACTAAACCCTAATACATAGAAAATCCCAAATGTGCCCTTGAATGATTTTGAGTGCATTTTGTCCTCTCATTTGATCTTGGACGTTTATTTTGCTTTGGGAGGAAGCAAATAATCTTGGCCATTGATTTAAGCCACGTCATGATGCTTGGGGGCTAAGGAATGATGTGATTGGTGGATTGGGGAATTGGGGGTTTGGTGCACATGAGTGGGATGCAGGTTTTTAGGAGTGGGAAGGGTTTTTGAGTGTGTGAATTAAGTGTGTGAAGGTTTAATTGAGTTTTACCCAAGGAAAAGTGAAGGTAAAATCTGGGGTGGTAAGAAGGTGAATAGTGCTCCTTTGATCCGTTTTTTGGGGGTGGTGTGGGTGTTAGGCGCCTCTTTTTTTTAAATGTTTCAGTTTTGTCACTTTTGGTCCTTGGTTTTTGGTTTTTTTGGCCTTTAAAGATTTCCAGCCTAAAACTTGCATCCCCTTTGTATTTAAGTTTCATCACTTGACAATTTTGGCACAAACTTTCCATAAAGATGTTTCAAAGGCGATTTTTGTCATTTGGTGATTTTTCAAGGACTAATCTTGGACAATGTTGATCTTCAAAGGTCTTCAATGAGTCTTCCACTTTATGAGGGACCATTATTGGCAATTTGAAATTGTTGAGGGACTAATCTTGCCATTTCTTCAATCTTTAAGGACCTTTTTGCAATTTTGACAAACTTAAGGGACCAAACTTGTAATTATGAATATACAAGGGTTTTAAGTGTCATTTCTTCAATAAATGATGATCAATCTTGCTTGTCTTCAAGTCTTCAAGGGTATTTGATGAAAATTCCATGATTAGGGCCCGGTTCTTTGTACGGCTTCGTTTCTCGTGTCCGTTTTTCCTTGTATCTTGTGATCTTTTGTCTTTTTCACGATATCCATACCTAAAATACACAAGTAAACAAACACAAGCATATATATGGTATTTTATGACATTTTAATGCATTTAAAGCCCGAAAAGAACGATGAGATCATGTATAAATGCCATCTCATCAAGGTTCATGATCCGTTCTGCTTAAGAACGATGTGAGTAGTTTACTCCATTCTGATCAAGTCCTATGAGCAAAACAGACCTATTTGGTTACCGTCTATTAATGCCGAGGGTATGCGACGGAGTGCTTGGTATCCTTGTTGGAGGATCTTGTTTGGTACGACATTAACTTGCCATTTCTGAGCTGGTAGGATTTGTAGCATCGTTGGTTAAGGGTATGGGGAGAGGGTGGTTGAAATTCGTGCATGCATGGTTTTATTGGTAAATGTAAAACTCCTAAATTTCATTTTTAGAATGAAATCACTTGTACACGTCACCTCATGATATATATATATATATATATATATATATATATATATATATATATATATATATATATATATATATATATATATATATATATATATATATATATATATATATATATATATATATATATATATATATATATATATATATATATATATATATATATATATATATATATATATATATATATATATATATATATATATATATATATATATATATATATATATATATATATATATATATATATATATATATATATCACCACATTTGCATGAGATATTTCTATCTATCATTTACATTATGTTTTAACATAAGTGTCATAACGGATATTGCTCACGTGAACTTTTCATATTTATTTAAACGTAAAATCATTCAATTGATCACTTTGGCGAATTTTAAGCCACTTGGAACTCAAGGACATCTACATTACATTATTTTATATTTATACCATCTAAAAATCATGATCACACATATCTAAATTTACCAAGTGTTTGAACTTACTATTATATATATATATATATATATATATATATATATATATATATATATATATATATATATATATATATATATATATATATATATATATATATATATATATATATATATATATATATATATATATATATATATAGGGTAGCGTTATTGTGGTGTACAACTCTAACATAGGTTATAATAGGCACGGTTCTGAACTATTGGATCAACTAATATAGATGAGATTTGATTATAGTAAAATAATAGTTAATAATGGCATATTAGTAAATAAGTAAAGCATTATGGCCTTTTAATACCTAACATTAATTGTACATCACTTTTTGTTTTTGAAAATCTAGGTCCGATTATTTCTAGCTTTCAAATACTTTTTCATATTTTAAATTTCGTATTATAATGATCATCATGCACCAATTTAGTTTTATATGTAAACGTGAATTTGTCAATTTATATTTTGTTTCTACTATTAGTGACACATTATGATACCCAGTCATTTACTCATATATAATCTTTTTTGAACCAGCTAGTGAAATATAAAAATGTATAAGCGAAATATTTTTCAAAACGAATTCGTAATACAACATTTTTTACGAATATATTTCATCACAAACTACTTGAAACATGTATTGATCCTATGACATTTAAATGACATTTAAATTTATTTCTTCATGCACAATGTAATTGAAAGAAGTATTGATCCTATGCAATTGATACATCTGAAATGTATGATACACAGTTGCATCAACTTGCTATATAAAAAAAGACGATAGAAAAAAACATTCATTAAAGTATAAAAAATAATTTGACACGCGACCTTCTCATATACTCCCTCCGTCCCAAAATTATTATACACCGAAAAAAACACACAGTTTAAGAAAAGTACCATTTTTCAGCTTTCTCTCTCTTACTTTTTGGTGAAAGACAATTTTATCCTTAATCAATTAATTTAAAACCTTTTTAAAGTTTGTAATTATAATTTCATTTAAGGGTAATCTAGTAATCTCGATATAAAATTCTTATCTATTTTTAGAAGTTTTAAAAATGGACAATTAAATTGGGACAAACAAAAATGGAAAGGTGGACTATAATTTTGGGACGGAGGGAGTATGAAAAAAATTAATATTGTATCAAAAATATAAATATTAAAATGTTTTTTCTCATAAATAAAGAATTTTTAAATATATTTTTCTGATACGTCATTTTTGACTTTTTCTCATATCTTTCTTACAAACGAGTGAGTGATCGTCTACTTCTAAGTGATGATTACTTTCGATACGGCACAATATTGTGATACATTGGCACATAAATACAAAAACAAAAACAATTAGAAAGGTGATACATTAGTACATAATTCTATGTTTTTTCTTGAAACTAATTTGCATTAAAACAAAAAATAAAAACTAATTATCAAATACTCAAAATAACATACTAACATAGTGGTACATCTTAACTGATACAAATCTTAATAAAAGAATTCTAATGACAAAGCAAGTGATACCATAAACTTGATACACAAGTTGATAGCACATTTATACTGTTCCAAATTTAGACAACTATAGTATGTAATACTAATACATATATAACGAGTGACACATCAATAATACTACTTAGCTTTCATACAAACAATAAATTAGATAACTCAAAATATAAATCAAACAAAATCTTTGATCACGTTTTTTAGTGACAAAATTCTCGACATTACAAAGTTTTAAAGAAAATAAATGGTAAATTTTTAGTGACCATTTTATCACAAAAATTATGTCTGACACATATATAGTGACACTTTCAATTATAGTCACTTACATTTCATTCACTAAGAGCAAATAATAGAAGCTTTTGTATCATTGTTTATGTTTGGAATACAAACAATTCAAAATGAGAGGAAGGATATAAATGTTGTGTACGATGAATATTGATTTTTGTAAGATCGATCATAAGTTCAAATTGTGCGCTGATATGAATCAAATTATCACAAAATCTGACTCGAAAATAAAAACAAACCATAAAATGAAAGAGAACAAGATCTTAGGTATGAAAAATAAAATCTCACCCGAGTCCTTTGTACACAAGATCTTAGTCGATATATTTGTTAAGAACAAAAAAGGTATTTAGATTTTGAAGGGTTATCAAGATATGTATATACTTATGTTTTTGTGTTCGTAAATATGCAGGACAACATTAGGATTACTTTATGTTCCAAAAATCAAAAGTGTGTTATTGTGATATCTTGTTCGTGGATATGTGTACAAAGAAAATAAAAAGGTTCATTTTATGAGATATTTTTATTGTTGGTAGGTTATAGATGAGAATGGTGGAAGGTTGGAGATAAAAATTGTGACTAAAAATTAAGGCTTTGTTCATATAGACATTTGAGAAGGTTTCTTTTGGATTTGAGTGGTGATGAGATCAAAAGTTTTGTGTGGCACGAAATAGAAAATTTTTAAAGCGAATGTTTATTGGAATTAAAAAGCGATCAATATGGGGGTCATTGTTAATGTTTTTAGATACGCAATATACCTATAATACCCCTAGATATTCATAGATTAATTTTAAATTTTTTTGATTAAAAAAGACACTTGCCAGTCTGTTATTGGTGCTCATTATAATGTATTTTAAAGTGTAACTCACTTGAACGCAAATATATATATATATATATATATATATATATATATATATATATATATATATATATATATATATATATATATATATATATATATACATATATATATATATATATATATATATATATATATATATATATATATAGGGTAAAGTTATTCTACAAAATATCTTAAAATAAAAAGGATAGGATGAATTGTGGGGGTGACATGTGTCATCTTTTAAAATCATTATTCAACATCATATTGTCATATCATGTCATCTAAATTAAAAAAAAATTGAAAATAATTTTTGAAATAAAAAAAATTGGTAAAAATTTTTCATAATTTTTTTTTCAAAATTTTTTTTTCCGAAATTATTTTTCGAAATTGTTTTTCAAAAAAAAAATTTCGAAATTTTTTTTTCCCAATTTTTTTTCAGAAACCTTTTTTCGAAATTTTTTTTAAAATTTTTACTGCATAACAGTTACATGTTTTACTGCATCACAGTTAAATTTTGAAAAAAAACTTTCGTAAATTTAAAAAAAAATTGAAGATTTTTTTGGACAAAATAATTTTTCGGAGATTTTTTGAAGAATTTTTTACTGCATTAGATTACATGTTTTAGTGCATCATGTTTATAAATTAATGCATTACAATTTTAATTTACTACATTATAGTGCATTCACCAATGTTTTAAATATGATGCACAAAAATTATAATTACGATGTGGTAAACTATTACATTAATGCACCAATAATACAAGTGATGACTAGTGATATAATTTTTATTTTCCAACGGATAACTATAATGCATTTACTTATAATGTATCAGTGTCATAATTATGATGCATTAAGGTTATAAATTACTACATCACCCGTAATGCACAAAACTTATAACTATAATGCGGTAAACTATTATTATAATGCATCAAAAATACGATAGATACTAATGATATAGTTTGTATTCTCTAACGGATAACTATAATGCATTTTCTTATAATGTATCAATGTTATAACACGGATGCATTAAGGTTATAAATTACTCCATCATTCGTGACGCACAAAAATTATAACTATGATGCACTGATTATAAGTTTGGTGCATTAAGATTTTAACTTGCTGCATCATAGTTATCCATATAGACAATCAATGTTATATTATTAGTAATCACATGTATTTTTGGTGCATGATAGTTATAATTTGTCACAACGTAGTTTTAAATGTGTTGCATTATATATATGAGAATTACACCATAATTATAAGTTTTGTGAAGAAATTATGATGCAATAACTTAAAACCGCGATGCATTAAGATATAAACATCATGCTCTAGAACATATAACTGTGATGCACTGGATTTTTATTGAATTGTTGTAGTGCATCACACTTAAAATTCAGTGCATCAAGACTATAAATATGGTCCATAAAGGTAATAAATTAGTGTCTTATTCGTGATGCACAAAATCATATAATTGTGATGCACTAGATTTTTTCCACAATAGTTTCTAAAGAATTTTAATTATGGGGAAAAAAAATCGGAAAAAAAATTTGAAAAAAAATTCGAGCAAAAAAAATTTTTGAAAAAAAAATCTAAAAAAAACTTCGAAATTTTTTTTTTGAAAAGAAAATTTTTGAAAAAAAATTATTTTTGAATTTATTTTTTATTAAGGAGATGATGTGTGATAATTTTGTGACAAGGTGACACATGTCACTCCTACATTTATCCTTTCTTTTTTATTTATTCTATTATAAGAATTATTTTATTTTACCCCAACTATATATATATATATATATATATATATATATATATATATATATATATATATATATATATATATATATATATATATATATATATATATATATATATATAGGTATAATTATAACTTGATACCACACCTCTAATCCATGTCATATGTGACATGGCACTTTTAAACCAATAGAATGGAATTGTTAGCTAAAATATCTCAAAAACTTGCCAAAAATAGTGTTCGAAAACGCAATATTCAAAAAGCGGGCCGCAATTTTCAAAAACTGCGTTTTGATACCGTGTCTATATATATTAGGTTAAAACCTAATTTTCTTTCATTTTTTAACCAACCCACCGACGGGCAAAAACACACACACCACGGGGAAAAAACACACCATCCACTTCACATCCATTTTTCACGATCCAACACCCATAAAACCCTTTTAATCTTTGAATCAAACAACTGTTTGTTTTTGTTATGCAATCAAACATTCATCCAGATCCCAAATCAATTTATATCTGATTGAGATTTTTTTCACATCAAGTAAGTTTCATCTTCCATGATTGGATTCAATTAGTAAAATCCAATCTTGAACAAAAACTTGGATCAAGTAAGTTTCATCTTCCATGATTTGATTCAATTTATATCCGACTGAGTTTTTTTCCAACTCTTATTTTTTTATTCCATCATCAATCATGTTTTGTTTTGTGTTTCGTTGTAAAACTATACATCAGTCATACAAATCTCATGAATATGTGTGCATGTCCGATTGATGTTTAAAGCTCATCATCAGCTGCGACCAACTGCTATTTTCCGACGTTAATTCTAGATCTGACCACTATTCTCGATTATGTTCTCTTTGGATATAGGAGGGTTAGGTATCGAAGATAGGAAATGTATTTCGCGATTATGGATCGTCGTGGAGTGACAAGTGATAGTGGTGAAGATGTTGTCACTCTTGATCAGGTTCTTAGACAGAGTTATGCTTATTTAATTATGTTGTGGTACATGTTGGATGGATTGGTGCCTGCCATGTGTTTGATGAAAGTCATTGTATAATTTGGTCTCTGGTAAGTTTTCAACTTTTTCTTCCCTTAACTTAGAATCAAGTTTCAATATATTATGATATGTTTTTAAAATGTTTCGCTAAACCGTTGTCTGAAGAAAAATAATTTATGTTCTAAAGTTATTTGCTAATCAAAAATAACTTTTCCGTAATCGTTTGTTCATGGACATATATATTGTAGATGAATTGTAGGTAGAACGAAAATGGACAGGATTCGTGTTGCTATAAATTTGCTTCTGCGTTGAGACACACAAAGGTAAAACATATACAAAAGAAGAAATTTACAGGCGTTGATATACTAAAATGAATCAATATTATTGTTGAACGGAAGCTGAGGCTACCAAGTATAATTATAGATAATGACAGCTTTCTTATTTATCTGTACATCATTTTCACTATGCTAATATGTTTTTGTGTTTTTAGTTCAGAAGGATGAAAGGTTTTAAAATTTGAGTGTTTCCGTTAGAATGTAATTTTGCGGTTCCGAGAGTTTGGCCACCATTCGATGATGGAACGAGACTAGCAAACGATAAAATCGTCTGGGATTTTTTGTTTCAAGAGTAGTCATCTCGACCGGAGTCTCTCATTGGATTTTTGGTTCATTGTTTTTCCTCTCTTGAGGTAAGTGAATGTATTACAAACAATTTCTAATTATTTGCTGCCTTTCCCATTTCAAATAAGTAGCATTACTTGCCATTATAAGTGTGTTCCATATGATTCTATATGGGTCGGGTCAGATTGTTTACTATAAAAGCTTCAAGGTTTTAGTAAAAGTTATAGTTGGAAGTGGGGGTTTTTAGTTTAGGCATGAGAGCGTTGTAACTCGATTAGCGTTCAGCTTATCTCTAACGATCGGAAAATGATTACTTTCACCAGGCGTTTAATGGAGGAATGATCAGCAACTTTCCAATAACACATCTTTCGACACATCAGTCAACGGTTCACAACCTCTCAATCTTGAAACTAGAGTAACCGATGTCTGAACTTTTGAAGGTGAGTACTATTTTTTAACCTCGATTTTATTTAAAGTTCTCATTGGTAGCTGTGTTTTTAAGGTTGTTTACTGCGCCCTTTTCTTTCGCAATTCTCAGACATTTGTGGATCAACTGAATCTGCTCCTAATCATCGCAAACGAGGTGTAACTCACAACCCATCGAGTTCACACACAGCTCAGCAGTTTACTGAAAGGAACGTGCGTATACTTCGTGTGTTACCACAATTAGTTTACAGTAGAAGCATTGTTTACACTGGTATATAAATTCAGTAGACCAACAGAAAGGTAAAATCTTGATTCAGACCGTACGGCTATTAAACTCCTGGAAACAAAATGTGTATTCGAACACAAATTTCATAGTTGTATTAACACTTATTTAAGTTTTCTCCTGTACCTGAATTTTTGCAGGTCGTTAGTTGACTTCTAAAGATATGTGTGATCATTTTAGTTTGTTGAAGAACTTATGTTGCGCCCTGACTATGTGTCAACATCATGGCCAGACAACCATCTAAGGTTGGACAAACTAATTCTAACTAACTTCGATATGTTATGCTCCCCACACAATAGAAAATAAAAAGGACCTGATTACTTCTGATGTAGCTACTCACGTCTCAACTCGAGTGATGGGAACTTTTGGGTATGCCTTTTTTTGTTGATTTTTCGGCTGGAATATTTTGTTGATTATTGGGTTGCTCAGTGATATGTGTGGGTCGATCTAATTGAATAATGAAATTAATTCCTTAATTCAAATCTCTACAAATTTTAAGTTCTTGCATTACTCTAAATCCCATCAAACCCAACCTGTGAATCATTGTTCTGACTTTGCTAAAAAAATCACTCTTTCCTGGTTTGCCCTCATTCTATATGCTTTCATATCGGTAGGTGTTTTTTTGGGAGAGGGGTTTTGGGCAATATCTCATATCGTTTGCTCTAGAAATACGGAGGAAACTCCTAATCATAATCGAAAAAATAAGTTGTTGCTCAACTCTAACTTCAAGTAATTAATTTATGAGGTGATTGTTTTTTGTATAAATTTGAGATCCATATCAGCATCCTGTGTGGCATCTTTAAAAGTTCAGGTGTTGTTTGAGTAAATACAGTAGTATACTTTTTGTGTCATCAAAGTTCAGGAAACTATAGATTACAAAAGAGTACATACATGCCAACTTGCCAAGCATGTATAGAAGATAAACTAAAGTAAAAGGCATATATATTTATATAGCAAACATGCATTGCTAAATGTAATTGTATGTGGATAAGTTAGGATCAAGGATGTATTACTACCGGCTATACAAGAACTTCATTAGTTGAACTCATTTAAGCATTAGGGTACATCAATAGTTCAATTGATTCCTTAATCACAATGGATAGTAAAATTTGGGTACATTGGCAAAGCTTATGATCTTATGAAGTTTTTTAAAGGAACATGAGCAGTTGCCTATTTAGATCTTGATGTTGATGTTGATGTTGGAATATCAGATTCTTTTTCTTCTGCTTGATGATGATCATTGCTAAGAAATGATACTTTGGGGATTCGGTTACGGATGCGGGCGAGGCACGACATTCTCAAAAAGAATTTCATAGGAACAAATTGTTGGTTAACCCTTATTAGATTAGTTAGCTATTTGTTGTTTTTGGATAATTGTTATGCTCCATGTATTACAGGATGACACAAGAAATAAAAGTGTCATGTGGTAGAGCTAATGGCTCAACAATTCAACAGAGTGTAAGTGAAACTATTACTTGAGTTTTCTCCTTTTATTTTAGGTATTTGTTAATCGTAGGGGTACTTGCTATAGTATGAAGTGGTACTTGCTGTAGTGTGTTTAAAACAATGATAAGAAGTGGCTACGTAAGGATTTTTTTAATTAAAAAATGTTGCAATTTGAATGTGCGTCTTATTTTTATCGGCTTAGCCTTGATACATCATCTTTATACGAATTAATATATGGAAGTTAGGAGTAACGGAAAGTAACCACGATTTACTGCAAACTCGAATATGTGTACACATAAATACGTAGTTGATTCGTTACTTACTTTCTTAAAGAGGTTCTTACTTTTCAGTAATTTTATATTAGCTACTGTTCCAGGATGTTGAGACCTGCCCAATATATGTTGTATAGTTATGAAATGCTTTAGTAGTAAAAATGTTGAGAAAAAGATTGGATTTTCTGTTTGAGTGTTTGGACTTTAAAATCGAAGCATACAAAAACTGTTAATTTTAGATAACCATTTCCTACTTCCAGCAACTTACGCGCGTGCAATGTATCAACAACAGTTACTAAAGACACTCGGTCGACCATATATCTGCAGAAGCAACAAATACCTCCCTGTTTGCGCTATTCTCTCATGAGTACAGGTGGTTCGACATAGATTGTATGTAAAACTTGCATTAATTTTTATAGGATCCTAGATATTATTGCTGTACAAGTTACCAAAGTATGTAAACTTACCTTTGGGCATCAAAAATCACACAGCGCCTGTGCTGTTTGTTTGTTTGTTTATTTGATCACATGAATGGAAAGAGAGCGAGCAGACGAGCTAAAGGAACTGGTCACACTCGACGAGCTCGAGCTCAACGAGCTGACTACACCAAACAAGCGAGACTAGGATGAGCTGAACAAGGTTCGGTAACTATTAAATGACCAGTCCAATTAGGTATGGCTACTTCAGTTTTTATGGCTGCAAAACTAAAGTTCTAAGGGCTGTTTGGTTCTGCTACAAACTTATTAGTTTTATTGGTCACAAATGCACATGAATATTGACTGTTTTTTTATGCACATCTATGACTAATTCCAGCTGACCAGACTAATCCAAATGAGATGGATCGATCCAAGGAAAAGACGCTTAATTTTCCGCCAATGAGAGTAAATAGAGTTTTGGAGTCATTTGCAGTTGATCAAAGAAAATGGAATTGATGTATTAAGCATACCACCAGTGCGATTGGGAGAGAATGATGATGTAATTTTCGAAGCAGTGACAATAGCGGTGAAAAAAGCACTTTCCTTGAACCTGTCGAAAGTACTGGTCCTATGTTTTTCACTCCTCCTCTTGTATGTTCATCTAAACTCATAAAATAAAACACATTTAACCAAGTCACACCATCTATGTTTAATGTGAAGCTTTTTGTTATGTACGTGAGTGGAACCAACAACATGCATTTAACCAAAGAGTACAAGATGGAAATGATAAGATATATTTACAACCATCAAGTAAGAACCATGTCACTTTCTTGCCAAGATAAAATTCAAATTTGAGCTATCTCTTCTCAGATTTAGTTTAAGTTTGAGATTTACACATACTGTAATGAATTTTAGCTTGGTCAGCCAGTGTTTCCTAGGTAATTTACCGGGATATGCCTTCCTTGTTGGGTGGGGGCTCGGTACCAAAAAGGTACACGGACTTAAGATGGTTCCGCCAAAGCCAAATACCATTTTTTTACCGTAATGAATTTTACAGAATGAAGATAGAGGGTGGGGATTTTATATTGAGGGAGACAGCACCATGATCGGGTCAGCATTAAGCTATATAGCATTAAGGCTGCTAGGAGAAGGACCTGATTATGGAAATGGTGCGGTAGACCGAGCCAGGAAGTGGATACTTGACCATGGTGGTGCAGCCTCTATTCCCTCTTGGGGGAAAACTTATCTCTTGGTAAATATCCTAAAAAATATTGACATCACAGTATTGAACATGACGTGATTAACTAACTTTTCGCACCTTTGTGTGTAAGTGGTTGGAGTTTATGAATGGGAAGGGTGCAATCTAGTTCCACCAGAATTTTGGCTTTTTCCTGAAGCTTTACAATATCATCCAGGTACATATATACATACATGTCCTTTTATTAATAAACAACCAAAAAAATTACCCATAGTCAGCATGATGATGCTATAGTATGTACTTTTTTTAGAACACCAACCGCAATATGTCATACGTCTTGAAGACTGAATGAAAAAAAATCACTAATATTAAACACCAACCAACTCAACTTTCTATAGAAATCCATCAACGAAATATTCAAGCCGACAAAGCCTAATCCCATTCTGAATGTCTCTATTCTGAATGTTCTCTACATCCACGATATCCAAGTCCTAATCCCACGCATCAACGACATCATCATAATATTCATTTGTGCCTTTTCCACCCAAAGATCCTTATATCACCATAAATAACAAAGCCTAATCTTACAATGTGGCATTTCATGGTGGCTCTTTTGTTTCAGGTGTGACCGTTTACGACTTGAAATTTGATGATTACATGCATATAAACCATACTACTCATATGATGTTTATGCTAAAGCTTTATCAGGAGGGGGTGTCTTTGTTTGATCTAACAAATGCTATGTTTTAACATGTCACATAAACTTAATAAATCATGAAGTCCATTAAGTTGCAATAGAGAAATATGTAGCTAAAGAACTTGTGGCACACAAGCTGTAGGTGTAAATTCATTTTGCAGTTATCAGTAAATTCACTAAAACCTCAACAAGTTAGTCTATAGATGGTTACATGTCTTATGATACAGGGTCTCTGATTTGAAACCGAGGGATCATTTGTTAGCAATGGAGCGATTATCTCAACGTCACGTTAAATGGGATGATTTCTGAGACACATCCCGAGTACGTGTAACTGGTGAGCAGAAAAAGAGCTGTTTGGATGAGAATCGAATTCCAGGTTAGAGTTGAATCTATTAGCTATTATTGTCTCTGTTATTCAAGATTACAGAGGTTATTGATCATTAGTTAGATTAATGGATAAAGAGCTTGACGTTTGAGCATGGCTGAGCGATTATCTCGACGTCACGTTAAATGGGACGTTTTCTGTTCCACAATCTAAGTATTTGTAATTAGTGAGAAGAAAAAGAGTTGTTAGGATGCTAATCAAATTCACGTTAGTTTTGGAAGTGGATGCCGCTTTCAGAATGTTGATCTTGGTATATTTGTTCACCTTTTCCATTTTTTATTTAATTTCCGGAAAGCAAGTAATCCAAATTTGTTGGCCGGTGCTATTGTTATAGGCCCTGATGCCTATGACAACTTTGCGGACCAAAGGGATAATTACTAGCAAACTGAGTCTGCTACATATAAGAATGCACCACTTCTTGGTGTCTTGGCTAGGCTCGATATTGGTGGTCACGCTACACATGATCAACTCCTTCCAGGTAAAATTCCATCACCGAATCTGCCCAAGACCATCCAGAATTTCAACCTTTCTGTTTCCAAGCTATACGGCCCACCATCCTGTATTGAGAGCATCAGTTCTTGAATATGACCTGATGTGAGTATGCATAATCAATAATAAGGGATTCTCGATTTGTTCTTGTATTTGAGATTGAAATTTCAGATAATATGGACCCCCTTTAGAGGTGGCAAACCTGGTGTAGTGGTCGGGTCGAATAATATATTTTGTAGTTCGTCGTTGGTTCTTTGTGTGTGTGTGTGTGTGTATGAGTGCATACATGTGTCATTTGATCTAAGGCCTCAAATACTATGAAGGTTCTACGTTCCAACTAAAATGCATATGTACTATAGTGATACTTGCCTCAGCCTGAGAACTTGTGTTCTTATTGTAATACTAAATTTCGTGAAATAGCTTAGAGTGCCTGAGAATAGGTTAGAACCCGGTGAACTGAAACGGTGGGATTTGTATATCCTAGAGGAGTTGAACAATTGAATTTGAGATGGCAGGTCAATGAGTCACATATATATTTATTGTAATTTGTACAGTAAACACAAATTAATTCGAAATTGCCTACAAATTACATTGAGTTAAGGTTTATGTAGTGATTTAAAAACACATATGAGATTATGATTAGGAAAGCAGAGTGAAAGAAAAGGGATCAATTACGACTCTAGGTATCTTTCTGATTTATTTTATTCCACGATATTATGGAGTTTGCTCATTTAGCTTTTATAGTGTATGGAATACTCACTGTTGATATATTGTTCATGATACGTTTGTTGTGCATTCCGAACGTCTACCAATTGTCAATATCGTTTGTTGTAAATATCTAAATTATAGAACTGAACTGTGATTAGAAAAAAAGTTTAAGGAAATGAGCGTCAACTTCATATTCTGTAAATGAACTGTCATTCGTCATGGAACTGCTTAGAGATTTGTTAAAGTGGATTCGTTAAATTTACATCTATATTTGTGGCGAATATTAAGATGATATGGGATTTAATAATTGGAAGCTACACAAACGCTTTTAGTTATTGCTAATAGCACATTGCGTTTTGTCTTTGTTTTCTCTTTTCAGCATTTTGATATCAGTGGTGTTCGCGTATGTCTCCGGTCAACGCTTCCGGAGACGAGCGCTTCCCCACCTCAGACCCGGAACCTTGGACCATTTGATAAAGACGTGGCATGAACAGTAGAGCATTAATGAGCATGACAAGGCTCGAGGGAAAAAGCAAAAGGCACTCACCCTATTATCCAGGGACCATCCGTCCGTCCTATGGATAAAAGGATACACCGCCGCCCTTGGGACATTCAATCCCTCGATTGTAGGGATTTGGCTAGCCCAGGTTTCAAGGCCTAGTCTATGACATGACCACTCAGACAGGTATGTCCCTTGGGGTAGTATAAATACCCCTGCATTTAACACACAACATATATTCAATACTTCCATTAACACATACTTTTACCTTCCGGTACTTACTGTTTAATACCATTCGTGTGGATAGCTACTTATTCTCACACCGGAGCTTGGTCTCGGGGTCAAACCTGGGGCGAGTTAACGTGTGTTGTCTTGTGTATCCTAGGTTCAAAGGGATCAAGACGAGCATACCTTTATGATGTCGAGGCAAGATCACTGACCGCAGCATAGCCGGAGGATTTTGTTTCAACATTTGGCGCCATCCGTGGGACCCTACACTCGGATCTCCACACAACAGCTAAGCAATGGCGGGAGTCTCAGGGGAGTCGAATCCCTTATCTTCCCCTAGTCGCGACCCCGCAACAATAGTGAAAGAGACGGAAACGCCTCTAAATTTACGAGAAAAGATTTTGGAGAGTATGAGCGCGCTACAAGGTCTGGTGGAGCGTCATAACGCCGCATCCAAAAGACCTATTTCGCCTATACACCTAGATTTCGAGGAAGACGTATCAAATCTACTGAAGGATAAGGACGAAGGACGGGAGGTTCGAAAGGAAGCTAACCTTCCGGAAGATGATTTGCAGAAGCCTTTCAAAGATGTGATGGCCTCTCCATTTACCAAAAGAATCATACAATTCTCCTCGCCAAAGCATAGGCTACCCGCAACTCTCAAGTTGTACTCAGGGGCTACGGATCCTAATGACCATATCACTCGGTTTGCCGGTGCCGCCAATTCGGGAGAATGGCCGATGCCAGTATGGTGTAGATTTTTCCAGCAAACTTTGGATGGACCCGCTGGAGGATGGTTTGAAAGGTTGCCGAGGGGTAGCATAGATAATTGGGAAGATTTGAAGGAACAGTTCTTAGAAAGATTCTCCTTGAGAAGAAAGAGTCTCAAAGCGCCAATGGAGATCACAACCATCGTCCGCAAGGCTCATGAAACGCTGGCGGTATTTAAAGAACGTTGGACAGACGAAGCAAGTTATATTCAAGGCGTTCCGGAAGTGATGAAGATATCGGCCTTCGTAAATGGAGCCAAGTGCCCGGAATTGGTCCGCCGTTTTACAGATGACACTCCGATGACGGTAGCAGAGATGATGCAAAGAGTAGATGATTTCATAAAGTCCGAAGATGCATACCGAAACACTGAGTTGCCAACAGGAGAAGCGGGAGATGGTAACGTAAAGTATAGTAAGGACGAAAGGTATGGTCCTTCCGGTTCGCGTGGGCGACAAAGAGGGAGACAAAGAAACGATTATCGATCCAGACCCCCGTTTCCCCCATATGTACCTCCGGTTAACCCAAATTATGGAAGAAGGGCACCATATCAGCGTTCCAGCCTGGAGTCGCTTACCAAATTTCCAAAAGAAATCTTAGCAACTGAGTTGCAATTGTGTCTTCCCCCACCGCAACCAACCAAGGGTATCATCCGTCCGGAAAACATGGACAAGTATTGCGACTATCATCAAGAGAAGGGCCATCTCACCAACAATTGCCATCAATTGAGGAAACAGCTGGAGGCCGCTCTGGAGTCCGGTAAGCTCAACCATCTGGTAAAGGACCTACGGGGAAGGGTGAATAAAGGGAACCAAGGAAGAGGAAATGGAGATTTTAAGGGAAGGACTATAAACATGATAGAAAGAAGGTATAGCGGCATGAAGAGGAAGGAGGTATGCAAGATCGAAATGGATTGGATGAATGTCCCCATAACCTTTCCTCCTATACCCGATGATGAGGCTTCGGAGGAACCTCTGATATTCGAGGCCGAAATAGAGGGATATTGGGTAAAAAGGGTGTTCGTGGATGAAGGAGCCACCATGCAGGTCATGTTCGAGCATTGTTTCCTAAATCTAGATCTAGCAATCCGAAGAAGGTTAACGCCCGATAACGTGAAAGTCCGGGGTTTTTCGGGGGAGGAAACCACCCCTCTCGGGAAGATAGATTTAGAGGTAACCTTTGGAGCAGACAGTTTAACAAGGCGAACGATGATGAACTTCACAGTGATTAGAGCACCATCCCCTTACAATATCATATTGGGAAGGACCGGAATCAGAGAGTTAAGGGCCGTGCCCTCTACCGTACACTCATCCATGAAGTTTCCAACCCCCAACGGTATAGCCACCATGACAACCAAGGCACGAGCCATCTACGAATGCCGAATCATAGAGGATAGCCAAAAGATAAAGACGATGAAAGCGTCAGCTGTGGGAAAAGAGTTAGATGAATGGATTGCCAAGGAAGAGTTCAATCAACAACAACGAGTTGCAGGAGACATGACGGAGCAGATCTGTGTCAATCCGGGATATCCGAAACAGTTGATCACTATCGGAAGATTGTTCACCAAAAAATATCGAATTCAACTCATAGAGTTACTGAAAGACAACGTTGATGTATTCGCATGGGAACCTTCCGACATGACGGGAGTACCTAGGAGAATCGTCAAACATTCGTTAAATGTGGACATGGAGACCGCACCGATTGCCCAAAAAAGAAGGACGTTAGGTGAAGAAAAAAGCCAAGCGGTTAAAAGGGACGTGGAAGAGTTAACAAAGGCAGGTATCATCCGACCGGTACGATACCCGACGTGGATCTCCAATCCAGTCCTAGTCAAAAAGCCGGATGGAAATTGGCGAATGTGCATTGATTTCAAGAATCTCAATTCTGCTTGCCCGAAGGATTATTATCCTTTGCCGGATATAGACGTCAAGATAGGGGCCGTAGTGGGATACAAATTCAAATGTTTTCTAGACGCTTACAAAGGCTATCATCAAGTGCAAATGGACGAAGCTGACGAAGAAAAGACGGCATTTTATACCAATGAGGGAACGTATTGTTACACAAAAATGCCTTTTGGGTTGAAAAATGCAGGAGCAACCTATCAAAGGTTAGTCGACTCAGCTTTCCGCTCACAAATTGGTACGAATTTGGAAGCATACGTAGACGATTTGATGATCAAGAGCCAAACCGAAGAGGACATGCTGGCGGACATACAAGAAACCTTTGATAATCTAAGGAGGATCAACATGAAGTTGAACCCGAAGAAATGTTCGTTCGGTGTCGAGGAGGGTAAATTTTTGGGTTATATGGTAACATCCGAAGGCATAAGAGCTAACCCCAAGAAAACCAAAGCAATTGCAGAAATGAGGTCTCCTAAGACGCTGAAGGAAATGCAGTCCTTGAGCGACAAGTTGGCGGCTCTCAACCGCTTTCTATCCCGGTCGGCCGAAAGATCCATGCCCTTCTTCGAAACGTTGAAGAGTATCACGAAGGAAAACAAGAATGAGTTCCGGTGGACGGACAAAGCCGAAGAAGCTTTTCAGCAGTTGAAGAAAATGATTCTAGACCTTCCATTGTTAACATCCCCACTCAAAGGGGAGGTCCTTTACGTGTATCTGGCCGCATCCAAAGAAGCAGTCAGCGGGGTACTCCTCGCGGAACGAAATGGGATTCAAATGCCCATAAGATATGTGAGTAAAACGCTACATGATGCCGAGAGAAGATACGCTCCGTTAGAAAAGCTGGTCCTGGGGTTGCTACATTTATCTCGAAGGTTAAGAAGACATTTCGAGGCCCACGACATTCATGTCATATCAGACCAACCGCTAAAGCAGATACTAAGCAAATCCGAGGCCTCCGGAAGATTGGCAAAGTATGCAGTAGAGTTGGGGACGTATGAAATATTCTACGTGCCCAGAAATTCCATCAAAGGACAAGTGTTAGCGGATTTCCTCAACGAAGCTTCATTAGACCAACAGGAGACAGCAACAATATACGAAGTGTCCGAAGAAGAGGAGCCGGAACCACAATGGATCCTGTATACAGACGGAGCGGCCAACAGTAAAGGAGTTGGTGCTGGTCTGGTACTAATTAACCCAGAGGAGGTAGAATTCACATATGCGTTGAGGTTCAATTTCAATTGCTCAAACAATGAGGCTGAGTACGAAGCCCTTCTGGCGGGGCTCCGTCTGGCTGAAAGGATGGGAGTAAAAGAGTTGCAAGCCAAGGTGGATTCAAAGTTGGTGGCTTGTCAGATCAAAGGGGAGTTTGAGGCAAACGATGATAGGATGTCCAAATACTTAGCTAAAGTAAAAGAGCTTCTTCTCGCCTTCACAAAATTCGACATAGAGCACATTCCGCGACAAAAGAACCAAAAAGCTGATGTCCTAAGCAAACTCGCTTCAATCGCGTTCAACCATTTAACTAAGGAGGTTCTGGTAGAGGCATTGGACGCAAGGTCAATAGATGTGCAAGAGGTCAACGACATAGTGGAGGAGGAGGGCGAGTGTTGGATGTCTCCCATCAAGAGATGTTTGGAGGAAGGAATATGGCCTCAAGAGCCGGAAAAGGCCAGGAACTTAAGGATGAAGATTCCCATGTACACACTGGAAGATGGCATCCTATTCAAAAAGTCATACCTATCTCCAATGTTAAGATGTGTAGGTCCTTTGCAAGCAAATTATATTATCAGAGAGGTTCATGAAGGGGCATGCGGAATGCATGCCGGAGCAAGGTCCGTGGTGGCGAAGATAATGCGTCAAGGTTATTTCTGGCCGACCATGCACCAAGACGCATGGGACGAGATCTCCAAGTGCGATTCATGCAAAATACATGGTCCTATACCGAGGCTCCCAAAAACCAACCTCACGTCAATAACATCACCTTGGCCCTTTTACCAGTGGGGAATGGACATACTTGGTCCGATCAGTGGAAATGCCGGGAACATCAAGTTTGTAATAGTGGCCATTGATTATTTTACCAAGTGGATCGAAGCAAAACCGGTGGCTAAGATAACGGGAAAGGAAGTGCAAAAATTTGCTTGGGAAAACATAGTGTGTAGATTTGGTCTACCCGGTGTGATAGTGACTGATAATGGCAAGCAACTGATAGATGGATCCTTCGGAAAGTGGTGCGAGAAATGGCACATCAAGCAGATGAACACTGCGGTAGCACATCCGCAAGCCAACGGCCTAGTTGAAAGAGCCAACAAGTCACTAATGCACGGGCTGAAAGCAAGGCTAGGGAGAAGGCTAACCGGATGGGTCGTCGAACTGCCCCATGTGTTATGGGCTCACCGCACCATGCTCAAGACAAGCAATGGGGAAACCCCATTTAGTCTCACCTATGGAAGTGAAGCGGTCATTCCTGCAGAGATAGGCATCCCCACCGCAAGAACCTTGTTGTTTGATGATGAAACAAATGAAGAAGAACTACGGCTGAACCTAGATCTCTTGCAAGAAAGGAGAGAGGCTGCGGCCATACAGGAAGCCAAGTACAAAAAGAAGGTAGAGCAATACTACAACAAGCGTGTTAGACCCTGCTCCTTCAAGGTCGGAGACTTTGTGTACCGGCGCAACATGGCCAGCCGGCAAGAGAAAATAGGGAAGCTAGGTCCCAACTGGGAAGGTCCCTACAGGATTGTCGAAGCCTATCAGACTGGATCGTACAAGTTGGAAACAATCGAGGGGAAAGAGATCCCGCGTACCTGGCATGCAACCAACTTGCAAAAATGTTTTATGTAATAGGAACAAAATGTATCGTTTTCAGTTGTTCTAATGAACGAAAGTTTTAAGCATGTTTGACTGCAGTAATTATAAACCTCGGCCTAGCTAACCGTAGGGTATGTAAGTACGCTTTGAAATGCTGGATGCGCCCAAAAGGCAATCCGGAGATAAATAAAAAGCGGTCCGGTACCGATATCTCCCACGTACACTTGTTTAAAGTATTATTATACTTTATGGGATGCGTCTAAATGACAATCCGGAGACAAACGAAAAGCGGTTTAATGCCGATGTCTCCCAAACCATATATACACTAATGTAGACGTACAAGTGTCGGATGCGCCCGAATGGCAATCCGAAGGCAAAGTAAAAGCGGTCAAGTACCGATGTCTTCCACATATATGAAGTGTAAATAATAAAAAATAAGGCCAAGTCTATAAGAGACATAGCAGCAACAAGTGGTGATCATAGCGATTCGGACAAAGATGTAACACAAAGGAAATTTTATAACCATGCATAAAAGTTAAACGCCATAGGTGAAACTTGTTTATGGAACCACAAATGTTAAGGATTATTACAGTAACCACAAGTGTTTGAAAGTAACAGATTACAAGATATCCCGGCATTCCGGGTCTTCAAATCATGGAGCTTCACCGCCATGTGCTGTGGATTGAGAACCGACGTCATCTTGATTATTCACCGAAGGTTGAGTAGCATCAACGGTTTCGGCTGCAGGGACGGGGGGCTTCTCAGCGGGAACAAGTTGCATGATATCAACAACGGAAAGCTTATTGGCCGCAGACACTTTGGCCACGAAAGGATACTCAGCAGAAAATAGAGCAATGAAGTCCTCCTTCCAGGTCTTGGCCATATCTGTGTTAAGATTATCGGCAGCGGCAATAGCAGCCTCAACTTGTTCTGGCGTGCGCCCATATTCAACAGCCTTCAAAAACCCCGCGTTGAACATACCACCGGTACCCAAGGCGAGAGATCGTCTGTACTCATAGCTAGCAAGCAGCTTGCGCACCAAGATAGGGAATCCATCCCTCACCAAAACCTGTTTGTCCACTTCAGCCTGAGCAAGTAGAGAGGTTAGATGTTTGTTTGAGGCCTCAAGCTCTTTGATCCTCTCGGAATCCCTGACATGATCTTGGATGCTAAGGCTTGATAAATGCTCCAACTCAGCTATTCTCTCATCCTTGGTAGCGATCACAGCACCGGAATCCTCAACCTCTTGCTTCAACCTGTCAATAGTCGCCAGGTTCTCCTTCTCCCGATCAAGACAGCCGTTATATTTATCTTCAAGAGTTTTATGCGCCATAGCCATCTGATCGAGAACGGATTTCCCGGTAGCAAAGTGCCCTTGGACCCCCTCCGGCACAGCAGTCAAGCGGGAATGTTCCCGGCTGAGGGCCTCGTACCTTTTCATGAGCTCGGATACGGTCAAGGTACTGCGGGCAATAGTCTGGTAAGCATAGCTCAGGACATCGTAGTTGGAAAGAGAGGACAGTCTATCTTGTTCCGCAGGGGTGGCCAAATGATACAGCAATTCTCGGGAAGAATAGTGAGAGTCAATGTGCACATCTTCGGTCAAGCGCCACAAGGGTACATGACGGCGCACCGGCCCTTGCACATTCCCTGAGTGAAAAATAATAAGGTAAAGAAGAGAGCATAGAAGCAAAACACGTTGTTAGGAAGAGGGGTGTAAGAGAACACATACCAGCAGCATCGTCGTCACCATCCGAATGATCGCTCAGATTGATGTGAGCAGAAGTCTTGTGGGTAGCGTCAGATTTGCTGTGACCATCTACCGAGTCGGAGGGGTGGGACTCATGGATAGGGGGAGGCGAATCCGCTTCCATATCCTCGGCCCCAGACTGCACTTGGCTTTGTGAAGCTTTCTGCTTAAGCTTGCGTCCAGACGACTGACCCTCGGCAGGCCTCTTCTTGCTCACCACCGGATTCTTCCCCTCATGACGGAGCCGAGCAGCCTGGATCTTGGGATCAGGAGTAGTAACAGCCTTCTGGCGAGCGTTCAACGGAGGTATGGGAGTAGTCAGCGGTAGTGGTTGGGTCACCCTCGGGGGCGGCAACGGCGCCTTCTCGGTTTCATCTCTACCAACCTTGGCATTCTCGAACGACGGAAGTTTGATAAATTCATCCATGGTGAGTTCTGCAAATAAAAAGGGAAATAACAGTTAGAGCGAGCAACAAGAGCCCGCGGAAAATAAAAAAAGGGTATATATGTAAAGTACCCTCATCATCAGGGTCAACAACTATGCGGCGAAGGGTAGGATCCTCATAAGGAACCCACAAGCCGGCTAGAAACAACAAGTGCCGGTGAGGAGGGCGAAGCAGAACCGGGTCATCAGCCAACATTTTAGCATGATCAGCATTAAAACCAATGGGGAAATCATCATGGACATCGGTGTCCCTATCTCTCCAGGGCATGGCATGTGGAATGGCCCTTCGGTCTATGAGGAACCACTTGTGTTTCCAGAGCTTCAAACTAGAAGTAGTCTCCTTCAAGCATTTGCCATACCTAGCCGGATACCGACTTTCAAAGGAGAACCAGTGCCCCTGTTTACCCAACTTATAGAATACACGAAACAAGGTTACGGAACAAGGGATGTTCAAGCTCCGGCAACGGATCTCAAACATGGTAACACGGTTGACGCTCATTGGAACTAATTGGGAAATATGCACAAGAAAATATCTTAACACAGACAAGAGAAAGGTAGAGAAAGGAATCCGAAGCCCCCCATGCTTCAAATAATCTTCGTATATTCCAATAAATCGATCCGGAAGTTTGTCCATAGTAAGAAGCGGATCCGGTAACCTAGGACGAACCTCGGTGGGTATGCGATACTTTCTGCGTATCTTTTTAAGGTCATCCTCGGTCAGTGTCGAAACCCTAATATGCATATCGCATTTGGGATCACGGAAAGTAGCCTCCTCACCGGAACTACTGGTAGACATAACTAAAATACGAGCAAAGTGAGAGTAAAGAGAGGTGCACACCTGCTTGAAGATAATCCGGGAAGAAAGAATAACAATGGCGGAAACAAGAAAAAGTAAAAGCGTGAAGTAAATGAGAAAATGGGTGGGTATTTATATCAAAGGAAGGGGGCAGTGAAGAGACGTGCACAAGTCCCCAGGTTAAATCCATACCATTGAAAAATGAATGGCCACGTGGAAGCAGATGCGAGCCCAAGAGCGAAAATCAATGCCACAAGTGGCCGACAACCCGAAGCCCAAAAGACAAAATCAATTAATGCGAAGCCATATAGGCGGCTCGCATTAATTGCATTCGTTACTGTTTAAAGGACACGTATTGTGAGTATCATACCGCTAGCTCAGGCTAACACTATGATACTGGGGGGGACATGTTCGCGTATGTCTCCGGTCAACGCTTCCGGAGACGAGCGCTTCCCCACCTCAGACCCGGAACCTTGGACCATTTGATAAAGACGTGGCATGAACAGTAGAGCATTAATGAGCATGACAAGGCTCGAGGGAAAAAGCAAAAGGCACTCACCCTATTATCCAGGGACCATCCGTCCGTCCTATGGATAAAAGGATACACCGCCGCCCTTGGGACATTCAATCCCTCGATTGTAGGGATTTGGCTAGCCCAGGTTTCAAGGCCTAGTCTATGACATGACCACTCAGACAGGTATGTCCCTTGGGGTAGTATAAATACCCCTGCATTTAACACACAACATATATTCAATACTTCCATTAACACATACTTTTACCTTCCGGTACTTACTGTTTAATACCATTCGTGTGGATAGCTACTTATTCTCACACCGGAGCTCGGTCTCGGGGTCAAACCTGGGGCGAGTTAACGTGTGTTGTCTTGTGTATCCTAGGTTCAAAGGGATCAAGACGAGCATACCTTTATGATGTCGAGGCAAGATCACTGACCGCAGCATAGCCGGAGGATTTTGTTTCAACAAGTGGTATTTGCGTCATGTCTTAATTTAAGGATCCAATGTAGTATGCAATGGAACTGGGCTTTATAATTTTAGGCTCCACCAAAAGGTTCATCAAACTCTAAGCAATTTAGACTCGCTACAGGCTGATGTTGCATGAAATTTAAACAAGATTGTTTCCAAGGCCTTTCTACCACTAATGTGTTGAGTTGCGTTGTTCCGATTTTAGTGGATATTAAAGTCAATGTAGGTCAATTTGGTAATGTTCTTTCTGTTAATAGATGAATTGGTTAGATAGACTGAAAGCTAAAAAGGAGACCGATTAAAAGTCGATGAGTCGAAAGTGTAATATACTAATATTAATGTATAAAAATTCGGATAATCAGTAATTTAGTGCAACCTTTGTAGTAATTAGTTATAGTGGATTTAGGAAGTGTTTCCGGACAATCTGACTTGATCCGTTCCAAAAAGTTACCTGTTGTGAACCAAACCCATTATGACTACGCAAAATCTTTCCATCTTTTCGTATTCACTGCTATTTGTTTTCTTATCAAAAGCTGCTCCTTCATCTGCTGCAGGAATGTTCCAAGATGTTGAAGGTGAAAAGGAAGAACGACGAAGAGCTACAGTATGTATTATATAGTACTTTTATATGATTTTATTTCCATGTTTGTAAGATATAGGCTATTGTGAAACTATTGCGCTATAAGAATTTTAATTCTGAATACCCAGTGATCATTCAACACCTTGGCAGCTCTTTTTATTCGTGCACTTACTTTAGGAATTGGAAACTGTATCAAGAAAAGCCAATGTCAAATAAAGAACCTTTTAGTAGATAACGTAAGAAATAAGTCAATAACTGATTTAATGTAGATGATGTAAGAATTAGGCACGTCTTTGGGTAAACACCAATAACTTTGACCACATTGTTGACAATCAGAAAGATCAAGTTCATGAATCGGTTTCCCCTAATATTCATTAATGTATAGATTTTACTAGTTGAAAAAGTTCGTTTCTCGGTATCTTAACGAATTGATTTCCGGTTCAAAATGCGACTCAATTGTTTTTGCTGAAAAAGAATATTTTTGGTTGTTTTAAAATAAATGTGCAAAGACGTAAAGGTAAATGGCGATAATTAAAATCTAAGTCTAATTTAAAGTAAAAGACAAGAATTTAAAAGCGTGACGGAAATTAAAAGGCACTTAAAAGTAAATAACGCAAACTTAAATCTATCTAAGGCAAACTTAAAACGCAACTAAAAACTTAAACTAAGGCAAGGCTAAAATAAATCTAAGGCAAATAAACTTAAAGTGCGACTAAGGAAAAAGGCGGGAAAAATAAAGCTTGAAAATTAAAAACAGAAAGTTAAAAACTGAAACTAAAAAGAACCTGAACACAGCTTATCCGGAATAATCCTTCGTTCGGAATAAACTATCATCCGGAATGTCACCTTCGTTCGGAATGTTCTTCTTTACTCAGAATATTCACAAAACCCTTGATCCGGAATAAATCCTTTATCCGGAATATGTCACTTATCCGGAATAAAGTCTTGATTCGGAATAAAGTCTTGATTCGGAATGTCTGATCCGGAATATTTGGTTGATCCGGAACTTTTAGCTTGATCCGAAATGTTTGGTTGATTCGGAATGAAAGGCTGATCCGGAATGTCAAATATTCCGGATGAACGGTTTGATCCGGAATAATAAATTATTCCGAATAAACACTTCTGATCCGGAAATGTCTAATTTTCCGGATGAACAACCCTTGATCCGGAATAAACTAATTGATCCGGAATGAACTTGCACAACCCCTTGATTCGGAATAAAGAGTTGATCCGGAATACTACCTAGGAAAGATCAGTAACAGAAACACGAAGAACAAGGAACACAAGAACAACACGCATCTAAATAAATCTAATCTAAATCAACCACAAGATTAAATCAAACTAATCAAATAACATCTACTAATCATAAACAAACAATCCAAATCAATCAAACTAACAAAACTAAACAAAATAATCAAAACCCACTTTAATCAAATCAATAAAATAAGAACATGAACATGAACAATAAACACAAAGATCAAAGATTAAAGAAAGGTAGATAGGAGATGAACAATAAAAATAAAGATTGACAAGAATTAAAAGGAAACTTACTTGAAGTTAAAGGTATTTAAGGTGCAAGACAAGTATTTAAATTTGACATGAAAAGTAAATGACAAGGTAATTAAAATTGGAAGAACTAATTGTCACTATTAGCCAACAAGAGAAAATGAAATCTAATCTAATCTATTTATAGGGGAGATTAGGGAGGTGCTTAGGAAGCTTCCTCCCCTCTTTCATCTTTTCTTAATTGCACCATTAAGTCCTTAAGTCTTTAATCTTCTTAAATCTTGGACTTTAATGACTTTGTCTCGGGATTTCTTTAAACTCGTCTTGACATTTCTTCATAAATAAGACTTGAGTTCCTAGGCTTTTAGTAAACTTCCGTCTTTTGACATTTTCTTCGATAAATCTTCAGAATTGGTCTTGGACTTCCGTTCTTTTTGCACTCTTGATTTCTTTGACTTCGTCTTTCATCTTTTTCTTCGATAAAAGCCCGTGAATGCCCGTGTTTTCTCCACTTTTCACATTTTCGTCCTAAATCACAAAAAAAACACAAACCACGCATAATTCCGACATAAATGACATAAAATACACGTTTTGGCTCGGTTATTATTGTAACTAAGTGGTAAAAAGGATGGGTGTTTACACACCTATCAAATCCCCTACACTTGACCATTGTAATGTCCTCATGCAATGCATTAGTTACAAAGCACGTTTACATTTTTCATCACAATCAATTCACCTTGGCCTTTATTAAAGAGTTAGAAAATAACTCAACAAGTAAAGAAATCAAAATCATACCTTAGGGTTTTGAAAATGTCATGAATGATCATCATCCTCAAGTTTTCACTTTCTCCAAACCAAGCTTAAAAACGAGATCATTGTTATTATAAGTTAGCAAACTAACACGAACTCATGTGGGCCAATTATTCACTTAGACTCCCTTATTCCTAGGTGCATCTCTTATATTTTATTGTTGTCTTGAATGATCACGAGGATGCATTGCTGACTTATTTCGATAGTTATTTAGGCTGAAAATAAAGTGGGATGATTTAATCAATAGTTAGCTAAAGGACAAAATCTTTTAAAACTACTTCTCGGGACCTCATAAAGTTCATATCTTGGCATAACTCGCTTCACGATTTGAGACCTTTCTCGGACCGATATTTGGCACCGACTTCATACTTCAAACCTTGAGAGACGTTCATGAAATAATGGTCTTCTCTTCATAATAGGAATTTCTTCACTTGAAGTTTTGAGATATTCTTCATATTTGGACCACGACTTCTTCATTTTTCTCCAATCTTTATTTTGGACTTTGATATACAACGATCCGCCTCCTTTTACGACTTGGATCTATTTATCCTCATACCTTGTTAGGGCCTTTTTGGATAGACTTCTCCATGACTTTTGGGGAGTTTTTGCTTTTCGTCGTGTGTCTCGATCCTTCATATTGATCTTTGATAAATGATTCTTCACAACACTTTGGATCTTTAGCAACAAAATGTAGCCCTCATGCCTTGTTAGGACCTTTTTGGACTCGCCAATCTTCGCATCCCGCTTCAATAAGTTATGCCTTGGCTATGAACTCTAATCAATACCGAGCAACTTTTAAATGATCTTGGGCTAGAAGCTAAGTAACTTTTCAAATCGTACAACCTTATTTATTGCAAATAAATTTATTAGCAAGCGATGGGAGAATAGGCTTATAATTAACTCACATAAATTCACGAAAGGATACCAAACTTATATATGACTCTATCATCTCTCGTTCTCCACAATTTAAAATCTCAAGGAATGAGACTCGTGGATGCTTAGCCAATTAAATCAAAGTTTTGGGTTTTCGAGTCGTCTATAGGATCTTGCAAACTCTTAGACTTTTTCAAGTTTGAAATCGCATTTTAAAGTTCCTTTGATAAACGACTCTCTAGGATCAATTATAAAAACTTACGAAAAGTTCTTGTTCTTAACCCGTGAGAGTTAAGACTTTCGCGTTTTATAGCTCCCTATATAAAAGCCTAGCAAAACTTGACTTAAACACGTTAAGGATACTAGCTAGAGTAAACTTAGATAAGTAAACTCGGGTTGAGTCAAAAGATTCACAACGTTTGAAAATTAAAACCACATTATTAAAATTTATTCTAACAAAGAAAGAAAATAACTATAACAAAGGAAAAACTAATAGGCCAAAATAGATCAAAATTTTTGAAAAATGTCGAAAAATTGATTTTCCGGTTAAAATGAGGACAAATACAAGGAAAAGGCCACTTAACTTCGATAGAAGTCGCCCCTACACTTAATATAAACATTGTCCTCAATGTTTAAGCATGTGGGAGTAAACTCCCCTACACTTAGGACATTGTGCACGTTGTTTAAATCTTGCTAAGGAAAGGACAACTAAAGAGATTCCTATTTTAATATTGAGAAATATAAAATAGTGAATCAAAAAGAGTTTAGGATAGAACCGGGAAGACGGGAACACGGAATCACGGGTCGTCAAAAATCATCAAGAGTGGATCATTGAGCGCTCGAATCCCTGCACATGATAAGAAAGAGAACAAGAAACACCACGGGGCTCCCCTACACTTATGGTGAAAATAAGGAAAAATAGATAAATAATTGGGTTGCCTTCCAAAAAGCGCTTGTTTTTGTTAACCGAGTCACGAGCCTGACTCGTCCCCGAATTAAAATGTCCATGGGGAAGCCTCAAATGTAATACCGGGATCTAAAACCTTGTCCTCGGTCCCGGAGGAATATAACAATGGAGAGGCAGGAGGATAGTCTTGAATGGTAGGAAGGTCCTTTCAACATACGAGAAGTATGTGAAATCTTGATCCACGGGAGGTGGGGTGGGTAAAGGAATCACATTGTCATCCTCCAAAGACAATGGATGCTGACCAATTGGCAAAGTCGTAAGGTTATCAATCATAGAGTGGTCATTGTCACCTCCCGGGTGAAAGCACTCATCCTCATTTCCTGGAGAGTGAAATTGATACATCACCCGCTTGGGCGTGCATTCAGTAGGATGAGGGGGCAATATAGTATGAGAAGTAAGAGAAGAATTACCTTCCATCCGTGTCACCTGTCCAGTAGAGTCAAATCTCTCCACCTCTGCTATAGAAGGGGGCATGGCTAACAAAGTATGCTCATCAATAGCAAGAGAAGCAGAGCTATCAATGTCCTCAATCCCTTCGTCAAAGAGAGGATTCGCCTCACTAGATATGTAAGCGTCATCAAAATCAAATAAAGGGTTCGAATAAATCTTGAAAGTTTCCTTCGGAACGTCTTCATCAGATAGTGACTCGTCATCACTAGAAGTAAAATCATCATCTTGATCAAAAAGAGGATTAGAGAAAGCCAAAGAATCATCTCCCAAAGTGTTGGTGGAAGGAAAATCATCAGAAGAAAGTGCATCATATTCATCGTCACTATCGGATGTCAACTCAGATTCACTTAGGATTAGGACAAGGTTATCAGCACTAGACTTTATGAATTCGTCGGATTCCTTTGCAGGAATTGTGCTAAGATCCTCATCCCCTAGGATGGGTGAATCCTTAGGCTCCAGAGCCGGCAAGTCGGGCGAAGGAATAGAATTCTCATCGTTCCAAGAAATAGGACTCTCATCATCATCACTATCATAATAATATGGAGGCACAAGAGGAGGAGTATAAGTATTAAGGTTAGATACTTGCTCTTGTTGCTGATCCGCTTGACATTTCTCCATGATCTTGTTGCAAGCTTCTTGAACTTTTTGAAAGTTGTCAAAAAGTGTGGCCATTTGCTCAGGAGGAAGTGCACACAAGGGTTGATGATTGATGGTGTGACGTGGGGGCTCAAAGTTATACACACTGGGATGATAGCACAAAACTTTCTCAAAGACCTTCGACGGATCACAAGAAGAAGCATCGTGAGGGCCCCCACAAATATAGCACCACGGGTATGGAGAAACACCCGGTGCATCTTGAGGATAAGGATTGTCATAGACGGGAGAAGGTGAGAAAGTACTGTAAGAGGAGAAGTATGAATTTGTTGAATTGCAAAATGGACAAAATCCAAATTGTGTATCGTCGATATCAAAACCACACCGCTCACAAGTACACCATTGACATGTTTGAAAACCATGCCATGGTCTCCCACACCGTACGCAAGACGAATCCATGAAGAATTATAAATAAGAGGGGTAAAGAAAAGAATTAAACATACTAGAGGATAAAGAGGAATATTTTTGGTGCAAAACTTTGAAAAAGAAATGCTTTTTATGATTTTTCAAATGTTTTTGGGATTTTTGGAAAAATTTTGACACGAAAAATAACGTTCACGAGTGAACGGATCCCAAAAAAGCAACGCGTCTCTCACAGAAAACCGTTAATCTTTACGAAAAGACCCGGCAGTGGCGCCATTTTAATGTATAGATTTTACTAGTTAAAAAAGTTCGTTTCTCGGTAGCTTAACGAATTGATTTCCGGTTCAAAATGTGACTCAATTGTTTTTGGTGAAAAAGAATATTTTTTGTTGTTTTAAAATAAATGTGCAAAGACGTAAAGGTAAATGGCGATAATTAAATCTAATTCTAATTTAAAGTAAAAGACAAGAATTTAAAAGCGTGACGGAAATTAAAACGCACTTAAAAGTAAATAACGCAAACTTAAATATATCTAAGGCAAACTTAAAACGCAACTAAAAACTTAAACTAAGGCAAGGCTAAAATAAATCTAAGGCAAATAAACTTAAAGTGCGACTAAGGAAAAAGGCGGGAAAAATAAAGCTTGAAAATTAAAACAGAAAGTTAAAAACTGAAACTAAAAATAACCTGAACACAGCTTATTCGGAATAATCCTTCGTTCGGAATAAACATTCATCCGGAATGTCACCTTCGTTCGGAATGTTCTTCTTTACTCGGAATATTCACCAAAACCCTTGATCCGGAATAAATCCTTTATCCGGAATATGTCACTTATCCGGAATAAAGTCTTGATTCGGAATAAAGTCTTGATTCGGAATGTCTGATCCGGAATATTTGGTTGATCCGGAACTTTTAGCTTGATCCGGAATGTTTGGTTGATTCGGAATGAAAGGCTAATCCGGAATGTCAAATATTCCGGATGAACGGTTTGATCCGGAATAATAAATTATTCCGAATAAACACTTCTGATCCGGAATGTCTAATATTCCGGATGAACAACCCTTGATCCGGAATAAACTAATTGATCCGGAATGAACTTGCACAACCCCTTGATTCGGAATAAAGAGTTGATCCAGAATACTACCTGGGAAAGATCAGTAACAGAAACACGAAGAACAAGGAACACAAGAACAACACGAATCTAAATAAATCTAATCTAAATCAACCACAAGATTAAATCAAACTAATCAAATAACATCTACTAATCATAAACAAACAATCCAAATCAATCAAGCTAAAAAAACTAAACAAAATAATCAAAACCCACTTTAATCAAATCAATAAAATAAGAACATGAACATGAACAATAAACACAAAGATCAAAGATTAAAGAAAGGTAGATAGGAGATGAACAATAAAAATAAAGATTGACAAGAATTAAAAGGAAACTTACTTGAAATTAAAGGTATTTAAGGTGCAAGACAAGTATTTAAATTTGACATGAAAAGTAAATGACAAGGTAATTAAAATTGGAAGAACTAATTGTCACTATTAGCCAACAAGAGAAAATGAAATCTAATCTAATCTATTTATAAGGGAGATTAGGGAGGTGCTTAGGAAGCTTCCTCCCCTCTTTCATCTTTTCTTAATTGCACCATTAAGTCCTTAAGTCTTTAATCTTCTTAAATCTTGAACTTTAATGACTTTGTCTCGGGATTTCTTTAAACTCGTCTTGACATTTCTTCATAAATAAGACTTGAGTTCTTCGGCTTTTAGTAAACTTCCGTCTTTTGACTTTTTCTTCGATAAATCTTCAGAATTGGTCTTGGACTTCCGTTCTTTTTGCACTCTTGATTTCTTTGACTTCGTCTTTCGTCTTTTTCTTCGATAAAAGCCCGTGAATGCCCGTGTTTTCTCCACTTTTCACCTTTTCGTCCTAAATCACAACAAAAACACAAACCACGCATAATTCCGACATAAATGACATAAAATACACGTTTTGGCTCGGTTATTATTGTAATTAAGTGGTAAAAAGGATGGGTGTTTACACACCTATCATTCATCCTTAATTACCGATACGTTTTTAACGTCAGGCTCTCGACCTTGATCGTCATCAACTCATCATCTGTCTTTACTGATTCGGGTAAATTTCCACCCCACAAAGAACCTGCAAAAAGATCAGTTTTTGTTTGAGAGCAGTACCTTAATATTTGGATATAATATACAGGTTTTATGTTACAATGTATCTCTTATATAATGTTCATGTCTTCAGCTAATCATGTCTCTGCCGGAGCCTGGAAATTATAAAAAAAAGAGTGCAAGTGGGTTAGCACAACTAGACCCATTTTGGTACACCGTTGAGCAACCATAATTCTGTAGGGTGGATGCAACTACTGAAACAAAAGTACTAACATCCCAACAGTAGGGGCACGATTATTGTTTTCTACAAACCATCTCCCACAAAGAGTGGCATTGAATTGTTCAGCCCGATGAATTTCCAACACCCCTTCTTCTGTGCCTCAACTTTAAGGGACTTAAGGTATTTAACAGCTTCATCAAGAACGAAAAATGTATTCATTTTTCGGTTTCCACCAGGGTCGATTAATCTAAGTGACTTTGCCATCTTTCTCATCTTTCTCATCTTTTCAGGCTTTCTTTTAGTTCCCTTTGGCTCGTGAGATGATGTTGAGCCGAACCTGCTCATCTTTCTCTTCTTCATATTCTTCCTATTCATCCTCGTCTTCACAGCTCAATAATGAATCAATATCCATTGAATCTTCTTTCGTATGCCTAGGGACGTCTATGTCATTGTGCATCATTAGAGTATTAGGGAATACGTGGACATATAAGGATCGGGTAAATAGTGCCATATGTTACTAATAGGGTCATATGTTAATTTTTGCTTTTACTTCTCATCCTCTTAGCTTGCTCATGTACTATTTGTTCACCACAGCAAGCAAGAATATGGGTGTGTCAAGCTTTCGGTCAGTGTGGTGAATCAGAATTCAAGGGTTGATTTGTCTCCTAAAATGACAACCTTAGAGGGTGGTCTTGCTGATCATTCTCACATATGTTACTAATAGAACTCCATTACTATACAATTAGTTCCGTATAGTTCTTACATACAACTGATTTTGTATGATTAATCAGTGTTCCATGTTTAAGCGTCCTTAGATAGGTACAAAATAGAGGAGTAATTTGCTTGTGTTAAGATTGCAGACTGCAAATAGTTCTTACACAGAAAGTGCAGCTACAAATATTATTGAAGGTTATAAATCTCTCATTCTCATTTTGTATCTCCATTTATCTTTTGCATTTGTCACTGCCATGTAACATTATATCATGGCAATTATGTTGTAGGAGAAAGTTGATTTAGAAATTCAAAAGACCAAGACAAAGCTTTTGCTTTAACGCTAGGCCTCTACCGAGCCTCTATAATGAAAGAGAAACACCAAAGATCAAGTTCCCTTGATCAAAAGCTCTCGCAATATATAGGAAAATAAGTCAGACTTGTGAGAAAAAAGTCAAGTGCCCTCACCCACAAAAAATAGTGCCCCGTCGCTCCTTTCTTGCCAACATTTTGAATGTTCTCTAATGCCAAATATCATATTACGGTGACTTTAAGGTTTTTTTTGGTAACCGTGATTTCCGACTCATTGGCCGACTAATCCACGGGGTTTGAGCCCACCGCCACACAGACTCAAACCAGGTAAAGCCCTCCCTTTTCAGGAGGTTGGCGTGGTGACTTTAAAGTTTAGTCATAGGAAATAATGGAGATGATGATGGGTGAGTCATTGAGTCAAGTAAACAAAGATAATATTATAATAACTCTTGGGCTTTTTATTACTTTAATAATGATACACAAGTGGTACTGAGATATGAAATACTCTGGTATATCTTCAGTTTGCTTTTATAAAGTATTTTTATTGTAATTGATATGAGTACCTATTACTAATTGGGAAAATTCTTGAAATTCCTCAAAGTTGCACCCATTTTCCTAAAATGTACCAACCAAATGAAAATTTTCCAAAATACTCTATGCAACTTATGCGACTTTTCCAAAAATAGAAAAAAAAAATAAAAAATTTTCCCAAAATTTTGCCATTTTTAGAAAAGTCGCATAAGTTGCATAAGACATTTTGGGAAATTCTCATTTGGTTGGTGCATTTTGGAAAAGTGGATGCAACCTTGAGGAATTTTAAGAATTTTCCCTTACTAATTTATATTGCGTTTACTTGGATGGAAAACACCTTGTTTTCTACAAAATGTTGTTTAGAAAACAAAGAAAACAGAAAACGCGTTCAAATCATCGTTTTCTAGAAATATTTTCTAGAAAATGCAAAATCCCTGTTTCACCCTTTTGCACACATAACAAAAAAACTCATTTTTTTGGTTTTCTAAGTTTTCCTTTAAATATATAAAATTCGTTTCCCCATTTGTTTTCTCTATAGTTTTGGAAAATGGAAAACACAAATTTCTCCAACTAAACGCGTTTTCTAAATCTTTAAGTGTTTTGTGGAAAAATAAATCCCTTTTCTTTTTCTACAAAATAGAAAATAGAAAATGATGGAAAATGTTTTCCAACTAAACGCAACCTAAGTATCTGGTTAGTGATAGTATAATTTGTGTCGATTTGAAGAAATGTTTTTTACTTTTATCTTAGACACCTAAATTTATTATTAGTGTTGATTTTTTATATGATACCTGACCTGATTAGTTTTAAATTTCGGACAATTTTAAAAAAAATCGTCTATTGCTCTATGCCCCTCGCGGTCATATTGTCTCGCTCCGCAACTGGTGATACATATTGTTTTGAAAAAAAATATTGAATCCTAAGTAGTAACATATAGGTTTCGATATTTTTAGGTTGTTAATGCACATGAGGACTTCAACATAGAAGTATACGATTTGCTTTATGCATGCTTTACTTTTAGTTTGTTAAAAAACCTACTTTTCACAATATTTCTAAAAGTTTTTTTGGGTAAAGGGACTCCAATCCCGGTAAAATACCAAAATATATTTCTAAAAGTTAAAAATCTCACAAACGATAAATCATCAAACAACAAAAAACACATCATTTTAACGATAATTAAATAATCTTTATATCAACGACACATGTATATACTTTCGATAAACTTTTTTTCTGATTTTTTTCTTAAGTTACGTCTGAGAAAATCATATATGATTCGTATGAGGAATCATATGCGATTTTCAGAAATCATATAGTTTGGGGAAGAAAAGTTTGTCGAAAGTATATACATCTATCCCTTGATAGAAAGATGATTTAATTTTCGTCGCAATGGTATGTTTTGGTTTGCGTAACAACGGTTTGTGAGATATTTAATTTTTAGAAAAATGAGTTTTTGTGTGATGAAAACAATGACTGCGTTTGATTAGTTGATTGGGTCTATGTTAAAAGAAGGGTTTATATTAAAATTTTGCCAGCTTCCTTATAACAAAAATAGTTTTATAACAAAGACAACTATATGTTCCACTAGGAAAAAATATAATGGATCGACAAATTTTATTTTAAAAGAAGATTCACGAATCAAACCCGCCCGATCGAGTCACCGGATCATGAGTTCATCGTGAACGGTTCGTTCAAATCAATAACAAAAAGACAACTGATTGTGGTAAATTACGTCTTTTAGGAAAAAGAGCGTAAATGAGCGGTAAGTATTAAGTGATGATTTAGGAAAATCAAACACTAATGACCCAATGAAATTCGTTTCCCAAGGAGGTATATGTGTGTGAATAATTCGTAATTGGTTTGAGATTAATATTGGTTAGAAAGGGATGAGAAAAGAGGATGACGAAGACGTGAAATTAATTACTACTACGACTACACGTAAAACCGTAAAAATTACAAAATTAAAAATTAATTCTAAAAATTACTAAAAATTTACCAAAAATCAAAATAAATAAACTAAGAGTTTACCAATGATCAAAACTTTTTCAAACCTTTTAATTAATTAAATAATAATTTTTAAATGCTAATTAAAGCCCTAAAAATCAAATTAACTATCAAAAAGTCAAATAAAGGATTTTCAAGTGGTAAACCTCTATAATGACCTAAAAAGATTAAAAACTATTTTTATAAATTTTAAAACTAAGAAAAACTATTTAAAAACTATTAAAACTAAAATAATTATAAAAATTAATCTAAAGGTGATAAAATTAATCTAAAAGTTGCAAAATTCCTATTTTAATGTATTTAAGCTAAGAAAAATATAAAAAGTGCAAAAATGTGAAATTTGAAAAATAATAATAAAATAATATTAAAATAATATTAAAAATCCAAAAATTCTAAAAATTTCTAAAAACTTGAAAACTAGTTTATTTTAACCTAAATAATCAGAAAATGAAAGTGAAATTACCAAAATACCCCTATTGGGCCCCCAAATGGGTCAAAAGCAAAAACAGTCGAGCTTATTGGGCTTTTTAGCCCAAAACGTCAAAATAAGCCCAAATGACTTGGAAAAGCACTATCTGACTCAAAATTAAATTCTAAACACAAAACTCTGAAGGCCCAAAAGCTAAAAGTGAGCTTATCACAGCTTAATGAACAAACAGCTTATCCTTATTAGGCCATTAAGCCCATTAAGCAATAAGCTAATGCCATAAGCTCTAATTTGACACACAACCTTCTTTTGGGATATTAAAGAGATCTGTAAAAAGAAATTTTGATAAAGCACACTCATTAAGCCAGAAATAAGCCAAGTACAAATTCACTAAAAGACAAAATAGTCGGGTTTGAGATCTAGGGCACCTCAGGACTTGATTCAACTTGCAAAATGTTACAAATGACTTCAATAAGCCAAATCAATCAACCAAAATCCAATAAGCAAAACCAATAAGCTGGAATAAGCCAATAACCACTTATGAAAAAGTCAATTAAGTTGGTTTTCTAGTCAAACCCTAAAGTCAATCCACCAATTGCTCCAGTATGAACAAATGGGTCAAATAATGAGCACCTATTACAAAATCAAAGTTGTTGCTGGTTAAAATAAGCTAAAATAGCTTATTGATAAGCTGAACACAAAAATACACTAGCAGTGGCTAGCAGCAGGGAAAAGGAGTTCCCACTACTTTGACTATTTGACCTTGCTTTTTAGAGAGATTATGTATGTTTTGTTGGAAGACAAGGGCACCCAAGTGATCAGTTAATCACAAGGAGTCACAATCAAGCACAAAAACACACTTTGGTTCACTCAATTAGCACAGAAAAATCAAACAATGCTCAGATCTAGCACAGACATGGATTATAAGCTGTTATGAACACTTAAGCAGTTTTAAGCAAGAATAAGCACTCCAAATTCAACCAGAAGCATACACAAGCTATATAAACTATGATTAAGCACAAACAAGCCTAAATCAATCACTGAAACAAGGTATGGAACAAGATCAAAGAAGATTATACTTGCTGATATGAACTTCAAGAACACATGCACACTTTGCTGATATAATTGACCAAAGATCCAATTTCAACACTCAAATCCTACTTCCCTGATGTAACTAACTAGGTTTAATCACTTGTTAACCCTAGTCTATGATTAAAACTAGGTGTCCCTTAAACCACAACCAATTTCAACAAGTTAACAAGATTTTAGAGCCTATTGTTGATTCTAGGTGTTTATATGCTTAAAGCTTACAGATAAATGACACTTAGCAACTATGAGATATGTTCCAACACAAAGCACCACAAAGCATCAACTCAAAATAGCACAAATCCAAAACAGGCTGTTATCCCAAACAACCCTTAATCTACCATTTTTCAAAGCAACTTGTGATTTCAACCTACTGATTTTATGAATAAAAAACACTTCCTAGGTGACAACTAACAGATTCAAACACTAAAATCACAACCTCAAACACAAGAACACAAAATCAAAGCACAAAATCCAAAACAGGCAATAACATGAAATATTTAGGAGAAACTTAAACAAGGGATTATACTTGTCCTCCACAACATCCTAGGAGGATCACTATGCTCCTTGGACCCTGTTCAACAACTAGAACAAGACCAATGTTCTTCAAGAAGGAAGATCAAAACCTGCTGATGTTCAAAGCAGAACAAGGTTTTGATTATGATATTTCTTCAACACAAATGAGAAAACAACTCAACCAAGAGCTCAAATATCTTCTCAGGCTTGGTGTCAACAAGCTTAAAGGAGCTTAAGGCTTTTGGCTAAGGGTTAGTACAGTATAATAACCAAAACAGAACCAAGGATTTCAAGGTTTTTGAACCTTTGAAAACCTTCAAACAAAGACGTGCCTTAACCACAAGATTAAGGAAGGTCTTAAAGATCAAATGGAACTCAAATTTTAGCTATTCCAACACCAACTTTTAATAAACACAAAAGAGATTTCAGAAATTTTTAAGAAATTCAAATTTTATTTAACTAAAAAGGAATTACAAAGATTGATAGCCAAAATCTGGAACAAAAGGACTCTCACAGGTTGAGGTCTCCTTTTATAGGCAAATGCTAACCTAACACTATTCATAAACCCTAGATGTGAATTCTCAAAAATGCCCTTGAAGGCTTCTAGATCTTTTGATGGAATGAGCTGTCCAAATGCATCATGGACGTTCATTTTAGCTTTGGGGTTAAGCTAAGAGTTTTGGTTGTTGATCTTGACACGTCATTTTCCTTGGGGAGAAAGTTGTGTTTTGTTTGGTGGAGGAGGTTGAGTGTGGGGTCCATTGGGTAATGGGATTGAGGGTTTTGTTGTTGGGATGAGTTTCTGCATGTGTGAATCACACATGTGCCAAGGTAATTTCATTTTACCCTTTGGTTAAGTGAGTGGTAATTTTGGGTTCATCACGTGCTACAGTGGTAAGTTTTGATCCGAAAATGGGGGAAAGATGTTTGTTTGGCGCAATATTCGTTTCAAATGTTTCACTTGCACATGTATGGCCCTTGTGTTTTCAGAAAGATAGTAAAACAAGTTTTTAAGCCTTCAAAACCGTTTTCCTTTGTTAATAAACTTTCCAAGTTTATACTGTTGCCACAAAACTTTGGTAAAAGGGTTTAAAGGGTTGTTTTTGCCATTTTTCCATATTTGAAGGACTGAATTTGGACTTTCTTGATCTTCAAAGGTCTTCAATTGATGTTTGTCTTTATGAGGGACCATAATTGACAATGTTGAATAGTTGAGGGAATAATCTTGCCATTTCTTAAAAGTTGAAGGACCTTTTTGCAATTTTGACAAACTTAAAGGACCAAACTTGTAATTATGAATTCACAAGGGTTTTAAGTGTCATTTCTTCATTGTTTGAGGATCAATCTTGCATATCTTCAAGTCTTCAAGGGTAAATCTTGGATAATTCATGAACTAGGGCCCGGTTCTTTGTACGGCTTCGTTTCTCGTGTCCGTTTTTCCTTGTTTCTTGTGATATTTTGTCTTTTTCACGATATCCATACCTAAAATACACAAATAAACAAACACAAGCATATATATGGTATTTTATGACATTTTTGTGTATTTAAAGCCCGAAAAGAACGATGAGATCATGTATAAATGCCATCTCATCACTCCCCCATACTAAGACATTGCCGTGCCCTCAGCAATGCTAGAATAAAGTATCTAAGCATCACCAAAATTCAAAATTATTAACCTTTATTGAAGAGTAAAAGACTTGCAATAATACTATGAAGATGTGTAAAGACATAATGTATGATTTTCATCACGAATGTGACTTTTAGGGTCAATGAATAGAAACAAGTAAATGTCCCTTAGAGTAAATTTTGTCATCCTTGATTGTCATACATTCCATGCTAAGTGCAAAAACGAGATCATTGTTGGTACAAGTCACAATGCTAACATTACTCATACGTCCAAATTGTGTAATACTTTTTCTCCCCGCAATCCTAGTTATTATAAAAGGAAATGGGTTACTAGCATTTTTTAACTATTTGCCATGGATCACAAGTGATTCATATTGACTTATTTGAGTAGTTATTAGTCTGAAAGCAAAGTAGCACGATTTAATCGATAGTTAGCCGAAGGACAAAATCTTTTAAAACGGCTTCTCGTGTATCTCCTTAAGTTCATATCTTGGCATAACTCGTTTCACGATTTGAGACCTTTCTCGGACCGATATTTGGCATGTACTTCATACTTCAATTCTTGGGAAGACGTTCTTGAAATTATGGTCTTCTCTTCATATATTTGGAATTTCTTCACTTGACGTTTTTGAGAGATTCTTCATATTTTGACCACGACTTCATCATTTTTCTTCAATCTTTATTTTGGACTTTGATATACAAAGATTCGCCTCCTTTTCGGACTTGGATATATTTATCCTCATACCTTGTAAGGGTCTTTTTGGATATACTTTCTCCATGATCTTTAGGGAGTAATTGCTTTTCGTCGTGTGTCTCGATCCTTCATATTGATTTAGGAATAATGATACTTCACATCATCTTGGATCTTTAGCAACAAAATAGAGCTCCTCATGCCTTGTTAGGGCCTTTTTGGATCTTCACCAATCTTCGTGTCCCGCTTCAATAAGTTATGCCTTGGCTGTGAACTCTATTCAACCCCGAGCAACTTTTAAACGATCTTGCGCTAGAGGCTAAGTAACCTTTCAAATCGTACGACCTTACTTATTGCAATTATTTTTATTCCTAATGCATTGATCTTATGGGAAGAAAAAACCACAATAAAAAACATATGAGTTTTTGAAAGAACATTTTCATGTTCTACGTTTAGCATGATCACTTGTCTAACTCTATCACTTCTCGTTCTTCACTATATAAAGACCTCTAATTAAAGAGACTTGTGAATACTTGCCATGCAAGTCAAAATTAAGCCAAATTTGGATTAGCTTTCATTAAGACTATATCAAATCAAAGTTTTGGGTTTTCAAGCCACCTATAGGATCTTGCACTTTCTTGGACTTTTTCAAGTTTAGAGAATGCATTTTAAAGTTCCCTTGATAAGTGACTTTCTAGGATCCATTATAGGAACTTGCGAAAAGTTCTTGTTCTTAACCCGAATGAGCTAAGACCTTCGCGTTTTAAAGTTCCCTATATAAAAGTCTAGCAAAACTTGAATTGAGCGGGTTAAGGAATGTAAATGGCTCCAAATGCCCATCAAGTCAAAAATTAGCTCTTATTCTACCCATCGAAAAATATACATTCGTGTCTTAAAAACACTTATGAAAACTAAGAAAAATTTAAATTTTGGCCATTTTTAGCCTTATTAGCAACAAAACAAAACACTGAAAGTTGGAATACGTGAAGGCGTAGCAAAGCAAGTATCTATTCACCCCCCCATACTAAAAGTAAACATTGTCCTCAATGTTTCAAGTCTAAAGGTGGAGCACCCCCATACTAGAGACGAAGAATCGAATGCTTAGGATCTAGCATGGAAAGGTGATCAACAATATATCTAAAGCTGTTTATGAATTATGCTAAAAGATAATTGTCAGAACAATAAAGGATATGTCAATGGATTCGTGAAAAACTTCTTCAAGCAAACGATGGAGGCTCACGTAAACGAACACGAGAGTCTTCAATCGTGGATGGTGATGATGATCTAGATAAAACAATCACAAACAACCACGAGACAACGAGTTGGAAGGGCACAAATCCCCTCTAATTAGTTATTAGTAAGCGTAAAAGGGTAAGCATGGGATCTCCCCCACGAGGCACCTCGTTTTTTATTACCGAGTCATAAGCTCGACTCGATCCCCTCAATGCTAATTATCATTGGGGAAGGTGACTTGGTCGAGGTCAACCATTGAAGGAATTTCCCCACCAAAGTAGTGCTTAAGCCTATGTCCAATCACCTTAAAGTTAGGACCATCATCTTGAGCTAGCTCGATGGTCCCATAAGGAAACACTTGTGTAACGGTGAAAGGACCCGACCAACGAGATTTCAATTTCCCGGAAAATATCTTAAGTCTAGAGTTAAAAAGTAACACTTAATCACCAACGTTAAAAACCCGGTTTTTAATCTTTGCATCATGAAACTTTTTAGTCTTTTCTTTGAAAATCAATGAATTTTCATAAGCATTGTCTCTTAGTTCATCCAATTCATTCAATTGTATTTTCCGGTGATCTCCCGCGGTCTTCAAGTCAAAGTTTGCATGCTTAAGGGCCCAATATGCCATGTGCTCCAATTCAATGGGCAAATGACAATTCTTCCCATAGACTAACTTATAAGGAGTACAACCGATAGGTGTCTTATAAGCGGTCCTAAAGGCCCATAAAGCGTCATTGAGTTTGTCGGACCATAAAGCACGGTTTTCTCCAATTGACCTCTCTAAAATCCTCTTCAAAGCTCGGTTCAAAACCTCGACTTGCCCACTCGTTTGCGGGTGATAAGCCGTAGAAAGACGATGAGTAACTCCATATTTCTTTAAAACTTTCTCGAATTGGTGATTACAAAAATGGGTTCCACGATCGCTTATAATAGCACGAGGGGTTCCGAACCGAGAGAATAGTTGCTTCAAAAACTTCACTACCACACGAGCATCATTATTAGGTAAAGCCTTAGCTTCCACCCACTTAGAAAGGTAGTCCACCGCGACGAGGATATACTTGTTACCATGAGACGATGGGAACGGCCCCATAAAGTCTATGCCCCAAATGTCGAAAATCTCACACACTTGAATTATGTTTTACGGCATTTCATCACGTTGAGACAATTTTCCTTGATGTTGGCATGAATCACACGACTTCACAAGTGCGTGTGCATCACGATAGATAGAAGGCCAAAAGAAGCCGGCATCGAACACTTTCTTAGCCGTGAGATTAGCACCGTGGTGACCACCCGTGGGTCCCTCGTGACAAGCTGTAAGGATATTAGAAGCTTCGGCACCAAAAACACAACGTCGAACGAGTTGATCCGCACAAACCCGAAAGAGATAAGGGTCGTCCCAAAAATAGAACTTGACGTCACGAAAGAATTTTTGCTTTTGTTGTGTCGTCATACCCTTGATTATGAAATTCCCCGCATGGTAATTTGCAATGTCGGCAAACCATGGGTGGTGTTTTTAGAATTCACTACATCGAGAGTCTCGAGAGGAAATGTTTCGGTGATTTCCTTGTTCTCGAAAACATCCTTGTGAGGATCTTCTAGACGAGAGAGATGATCGGCCGCTAGATTCTCGGCTCATTTTTTGTCAAGCACGTTGACATCAAATTCTTGGAGGAGGAGCATCCAACGAAGCAATCTCGGCTTAGCATCTTGCTTAGCTAAGAGATACTTGATATCCGAATGGTCGGTATACACGATGCTTTTAGTTAAGACGAGATAAGGCCGGAATTTCTCAAAATCATAGACCACGGCAAGGAATTCCTTTTCCGTAGTGGTGTACTTTAATTGAGCCTCGGTCATCGTCTTACTAGCATAATGGATAGGACGGAAATGCTTTTCATAACGTTACCCTAAGACGGCCCCTATAGCATAATCACTTGCATCGCACATGATTTCAAAGGGTAATTCCCAATTAGGAGCAACAATAATGGGAGCTTCGGTAAGTTTCCTTTTGAGAGTTTCGAAAGCTCTAACACAATCCTCATTGAAATTAAAAGGAGCATCCTTCTCGAGAAGGTGTGTCATAGGTCGAGAGATTTTCGAAAATTCTTTGATGAAACGACGATAAAAGCCCGCGTGGCCTAGGAAACTCCTAACTCCCTTAATGGTTTTGGGATAAGGTAACTTGGCGATGACGTCTACCTTAGCTTTATCGACCTTAATCCCCCCTTTCGAGACCTTATGTCCTAAGACGATTCCTTGTTTACACATGAAATGACATTTTTCCCAATTAAGCACAAGATTGGTTTCTTCACAACGTTTTAACATTTGCTCGAGATTAGATAAACACGGCGAAGATAAGAAGCACGTGGAAGAGATACTTCCACGGCGAAAAGAATGAGCACGTGGAAGGGATACTTCCACGGTGAAGATAAGAAGCACGTGGAAGACGTACTTCCACGGCGAAAATAATGAGCACGTGGAAGAGATACTTCCACGGCGAAGATAATAAGCACGTGGAAGAGATACTTACACGGCGAAGATAAGAAGCACGTGGAAGAGATACTTCCACGGCGAAAAGAATGAGCACCTGGAAGGGATACTTCCACGGCAAAGATAAGAAGCACGTGGAAGAATACTTCCACGGCGAAAAGACTAAGCACGTGGAAGGGATACTTCCACGGCGAAGATAAGAAGCACGTGGAAGAGATACTTCCACGGCGAAGATAATAAGCACGTGGAAGAGATACTTCCACGGCAAAAATAACACGCGCGTGGAAGAAATACTTCCACGGCGAAAATAACAAGCACGTGGAAGAGATACTTCCACGGAGAAAATAATAAGCACGTGGAAGAGATACTTCCACGGAGAAACGAATGAGCACGTAGAAGGGATACTTCCACGGTAAAGATAAGAAGCACGTGAAAGAATACTTCCACGGCGATACAATAAGCCAGTGGAAGGAGTACTTCCACGGCGAAGACAATAATCCAGTGGAAGGAGTACCTCCACGGCGAAGGATAATGAGCACGTGGAAGGGATACTTCCACGGCGAAAATAAGAAGCACGTGGAAGAGATACTTCCACGGCGAAGATAATAAGCACGTGGAAGAGATACTTCTACGGCAAAAATAATGAGCACGTGGAAGAGATACTTCCACGGTGAAGATAATAAGCACGTGGAAGAGATACTTCCACGGCGAAGATAATGAGCACGTGGAAGAGATACTTCCACGGCAAAGATAATGAGCACGTGGAAGAGATACTTCCACGGCATAGATAATGAGCACGTGGAAGAGATACTTCCACGGCGAAGGATAATGAGCACGTGGAAGAGATACTTCCACGGCGCATGAATAAGCCAACGGAAGAGATACTTCCGTGGCAACGGCATAAGTCAATGGAAGAAATACTTCCATGGCAAAAGAATAAACCGGCAGAAGGCGGACTTCTGCGGCGAAGGAATATATCCAAAGATATTTGTGTGGCGTGCACATAAATAGTGGTATTATTATACCCTAGTAGCCCCTCAAGTTTAATGGTGCTACACTCGATTAGTAGTATTAAACTTAATTAAGTATTCAAAAAAATTACGATCACGTAGACCAGTGCGAATGGACGTACCATAGCCGCGTACTAAAGATAGAAATTGGGTTCGAACGTGCGAACCAACGCGGATGGGTCGTGCCATAACCGCGAATTGTCACATAGTATAAGACGTATCTTAACTAACTTATGGGATGACCTATATCATTACGTGCGGCGTACCGCTACTACCATAAGGACGGTCAAAGTATTGACAAAATTTTGTTAGACGTGCACAGTGTGTCTTTTAACAAGTCCGGCTCGGGAGGCACGGTATGTTTTTGAAACTTACTACAACGTCTTGTGAGCAAGGTGTCTAACAAGGATACATGATCCATGGTCGTTGGGGTTTCATCCCTCTTACACGATAAGTTGAATTATTAGGTTTACTCAATCCTCTTATTCCACCTGGGAACGATGTGTACATGTACGCCCGTAGGCAGAAGATATCCGAGTGTACGGACTAGCGCGGATGGACGTCCCATGACCGCGAATGACGAATAAAATATATTATTTAAAGAAAATATGTGTAATATATCTTACCGATTTAAAAGATATATATAATATCTTTTATAAATAAATAATAACGGAATATATCCTAACCGAATTTAAAATATAAATAATATCTTATAGTAATTTAAACGATATGTGTAATATCCTTTATTAATATAAACAATATATCCGAACATGCGGATTAATTAATAAAGACGCGGCTCATGACCGTAGTGAAAAAATAAAATATGATCAAACATATAGATAAGCACGGCTGGACATACCATGGCCGCGAAATAAGAGTAAAAAAAAATAATTGCTTGAATGTGCAGGCGAGTGCGGATGGACGAGCCATAACCGCGGATAAAAAATAAAAATAAAAATATGTTTGAACGTGCGGAATATTACCGCGAAAGAATGCGACCACGGTTAAAAATATGTACTCGTGATAACAAACCAAACATGTAGCATGTGGTAAAATAGAACATTCATCGAATATATGCATGTCAAGCATGTAACGTGAGTGCGCATGGCAAATTTTCTACTAAAAATTGAGATAAAAAATTTGTAGGCCAAAGTATGTCAAGTTGACTTATTATATAAGTATTTTAGGTAAAGAAAAATACTTTGCATAAAAATATATTCTATATTATTCTCATATTCAATTTTATAATCTGTTACTATTAGAAAAGATACGAGCGTATAATTTGCACCTCAAAAATATACATGCGTGTATATAGTTTATTCAAAACATACAATCCACTTTAGGATTACACCCAAAAGATCCGTGTAGATTAATGTATACATCAATTTCGTGATCCCAAAAAACCAATTTTTCAACCAAATTTTACTTTGTAAATCATAAAAAACAAAACCACCATTCGTGGGTAGTTATCCATACTTTTAGCAAAAAATAAAAATTGCTTTTTATGAATATTTGAGTAGATAAACAGTAACTCAATCGTTGATAATCATCTAATGCGAGCAGAAAACGTGCAAACTCGATGTAGACACCATTTTTGTGTGCATGAAAAATATGGCGGTAAGTAAAAACAAATAAGAGGTTTCTAATTTGTCGACCTTTAACATGGACTTGATTTTTTATTTCTACTACCATTAAAATGTGATCTTTAGCAAATGTATACGAATATCATGGTATACCTACTAAGTTGTCGAGTCTAATGTGAGTAGGACAAGTATATGTGCATGGTAGTGAAAAGCATAACACATAAGGTATGAAAAGCAAGAACATAGAAGGTTCGGTGTTACCAATTTTTTTTATGGATCTGCGCTTGTGACAGTATGAGACCGCAAACATAGTTTTAGTTAGAGTCCCACGGATGGCGCCAACTTGTTGGAGCATAATTTGGCTAGGCCGGTCTGACGACTCTCCTGGGCCGTTCGTCGTCTTCTCGGGTCCTGAGTAATGCTGCAAACAAAGAAGAACCGGTTAGACGTGGACCCGAGGCCGGAGCCCGGGGGTCCACCTCCGACGGTCAAGTTAGTATTTGATCGATATGTTGTATATGAAGTGTGGTTGAGAAGAGAACCTGTTGTAGAATGAGACCCCCTGCCCCTGTTTATATAGGCTTAGGGTTTCTTAAAGGATAAGTTAAGGTGTGTGTGGGTCGCGGGCCTGTCGGGTCGGGCCGAATACCAACTGTACATCGACATATATATATATATATATATATATATATATATATATATATATATATATATATATATATATATATATATATATATATATATATATATATATATATATATATATATATATATATATATATATATATATATATATATATATATATATATATATATATATATATATATATATATATATATATATATATATATATATATATATATATATATATATATATATATATATATATATATATATTATATATATATATATATATATATATATATATATATATATATATATATATATATATATATATATATATATATATATATATATATATATATATATATATATATATATATATATATATATATATATATATATATATATATATATATATATATATATATA